>CM022710.1:0-7500 GCA_012295165.1 Asparagus setaceus
GCTCCTAAACCCAGCCCCCAAAGACTAACCCCAACCCTAACCCTAGCCCCTAGCTTAACTCCTAACCCCAACCCTATCCCCAAACTTTAACCCCTAACCCCCAACTTAACCCCAAACCCAAACCCCAACCCTAACTCTAAACCTAACCCTAACCCCAACTCCAACCCTAACCCTAACGCTAACCCTAGCCCTAGCCCTAACCCTATCCCTAGCCTTAACCCTTACCCTAACCCCAACCCTAGCCCTACCTTCTAACCCTCTTAAATAGCATCTAACAACCCTACCCCAACCCCTAGCTACCCCAAGCCGAGCCCCCCCCAACCCTAACTCTAGCCCTAGCCCTATTCCTAACCCCAGCCCTAACCCTAACCCTAACCCCAACCCAAACCACAACTCCAACCCCAGCCCTAGTCCTAACCCCAACCATAACCCAAACCCTAACCCCAACCCCAACCCCAACCCAAACCCAAACCCTAACCCCAATCCTAACCCTAACCCTAACCCTAATACTACCCTAACATAACCCTAGCCCAAACCCAGACCTAACCCTAACCCCAAAACCTCTAACCCCTAGTCCTAGTCCTAGCCCTAGCCCAAATCGTAGCTCCTAGCCTCAACGCTAGACCCAACTCCTAGCCCCAGCCAACCCCAACCCTAACCTTACCCCAAATTTCTAACACAAGCCCTACCCAATCCTAACTCTAGCCCCAGCCCTATTCCTAACCCTAACCCTAACCCTAGCCCCAACCCTAACCAAAACCCAAACCCGAGCCCCAACCCTAACCCCATCCCTAATCCAAACCCTAACCCCAACCCCAATCCAAACACCAACACTAACCCTAACCCTAACCCCAACCCCAATCCAAACACCAACACTAACCCTAACCCTAACCCCAACCCCAAACCTAATGCTAACCCTAGCCCAAACCCAAGCCCTACCCCTAGCCGTAACCTTATTCCTAGCCCTAACGCCAGCACTAGCCTTAACCCCAGCCCGAATTCTAGCCCTGGCCCTAACCCCATCCCTAGCCCTAACCGTAACTCTAGCCCTAGCCCTCTTCCTAACACTAACCCTAACCTGAGCCCCAGCCCTAACCCAAACCCCAACCCTAACCCTAGCCCCAACCCCAACCCTAGCCCAAACCCTAACCCCAACCCTAAACCTAACCCAAACTCCTGCCCTAACCCTAACCCTAACCCAACCCCAACTCAAACCCCAACCCCAACCCCAACCCTAACCCTAACCCAACCCTCACCCCAACCCCAACCGCAACCGCAGCCCCAACCCAAACCCCAACCCAAATCCTAACCCAACCCCCACTCAAAACTCCCAGCCCCAGCTCCCAGCCCTAACCCCAACCCCAACCCAAACCCTAGCTCCCCAGCTCCCAACCTTAGCCCCAACCCTTACTCTAGCCCCAGCCCTATTCCTAACCCTAACCCCAACCCAAAACCCCAACCCTCACCCTAACCCTATTCCCCAACCCAACCCCAGCCCCAGCTCCTAACCCCAACTCCCCAACCCAACCCTAACCCTAACCTCAACCCTAACCCTAACCCTTACCCTAACCCCAATCCTAATGCTAACCCTAGCCCTAGCCCTAACCCTAGCCTTAGTCCCAACCCTAACTCCCGGCCAGTCTGACTCCCCTAACCCTAACCCTAACCCTATCCCTCATCCCTAACCCTAACCCCAACCCTAACCTCTATCCCTAACCTCAACCCTTGCTCTAACCCTAACCCCCAGCCTGCATCCTAAACCCAACTCCAAACTCTCTTAACTCCTAACTCCCAACCCAAACCCAAATCCCAAACCTACCTCTAACCCTACCCCTAAACCTAACCCCAATCCCCAACCCCAACCCTAATTAACCCTAGCCCTAACCTTAGTTTAACATTTGCAAGCCTCAGCTCCTGTTAGCATCAACTCCCTACCCTAACCCTATTCCCCTGCCCTAACCCTAACCCCAACCCCAGCCCTGCCCCTGCCTCTAACTCCAAGCCCCAACCCCAGCCCCAGCCCCAACCCCCAACCCCAACCCCAGCCCCAAGCTCTAACCCCAGCCCCAGTCCCAACCCCAACCCCCAGCCCCGCCCTATTCCTCAACACCAACCCTAGCTCCCAACCCTAACCCCAGCCCCAACCCTAACCCCACCTAACCCCAACCCAAACCCCAACCCAAACCCCAAACCCAACCCCAGCCCCAACCCCTAACACAAACCCCAACCCCAACCCCAACCCCAACCCCAACCCTAACCCAAACCCCAACCCCAACCCCAACCCCAACCCTAACCCTAATGCAAACCCAAGCCCTAACCGTAGTCCTAGCCCTAGCCCTAACCCTAACCCCATCCCCAGCCACAACCCCAGCCCTAACCCAAACTCAAGCCCTAGACCAATTCCTAAACCAAACCTAACCCTAACCCTTACCCTAACCCTAGCCACATCCCTAACCCTAGCCCCAACCCTATCCCCAGCCCTAACCCTAACCCCAACCCTAACCCAAACCCTAACCCCAACCCCAACCCTAACACTAAACCTAACCCTAACCCCAACTCCGACCCTAACCCTAACGCTAACCCTAGCCCTAGCCCTAACCCTATCCCTAGCCTTAACCCTTACCCTAACCCCAACCCTAGCCCTAGCCCTAACCCCAGCCATAATCCTAGCACTAACCCTACCCCAACCCCTAGCTCCCACTCCTAGCCCCACCAACCCAAACTCCCTAGCTCCCTAGCCCTATTCCTAACCCCACCAAACCCCTAACGCAAAACCCTAACCCAAACCACAAACCCAACCCCAACTCTAGTCCTACCCAACCAGAATCCAAACCCTAACCCCAACCCCAACCTCAACCCAAACCCTAACCCTAACCCCAATCCTAACCCTAACCCTAACCCTAATACTACCCAAACATAACCCTAGGCCCAGCCCTAGACCTAACCCTAACCCCAGCCCTAACCCTAGTCCTAGCCCTAGCCCTAGTTCAAATCGTAGCCCTAGCCCTAACGCTAGCCCTAACCCTAGCCCCAGCCCAAACCCCAACCCTAACCCTAGCCCCAGCCTCTAACACATACCCAAACCCCCAACCTAACCCCTCTAGTCCCAGCCCTATTCCTAACCCTAACCCTAACCCTAGCCCCAACCCCAAACCAAACCCAAACCCGAGCCCCAACCCTAACCCAACCCTAATCCAAACCCCAACCCCAATCCCAATCCAAACACCAACACTAACCCTTACCCTAACCCCAACCCCAACCCCAAACCTATGCCACCCTAGCCCAAACCCTAGCCCTCAGCCCTAGTCAGAACCTTATTCCTAGCTGCCCTAACCCCCAACCTAACCTCACCAATTCTAGCCCTAGCTCCTAACCCTAAATTTCAAAGCCCTAACAGAACTCCTAGCTCAGCCTTCCTAACACTCTAACCCTAACCCCAGCCTCTAACCCAAACCCCAACCCTAACCCTAGCCCCAACCCTAACCCTAGCCCAAACCCCAACCCCAACCCTAAACCCAACCCCAAACTCCCGCCCCTAACCCCAACCCAACCACAACCCCAACACAACCCAACCCCAACCCTAACCCTAACCCCAACCTCACCCAAACCCCCAATCCGAACTCCCAGCCCCAACCCAACCCCAACCCAAATCCCAACCTCAACCTAATCAAACCCTAGCCCAAGCTCCCAACTCCTAACCCTAACCCTAACCCCACCCCAACCCCAACTCCTAGCTCCTAACCCTAACCCCTCAACCCAAACCCAACCCTCACCCCAACCCTATTCTAACCCAACTCCAGCCCCAGCCCTAACCCTAACCCCAACCCCAACCCCAACCCCAACCCCAACCCCAACCCCAACCCCAACCCCAACCCCAACCCCAACCCCATGCCAACCCCAGCCCCAGCTCCCAACCCCAGCCTTAGTCCCAACCCTAACTCCCCGCCCTACCATTCTTGACCCTAACCCCATCCCCCAACCCTAACTCCCAACCCTAACCCTATCCCTAACCCCAACCCTGCCCAACTCCTAACCCCCCCTCAATCCCAAACCCAACCCCAACCCAAATTCTAACCCTAACCCCAACCCAAACCCAAATCCCAAACCCAACCCCACCCCCTAACCCTAACCCCAACCCCAACCCAACCCTAACGCCAACCCTAGCCCAAACCCAGCCTCTAACACTCCTGCCCAAGCCTCAGCTCCTAGCTCCTAGCCTCAGCCCCAACTCCTCTAACCCTATTCCCAAACCCCAACCCTAACCCTAACTCCTAGCCCCTTACCCTTGATCTAATCCCAAGCCCCAACCCTAGCCCTAGCCTCTAACCCCAACTCCTAACCCTAGCCCCTAGCTCTAACCCTAGCCCTAGTCCCAACCCCCAACCTAGCCCTCGACCCTATTCCTAACCCTAACCCTAGCTCCCAACCTCAACCCCAGCCCTAACCCTAACCTCTAACCCAAACCCCAACCCCAACCCAAATAAACCCACCAAACTCCTAACCCAAACCCCAACCCTAACCCCAACCCCAACCCCAACCCTAACCCAACCCCCACACCAACCCTAACCCTAACTCCTAACCCCAACCCAAGCCCTAACCGTAGTCCTAGCCCCAGCCCAAACCCTAACCCTATCCCCAACCCCAACTCCAAAATTCTAACCCTAGCCCTTAGCCCCTAGCCCCAACCCAAACCCAAGCCCTAGCCCAATTCCTAAACCTAACCCTAACCCTAACCTCTACCCTAACCCTAGCCACAGCCCTAACCCTAGCCCCAACCCTATCCCCAGCCCTAACCCTAACCCCAAACCAATCCTAAACCTAACCCAACTCCAAAATTCTAACCCTAACCCAACCCAAACCCAAATCCCAAACACAACCCCAACCCTACCCCTAACCCTAACCCTAACCTAACCTTAACCCCAACTTTAACCCTAGCCTAAACTCCTAGCTCCTAACCCTTGCCTCCAAACTCCTCAGCCCTAACCCTAGCCCCAACTCCCTGCCCCTAACCCTAACTCCAACCCCAACCCCAGCTCCCAGCCCTTGCCCTAACCCAAACCCTAACCCTAGCCCTAGCCCTAACCCCAACCCTAACCCCAGCTCCTCAGCCTATAACCCCAGCCCTAGTCCCAACCCCAACTCCAGCCTCTAGCCCTATTCTAACCCCAACTCAGTCTCAACCCCAGCCTCCTAACCCTATTCCCTGCCCCCCAACCCTAACCCTAACCCCAAATTTCCCTAACCCTAACCCTAGCTCCCAACTCCTAACCCCAACCCTAACCCTAGCCCCAGCTCTAACCCCAGCCCCAGTCCCAACCCCAACCCCTAGCCTTGGCCCTATTCCTAACCCTAACCCTAACCCTAACCCCAGCTCCCAACCCAAACCCCAACCCTAACCCTAACCTAAAACCCCAACCCAAACCCAAACCCAGCCCCAACCCTAACCCAACCCCAACCCCAACCCCAACCCCAACCCCAACCCTAACCCAAACCCCACTCCCAACCCTAACCCTAACCCCTAACGCTAACCCAAGCTTTAACCGTAGTCCTAGCCCTAGCCCTAACCCTAACCCTATCCCCAGCCGCAACCCCAGCCCTAACCCTAGACCTAACCCAAACTCAAGCCCTAGCCCAATTCCTAAACCTAACCCTAACCCTAATCCTTACCCTAACCCTAGCCACAGCCCTAACCCTAGCCCTAACCCTATCCCCAGCCCTAACCTTGACCCCAACCCTAACCCAAACCCTAACCCCAACCCCAACCCGAACACTAAACCTAACCCTAACCCTAATGCTAACCCTAGCCCTAGCCCTAACCCTATCCCTAGCCTTAACCCTTGCCCTAACCCCAACCCTAGCCCTAACCCCTGCCATAATCCTAGCGCTAACCCTACCCCAACCCCTAGCCCTGACCCTAGCCCTAACCCAACCCTAACTCTAGCCCTAGCCCTATTCCTAACCCCAGCCCTAACCCTAACCCTAACCCCAACCAAAACCATAACCACAACCCCAGCCCTAGTCCTAACCCCAATCGTAACCCAAACCCTAACCCCAACCCCAATGTCAACCCAAACCCTAACCCTAACCCCAATCCCCCAACCCCAACCCCTAATACTATCCTAACATAACCCTAGGCCCGCCCTAGACCTAACCCCAACCCTGGGCCTCAGCCCTAGCCCCTAGCTCAAATCATAACCCTGCCCTAACCCTAACCCTAACCCTAGCCCTAGCCCCAACCCCAGCTCTAGCCCCAACCTCCTAACCCCCCAGCCCCAGCCCTATTCCTAACCCTAACCCTAACCCTAGCCCCGCCCTAACAAAACCCAACCCCAGCCCCAACCCTAACCCCCAATCCAAACCCCAACCCCAACCCCAACCAAACACCAACACCAACCCTAACCCCAACCCCAACCTCCCCAACCCCAAACCCACTGCCAACCCCAGCCCCAGCCCCCAGTCAACCTTATTCCTAGCCCTAACCCCTGCCCCTCAGCCCCTTAGCTCCCACCAGGACCTCAATCCCAGCCCTAACTCCCCTACCCCAGCCCTAACCCCATAACCCTCTAGCCCTAGCCCTCTTCTCCTAACACTCAACCCCAACCTGAGCCTCAAAATTTCTAACCCAAACCCCAACCCTAACCCTAGCCCCAACCTCCTAACCCTAACCCTAAACCTAACCCAAAACTCTAACTCCTAACCAAACCCCAACCCCACAAAGCCTAACCCCAACCCTAACCCCAACTCCAAGCCCTAACCCTATCCCTAGCCTTAACCCTTGCTCCTAACCCCAACCCTAGCTCCTAGCCCAAACCCCAGCCCATAATCCTAGCACTAACCCTACCCCCAACCCTCTTAACTCCTAGCCCCAACCCCAACCCTAACTCTAGCCCTAGCCCCATTCCTAACCCCAACCCCAAACCTAACCCTAACCCCAACCCCAAACCACAAACCCTAACCCCCAACCTCTAGTCCCAACCCCCAACCACTCACCCAACCCCAACCCCAACCTCAACCAACCCCAACCTCAACCCCCAATCCCAACCCTAACCCTAACCCTACTACCCTAACATAACCCTAGGCCTGCCTCTAGACCCAACTCCTAACCCTCCTAGCCCTAGCTCCCCAAATCCTAGCCCTAGCCCTAACCCTAGCCCTAACCCCAAATTTCAAATTCTAACCCCAATCCTAACCCTAGCCCTAGCCCCTCTAGCAATAGCCCCAGCCCCCTGTTCTCAACCCTAACTCTAGCTCCCACCCTATTCCTAACCCTAACCTAACCCTAGCCTCTCTAACAAAACCAACCCAACCCCAACCCTAACTCCCCACCTAATCCAAACCCCAACCCCAACCCCAACCATCCCACCACCAACACTAACCCTAACCCCAACCCCAACCCCAACCCCAACCCCAATCCAAACACCAACCCTAACCCTAACCCCAACCCTAACCCCCAACCTCCCAAACCTAATGCTAACCTCTAGTCCAAACCCCAACCCTAGC
>CM022710.1:15000-25987 GCA_012295165.1 Asparagus setaceus
AGCCCCCTAGTTTCCCAACCCTAGCCCCAGTCCCAACCCCAACACTAGCCCCGCCCCATTGTAAACCTCCTAACCCTAGCCCCCAACCCTAACCCGAGCCCTAACCCTAACCCCAGCTTTAACCCAAACCCAAACCCCAACCCAAACCCAAACCCAACCCCAGCCCAAACCCGAACACAAACCCCAACCCCAAACCCAACCATAACCCAAACCTCGACACCAACCCCAACCCTAACCCTAACGCCAACCCAAGCCCTAACCGTAGTCATAGCCCTAGCCCTAACCCTAACCCTATCCCCAACCGTAACCCTTGCCCTAACCCTAGCCCTAACCCAAACTCAAGCCCTAGCCCAATTCCTAACCTTAACCCTTACCCTAACCCTAGCCACAGCCCTAACCCTAGCCCCAACCCTATCCCCAGCCCTAACCCTAACCCCAGCCGCAATCCTAAATCCAACCCCAAACCTCTAACCCTAACCCAACCCCAAACCCAATCCCAAACAAAATCCCAACCTTCCCTAACCCTAACCCTAACCCCAACCCCCAACCCTACCCCCTCCTAGCCTAACCTCCTAGCCTTTACACTCTGCTCCCAAGCTCCCAGCCCTCCCTAGCTCCCAACCCCAACCCCTAACCTTCCTCACCCCAACTGTGACCCAAACCCTAGCCCTGCTCCTTACCCCTAACCCTAGCCCCAACCCCCAACCCTCCCCAACCCTGCCCTAGCTCTAACCCCCAGCCCCAGTCCCAACCCCAACTCCCAGCCCCCGCCCTATTCCTAACCCTAACCCTAGCTCCCAACCCTAACCCAGCACCAAACCCCAACCCCACCAAACCCCAACCCAAACCCCAACACAAACCCCAACCCCAACCCCAGCCCAAACCCCTAACACAAACCCAAACCCAACCCCAACCCCCCACCTAAACCCCAACCCTAACCCAAACCCCCACCCCAACCCCAACCCTAACCCTAACGCAACCCAAACCCCAACTGTAGTCCCAGCCTCCTAGCCCTAACTCCTAACCCTATCCCTCACCAGAACCCCTAACTCCTAGCTCCTAGCCCCAAGCTCCTAACCCAAACTCAAGCCTCTAGCCCACTCCTAAACCTAACCCTAACCCTAACCCTAGTCACAGCTCTAACCCCAGCTCCCCAAATTCTAACTCCCTCACTCCCAACCCTAACCCAAACCCTAACCCCAACCCTAACCCCTAACACTCCAAACCCCAACCCTAACCACAACTCCCCACCCTAACCCCTAACCAAACCCTAGCTCCCCCAACCTCTAACCCTATCCCTAGCCTTAACCCTTGCCCTAACCCTAACCCTAGCCCTAGCCCTAGCCCCAGCCATAATTCTAGCACTAACTCTACCCCAACCCCTAGCCTTGACCCTAACCCCAACCCAACCATAACTCTAGCCCAAGCCCTATTCCTAACCCCAGCCCTAACCCTAACCCTAACCCCAACCCAAACCACAACCCCAACCCTAGCCATAGTCCTAACCCCAACCGTAATCCAAACCCTAACCCCAACACCAACCTCAACCCAAACCCTAACCCTAACCCCAATCCTAACTCTAACCCTAACCCTAATACTACCCTAACATAACCCTAGGCCCAGCCCTAGACCTAACCCTAACCCCAGTCCTAGCCCTAGCCCTAGCCCAAATCGTAGCCCTAGCCCTAACACTAGCCCTAACCCTAGCCCCTGCCCTAACCCAAACCCTAACCCTAGCCCCAGCCCTAACAATAGCCCCAGCCCCAACCCTAACTCTAGCTCCCACCCCTAACTCCTAAACCTAACCCTATCCCCAAATTCTAACCAAAACCCAAACCCGAGCCCCAAACCTAACCCCAGCCCTAATCCAAACCCCAACCCCATCCCCAATCCAAACACCAACACTAACCCTAACCCTAACCCCAACCCTAACCCCAAACCTAATGCTAACCCTAGCCCAAACCCTAGCCTTAGCCCTAGCCGTAACCATATTCCTAGCCCTAACCCCCAAATTTCTAGCCTTAGCCCCACCTCACCCTCATCCCCTAGCTCCTAACCCCATTCCTAGCCCTAACTGTGAACCCCAGCCCTCCCAGCCCTCCCTAACACTCAACCCTAACTCCGAGCCCCAAATCCAACCCAAACCCCAACCCTAACCCTAGCCCCAACCCCTAACCTCCCTAGCCCAAACCCCAACCCCAATCCTAAACCTAACCCAAACTCCCCTCTCTAACCCTAACTCCAAACCCCAACCCCCAACTCAAAGTCCCACCCTAACCCCAACCCCAACCCTAACCCCAACCCCAACCCTCACCCAAACCCCCAACCACAACCTCTTACCCAAACCCCAACCCAAATCCCAACCAACCCTAACTAACTCTAGCCCTAGCTCCCAGCCCTAACTCCTAGCTCCCAACTTTATTTCAGCTCCTAGCCCTATTCCTAACTCCTAACCCCAACCCCAAACACAACCCTCACCCTAACCTTATTCCAACCCAACCCCAGCCCCATCCTAACCCCCTTAACCCCAACCCAAACCCTAACCCCAACCCTAACCCTTATCCTAACCCTAACCCCAACCCTAATGCTAACCCTAGCCCTAGCCCTAACCCTAGCCTTAGTCCCAACCCTAACTCTGGCCCTAGCCCGATTCCTAACCCTAACCCTAACCCTAACCCTAACCCTATACCCAGCCCTAACCCAAACCCCAACCCTAACCCTATCCCTAACCTGAACACTTGCCCTAACCCAAACCCTAACACAAACCCCAGCCCCAACCCCAACCCAAACCCCAACCCTAACCTAAACCCCGACCACAACCCCAACCCTAACCCTAATGCTAACCCAAGCCCTAACCGTAGTCCTAGCCCTAGCCCTAACCCTAACCTTATCCCCAGCCGTAACCCCAGCCCTAACCCAAGCCCTAACCCTAGCCCTAACCCAAACTCAAGCCCTAGCCCAATTCCTAAACCTAACCCTAACCCTAACCCTTACTCCCAACCTGCCAGCCCCAACTCCTAGCTCCTAACCCTATCCCCCCCGCCTCTAACCCCCCACTCCCCAACCCTAACTCCAAACCCTAACCCCAACCCCCACCTTAACACTCAAACCCAACCCCCCCAACTCCACTTTAACCCTAACGCTAACCCTAGCCCTAGCCCTAACCCTATCCCTAGCCTTAACCCTTGCACTAACCCCAACCGTAGCCCTAGCCCTAACCCCAGCCATAATCCTAGCACTAACCCTACCCCAACCCCAAGCCTTGACCCTAGCCCCAACCCAACCCTAACTCTAGCCCTAGCCCTATTCCTAAACCCAGCCCTAACCCTAACCCAAACTCCAACCCAAACCACAACCCCAACCCCAGCCCTAGTCCCAACCCCAACCGTAACCCAAACCCTAACCCCAACCCCAACCTCAACCCAAACCCTAACCCTAACCCCAATTCTAACTCTAACCCTAACCCTAATCACCTATAACCCTAGCCCAAAGACTAGACCAACCCCAACCCCAGCCTCTAGCTCTAGCCTCCCAAATCGTAGCCTCCTAGCCCTAACACTCAGCCCCTAACCCTAGCCCCAAATTTAAACCCAACTCCTAACCTCTAGCTCCCAAATCCTAACACAGCCCCAACCCTAACTTCTAGCCCCAGCCCTATTCCTAACCATAACCCCTAACCTCCCCAGCCAACCAAACCTCAGCCCCAACCCTAACCCCAAACCTCTAATCCAAACCCCCAACCCCAATCCAAACATCAACACTAACCCTAACCCTAACCCCAACCCCAACCCCAAACCTAATGCTAACCCTAGCCCAAACCCCCCAAATTAGCTCCTAGTCAGAACCTTTATTCCTAGCTCCCAACCCTCAGCCTCTAGCCCCTCAGAGACAACAAAATTCAACACTTTACACAGAGAAGCCCTGTGTCTATCCCATCCCTAGTCCTAACCCCCCTCTAGCCTCTAACTGTAACCCTAGCTCCCAGCCCTCCCTAACACTAACCCTAACTCGAGCCCCCACTCTAACCCAAACCCCCAACCCTAACCCTAGTCCCAACCCTAACCCCAGCCCAAACCCTAACCCCAACCCCAAACCCCAACCCCAAACTCCCCGCCCCTAACCCCAACCCAAACCCCAACCCCAACTCAAAGCCCAACCCCAACCCCAACCCCAACCCTAACCCTAATCCAACCCTCACCCAATCCCCAACCGCAACCAGTACAACCCATACCCCAACCCAAATCCTAACCCCAACCCTAACTAAAACCCTAGCCCTCTAGCCCAACTCCTAACCTCCCAAATTCAAACCCTAGCCTCCTAGCTCCTAACCCTAGCCCCAACCCTTACTCTAGCCCTAGCCCTATTCCTAACCCTAAACCCAACCCCAAACCCCAACCCCTCACCCTAACCCTATTCCCAACCCAAACCAGCCCTAGCTCCCAACCCTAAACCTCCCCCCCAACCCTAACCCCAACCCCAACCCCACCTTAACCCTAACCCCAACCCTACTGCTAACCCCAGCCCCAGCCTCTAACTGAATCCCTCGCCCTAGCCCCATTGACCTCACCCTAACCCTAACCCTATCCCAAATTTCTAACCCCATCCCTAACCCCAACCCCTTGCCCTAACCCTAACCCCACCAATCCTAAACCCAACCCCCAAACTCAAAGACTAACCCTAACCCCAACCCCAAACATAAATCCCAAACCCAACCCCAACCCCACCCCCTAACCCTAACCCCAAAATTTCTAAACCTAGCCTTTAACTCTGCCTCCAAGCCCTAGCTCTCTAGCCCTTCAACTCCCCTAATCCTATACCCTTACTCTAACCCCAACCCCTAACTTTGCCCTTCTCCCAACTAAGCCTGCCCAAGCTCCCAACCCCAACCCTAACCCTAGCCCCAACTAAAACCCTAGCCCTTTCTAGCCCCAACCCTAACCCTGCCCCAAACCCCAGCCCCAGCCCTAACCCTAGCCCCAACCCTACTCTAGCCCTAGCCTCCCTATTCCTAACCCTAAACCCAACCCCAAACCCCAACCTCACCCTAACCCTATCTCCCCAACCCCAAACTCCAGCCCCTAGCCTCAACTCCCTAAACCTAACCCCAACCCCAACCCCAACCCCAACCCTAACCCCTAACCTAACCCCAACCCTACTGCTAACCCCCAGCCCCAGCCCCAACTGCTAACTCCCTCGCCCTAGCCCGACCCATTGACCCTCACCCTAACCCTAACCCTATCCCCAGCCCTAACCCCATCCCTAACCTGAACCCTTGCCCTAAACCTAACCCCAGCCTCAATCCTAAACCCAACCCCAAACCCAGCACTAACCCTAACCCCAACCCAAACATAAATCCCAAACCCAACCCCAACCCCACCCCCTAACCCTAACCCCCCAAATTTCTAAACCTAGCCTTAACACTCTGCCTCAAGCCCTAGCTCCTAGCCCTAGCTCCCTCAACCCCCAGCCTCTAATCCCTATACTCCAAAACCCTAACCCTAACCCTAACCCTAGCCCTTGTCCTTGCCCTAACCCAAGCCCTAAGCCTAGCCCTAGCCCTAACCCCAACCCTAACCCTAGCCCTATCTCTAACCCTAGCCCTAGTCCCAACCCCAACACTAGCCCTGGCCCTATTGGTAACCCTAACCCTAGCCCCAACCCTAACCCGAGCCCTAACCCTAACCCCAGCTCTAACCCAAACCCAAACCCCAACCCAAACCCCAAACCCAACCCCAGCCCAAACCCGAACACAAACCCCAACCCCAAACCCAACCATAACCCAAACCTCGACACCAACCCCAAACCTAACCCTAACGCTAACCCCAAGCTCCTAACCGAGTATCAGCTCCTAGCCCTAACCCCAACCCTATCCCCAACCATAACCCTTGCTCCTAACCCTCAGCCCTAGCCCTAGCCCCAACCCCAAACTCCAAGCCCCCAGCCCAATTCTAACCTTAACCCTTACTCCTAACCCTAGCCACAAAATTCTAACCCTAGCTCCCAACCCTATCCCCAAATTCTAACCCAACCCTAGCCGCATCCCAATCCAACCCAACCCAAAATTCTAACCCTAAACCCAACCCAAACCCAAATCCCAAACCAAATCCCAACCCTACCCCTAACCCTAACCCCAACCCCAACCCTAACGCTAACCCTAGCCCTAACCCTAGCCTTAACACTTGCCTGCTCCCAGCCCTCAGCCCTAGCCCCAACCCCTCTAACCCTATTCCCAACCTCTAACTGTGACTCCAAACCGTAGCTCTCTGCCTCTACCCTAACCCTAGCCCTAGCCCTAACCCCAACCCTAACCCTAGCCCTAGCTCTAACCCTAGCCCTAGTCCCAACCCCAACTCTAGCCCTGGCCCTATTCCTAACCCTAACCCTAGCCCCAACCCTAACCCGAGCACTAAACCTAACCCCAGCTCAAACCCTAACCCAAACCCCAACACAAACCCCAACCCCAACCCTAGCCCAAACCCTAACACAAACCCAAACCCCAACCCCAACCCAAACCCCAACCCTAACCCAAACCCCGACCCCAACCCCAACCCTAACCCTAACGCTAACCCAAGCCCTAACCGTAGTCCTAGCCCTAGCCCTAACCCTAACCCTATCCCCACCGTGAATCTCTAACTCCTAGCTCCCAGCCCAAGCCCTAACCCAAACTCAAGCCCTAGCCCAATTCCTAAACCTAACCCTAACCCTAACCCTAGTCACAGCCCTAACCCGAGCCCCAGCCCTAACCCTGACCCCAACCCTAACCCAAACCCTAACCCCAACCCTAACCCTAACACTAAACCTAACCCTAACCCCAACTCCGACCCTAACCCTAACGCAAAACCCCCAGCCCCCAACCCTATCCCTAGCCTTAACCCTGCCCTAACTCCCAACCCTAGCTCCCAGCCCCAGCCCCCACCATATCCTAGCACTAACCCTACCCCAACCCCTAGCCTTGACCCTAACCCCAACCCAACCCTAACTCTAGCCCAAGCCCTATTCCTAAACCCAGCCCTAACCCTAACCCTAACCCCAACCCAAACCACAACCCCAACCCTAGCCATAGTCCTAACCCCAACCGTAATCCAAACCCTAACCCCAACCCCAACCTCAACCCAAACCCTAACCCTAACCCCAATCCTAACTCTAACCCTAACCCTAATACTACCCCAACATAACCCAGGCCCAGCCCTAGACCTAACCCTAACCCCAGCCCTAGCCCTAGTCCTAGCCCTAGCCCAAATCGTAGCCCTAGCCCTAACACTAGCCCTAACCCTAGCCCCCCAGCCTCTAACCCAAACCCCTAACCTAGCCTCCTAACACAGCCCCAACCAACCCTAACTCTAGCCCCAGCTCTATTCCTAACCCTAACCCTAACCCTAGCTCCAGCCCTAACCAAAACACAAACCCGAGCCCCAAACCTAACCCCAGTCCTAATCCAAACCCCAACCCCATCCCCAATCCAAACACCAACACTAACCCTAACCCTAACCCCCAACCTGGCAGAGCCTTAGGCAGCCAGGCTCAGGCCACAACCCCAGACCCCGGCCTAGAGCCCCAGACTGACCCTAGCTGAGCCTAACCCATTGAGCCCCCAGGCCAGGCCTAGGCCTGACCTAGCCCAGGCCAGGGCTGACCCAGCCCCAGCCCTGGCCTGGCAGTAACCCTGGTCCCCTTCTTTTATCCATTGCATGGCCCATTCCTTCCATTCCATTCCACCTAACCACAACCCCAACCCATTCTTGCAGCCCCGGCCCCTAACCTGACCCCAGCCTAACCCCGAACCCTAACCCCGGCCCCTAACACAACACTAAACCTAACCCCAACCCCACTAGACCCTAACCTAGCATAAGCCCTGGCCCAGCCCCAGCCCTGGCCACACAGCCTGGCCTTGCCCCTAGCCTGGCCACAGCCCCTGGCCCTGGCCCTGACCATAATTCTGGCACTATTTTGACCCTGGCCCATTTTCAGCCCCCGGTGACCCTAACTCTGGCCAGGCCTATTCCTAGGCCCACCCTGGCCTAGCCACTGGCTTGACCCAGGCCACAGCCCCGACCCTGGCCCCAGTCCCTTGTGTAATCCAAGCCCTAACCCCGGCCCCGGCCTCAGCCCAGACCCTAGCCACAGCTTGATCCCTATGCCCAACCTGGCCACTGCCCTAACATAACCTAGGCCATTACGGAGCCTAACCCTAACCCCGGTCCTAGCCCTAGCCCTGGCCAGTCCTGGCCCTGGCCACACAACACTGGCCTAACCCTGGCCCACCTTTTAACCCAAGCCACAACCCTGGCCCAGGTCCTACTTGTGTTGACCCTGGCTTTCTGGCTGACTCTATTCTAACCCTAACCACAACCTGGCTCATTACAGCAAAACCCAAGGCAGGGCGAGCCTAGCCGGGTCTAATCCAGAGCTGACCCCATCCCCAATCCGAACACCCGACACTAGCCCTAGCCCACAACCCTGACCTAACCCCCCAGACCTAATGCTGACCTGGCCCAGGCCACAGCCTTGTACTGGCCCGGGTGCCCATATTCTGGCCCCCCGGCCCCTTGCCCATTTGGATCCCTACTTCCATTGCCTGACCCTAACCCAGCCTAGCCCTCTTCCTAACACCTAACGGCCCCGGCCCCTAACTCAAACCCGACCTAACCCCAGCCCCGGCCACCCCTGCCTAGCCCCGAACCTAACCCCCTTCAACGAGCTCACTTACAGCCTGGCAACCCCAGCCCCGGCTGGCTTGGGCCTAGCCTGACCCAGCCTGGCCTAACTGACCCTCACCCGAGCCCGACCACAACCCTTTGACCCTTACCCCAAGCCCTGACCCAAATCCTAGCTTAGAGACCCTAAGCTGACCTAGCCTGGCCACAGCCACAACCCTAGCCCCTGACCTTTGCTTTAGCTAATACACATTCTAACCCTAACTTGTAGACCCAGCCCTCACCCCAAGCCTTGTCCCGGTGGACTAACCTAACCCCGGCCCCAACCCCAACCCTGTCCACCCCAACCTAATGCCCATTCCTGGCCTATGGTGACCCCCGGCCCTGCCCGTTCCCCTAACCCCTAACCTAACCCCTTCAACCTGCTTGACCCCAACTTGTGGCCTGCCTATTGCCTGACTTGACCCTAGCCTTAACCTGGCAGAATTCTGGCCTATTGCAACTTGGGATCCTGGCCTAGCCTTGCTCCCAGCCACATGCCCTTCACCCAGCTTAACCAACCTAACTTTGGGCCGACCACCCAACCCCAACCCCAGCCTAGCCCCAGCCCCACAGCCACACAGCCCCGAGAAGCCTGGCTTGACCTAGATCTGGCAACCCACTGCTCTGGCCTGGCAGCCGGCCATTCCATTGTTGACCTAACCCGGCCCTCATCCATTGTTATTTGCCTTGTTGGTTGACCCAAGCCCTGTGGCTTTGACCACTGGCCCGAGCCCTATTTCAGCCCTATTGTTTGAGCCTGGACCTATTCAACCATTTGTTGACCCTTACTCTGGCCCCTATTGTTCCTATTCTTGTTAAAATGGCCCTCCCTATTACTGTCCTGGCCGAACTTTATTTTTGACCTGGCTTTATTGCATGCCTTTCAGCCTGGCCCTGTTGACCCCACTTACAGCCTGACCTTTGACCTGGCCACTGACCCTGACCTATTTTTCAACCATGGCCTGGCCTGGGTCCCGGGCCTTCCCCGTGCCCCAGTAGTTCTTGGGCCTGGCCTGACCCTCCTGCTGACCTGACCCCAACCATCCCCACCCTTCCATGCTGTCCGGCCCCTTGGACCATTGACCCCTTCCTTCACTAACCTAACCCTGCTGCACCCAGCCCCTAGCCCGAACCCCATTAACCCTGCCCTAACCCAATTAGCCTCATGGCTTTTTGCTGCTTACCCAGCCCTTGCAGCTCTGGCCCAGCCTAGTCCCCTGACTGACTCCTACAGCCTGACCCATTCCTGGCAACCTAGCCCCCAGGCCTAGCAGGAGCCACAGCCCAACCCAGACCCCCAGACCCTAACCAGGCCCCAAACTGACCACAGCCCAAACCCTGACCCAAGCCTACAGCCCAGCCAAGGCCAGATCTCGAGAATAAGGTGATTCAAGATGCATTGGAAAGCTGGAGAAGATATCTACAATGTCCCATTAGCGAGATACACCTAGTAGAGTCGTTTCGTCATTGTTTTGCTGTTCAATTGGCCCGTATGCTTTGCCAATTCGTCTCATGTACTCATTAGTTTAGCTACAGCATTAGACGATCCTCCTTTGACTCAGATAATAACGTTCATCGTCTTTTCTTTGATATGAAGTAAATTAGAGTTCATGGCGTTTTGATGCCTGAGATATCCCTCAAAGTTTTGGACTTATTTTATCGAGTGCGGAATATTTAGATAAGATAAGTCACATACGCTAGCGTTGGACTTTGTTGAATGGACTCATAAATTACTTCTTAATTTCTGGCTACGCGACGTCGTTTACCATCTTTTGAAATCAAAAGCTGGAGTTGTTTGAAATTGATGAGAGTTGACGTTAAACTGATTATCTTCGTCCGGAGGATTGCGATTGAGTCGCAGTTGAACTTCCAAGGGTAATTTCGGAATGAGAATCTGCCTGAGCATGCTTGAGCTTCTGGAGGCGATGTAATGGCACATTTGCACTAGCAATGAGCTACAAAGTGCATTGAAATCACGGTGGGAAAATGTGCTTAACCGGTGGAGGAAGCGAACGTTGTGCAAGTTATTGCTTGTACGATAGATATAGGATTTTTGCAAACCCTACATCAGCAGTTTGATAAGCTTTTACCAATCACCGTTTGAGTTGGGCTAGCATGTAGTTTGTCTAAGTCCGTTCTACATGTTACGTTGTGCTAAAAGAATGAACTTTCTTAGACTTTGTGCTTTCACGATGCTCGAATCGTTGAAACCGATCATCTTCACGGGGAATTGACTACCGGCGGCATGTGTTAGATGCGGACTTATCTACGGTAGAGGCAGAGATCGCATA
>CM022710.1:26087-581087 GCA_012295165.1 Asparagus setaceus
TCACTACGGTTAGCATGCTTTTTTCAAATTTTAGATTTTGGTTGAGGTTTGTTATCTTTGGTTATGCCTTTGCCTTAATTGTCACTTTTCTTTTTATATCATTTTGTCATAGTTCCTTACCTTTATCTTCCTTACCTTTATCTTGTGACCTTTGTGTTGAAATTTGTAACCTTTAGCCATTAATTGTCATATTTGTTTTAAACTTTGTTACTTATAGTTATGAATTGTTATTTTTCTGTATAACTTGTTACCATTAGCATATTTTTTTGTTATATTTATTTTTCACTTCTAATTTTTGTTATCTTTAGGCTGAGTATTGTCACCTGAACCTTTGGTTTAATTGCGTCACCTTTATTTTATATTTGTTTCCTTTTTACGGAGTTTTTCATCATTAGATATGAATTGTTACCTTGGTGTCGAAGTTTGTCATGCTTGTTTTGAACTCCGTTACATTATCGTGAAGTTTGTCACCTTTAGCTATGAATCACTACATTTGTGGTTAGGGTTGGGGTTTGGGTTGGGGTTAGGGGTTTGTGTTAGGGTTTGTGAGGTTTGGGTTGGGGTTGGGGTTGGGGAGTGGAGTTAGGGTTAGAAATGCTTGATTACGGTTAGAGGCTGGGGTTAGGGTTGAGGAACTAGGAGTTGGGGTTAGGAAAGGCGAGGGCTAGGGTTGGGGTTGGGACTGGGCTGAGGGTTAGAGCTAGGCTAGGGTTGGGGTTGAGGTAGGAGCTAGAAGCTGGGGTTGGGGGCTGAGGCAGGCAGGGAGCAGGGTTAGGGTTAGATGAGGTTGGGTGCTGGGGTTTGGGAGACCGGGCGAGGCTGGGCAGAGTGTTAAGGCTGGGGTTGGGGCTAGGGTTAGCATTAGAGGTTGGGGTTGGGGAGTTGGAGTTAGAGGCTGGGGGGTGGGGGTGGAGTTTGGTGGGTTGGGGTTGGAGTTTAGGGTTAGATGCAGGGGGTTGGGGTTGGGATTTGGATTGGTAGGTGGGGTTGAGGACAAGTCGGTTGAGATAGGAGTTAGGGTTGAAGAATAAAGGTTAAAGGTTAGGGAAATCGAACTAGGAGCGGAGATAGAGTTGGGATAAACTAGAAGTTAGGGCTAAGTAAAGGTGCTGTAGAGATTAGGAGTTGGGAATGAAAGGTGAAGTTAAGGTTGAGGTGGGGTGGAGAATTAGAAGTGGCTGAGTTAGAGGTTGGGGTTAGGAGCTGAGGTTGGGGTTAGGAATAAGGTGCAGAGGGTGAGGAGGTTTGGAGGTTGTGGTTAGGAATAGGGCAGGGCTGAAGTAAGGGTTGGGGTAGGGATTAGGGGTGAAGCGGTGGGGTTTGGTTTAGGGCTGAAGACTAGGGTTTTGGGTTAGGGTTGGGGTTGGTTGGGTTGGGGTTTTGGTTGGGAATAGGACTGGGTTGGGGTTTGAGTGAGGACAGGTTAGGGTTAGGGGTGAGGAGAGGGGAGTTGGCTTTGTGAGGGTTGGGGTTGGGGTTTGAGTTAGAGTTAGGAGTAGGAGACTGGAGTTGGAGTTTAGAGGTTGGGGTGGGGTTGAGTAGGAGTTGGGGTTGAGGCAGGAGTTGGGAGGGTTAGGGGTTGGGGAGTTGGGGGCCGGAAGGAGACAGGGGTGGAATGCAGAGGAATTGGGGTTGGGGGAGATAAGGGTTGGGGCTGGGGTTAGAGGCGTAACTGAGGTTGGGAATGGGGATTAGAGGTTAGGGTTGAAATTGGGAAATGGACAGGGGCTTGAGGTTGGGTTGAGGTACAGAAACAGGGGTTTAGTTAGGCTGAGGCTGGTGAGATAGGGTTAGGGTGGGAACTAGAGGACTGGGTGGGGCTTGGGATTAGCGTTAGGTTAGGGTGGCGTTGAGATGAGGAGGGTTTGGGTTAGGGTTGAGGTTGGGTTGAGGTTTGGGTTAGGGTTTGAGGCTGAGGTTGGGTTAGAGGTTAGGGGTGAGGTAGGAGGTGGGAACAGGGTGGGGTTTGTGTTAGGGTTTGAGGCTGAGGTGGGTTTGGAGTTGGAGTTAGGCTGGGGATAGGGTTAGGGTTAGGGTTGGGGAGTTAAGTGGGGCGGGGAGACTGGGTGAGGATTGGGGTTGGGGTTGGGAGGTTTTGGTTGGGGTTGAGGAGTTGGGCTGAGTTGGGGTTGGGGTTTGGAGTTGGAAGCTAGGAGTGGGGTTAGGGGTGGGGTAGGGAACTGGAGGCAGGGTTGAGGAGGCAGGGGTTTGTATTAGGATTTGGGGTGGGGGTTGGGGTTTGGGTTGGGAGTTAGGTGGGATGGGGTTGGGGAGTTGGGGTTAGGAGTTAGAGATTAGAAGCGAGGTTGGGTGAGGGATTAGGGTTGGGGTTGGGTTTTTGGGTTGGGGTTGGGAGGTTGGGCTTTGAGTTGGGGTTGGGGTTTGGGTTGGGGTTGAGGCTGGGGTTAGGGTTGGGGTTGAGGTTGGGAGTTGGGGAGTTTGGAGTTGGGGTTGGGGGTGGGGGGTTTGTATTGGGGTTTGGGGGCGGGTTGGGTTTGGGGTTGGGTTAGAGGTTGGAGGGCTGGGGTTGGGGTTGGGGCTGGGGGCTAGGGTTGGGGTTAGAAATATGGCAGGGGGCTAAAGTTGGGGTTGGGACTGGGGGCTGGGGTTAGAGATAGGGCTGGGGTTGGGGTTGGGAGTTAGGTGGGCTAGGGTTAGGGCTAAAGGTTAAGCGAGGAACAAGAAATTTAGGAGTTAGGGTTAAGGTTAGGTTGAGGTTAGGGGTTGGGGTTGAAATTTGGGGCTATGGTTTGGGCTTGGGCAAGTGTTAAGTCTAAGGTTAGGAGGTTAGGGTTAAGCGTTAGGAGTTGGGGATGGGGTTGGGGTTAGGGTTAGGGGTAGGGTGGGGTGGGGTTTGGTTGGTTTTGGGTTGGGGTTAGGGTTGGCTGGGTTTGAGGGTTGGGTTTAGGATGCTGTGGCGTTAGGGTTAGGGCAAGGGGTTGATTTAGGGATGGGAGGGTTGGGGTTGGGGTTGGGGTTAGGGCAGAATAGGGTTGGGGTTGGGGTCAAGGGCTAAGGCGGTGGGGATTGGGAGGGTGGAGGCTAGGGTTAGGGACTAGGAGCTTGGGTTGCTTGGAGTTGGGAGTTAGGGTTGAGGTTGGGGGTTAGGAGTTGGGAGTTAGGGTTAGGAGTTTGGGAGTTAGAGGTTAGAGTTAGGGTTAGGGTTAGGATTGGAGGTTGGTTTAGGGTGGTGGAGTTTGG
Organism: Asparagus setaceus; assembly: GCA_012295165.1. Classification (NCBI taxonomy): domain Eukaryota; kingdom Viridiplantae; phylum Streptophyta; class Magnoliopsida; order Asparagales; family Asparagaceae; genus Asparagus; species Asparagus setaceus. Next base: position 29,289 of record CM022710.1, read on the forward strand.
GGGTAGTTTGGGTTGGGGTTAGGGTTAGGAATAGGGTTAGGGTTAGAAGTAAGGTTGGGGCTAGAGTTAGGGCTAGAGGCGTGGGTTTGGGTTGGGAGTTGGATAGGAGTTAGAGTGGGATTAGGGTTAGTGCTAAGTCTAGGGTTTCATTTAGGGTTGGTGGGATTTGGGTTGGGAGTTGGGTTGGAGTGGGTTGCGGTTGGGGAGTTTGGGTGAGTGTTAGGTTAGGGTTGGTGTTGAGGGTTGAGGTTGGAGGCTTTGAGTTGGGGTTGGGGTTGGAGTTGGGGAGTTAGAGGCGAGGGGTTGGGGAGTTGGGGTTTGGGCTGGGGTTGGGGTTGGGAGCTGGGAGGAGCTGGGGTTAGGGTTGGGGTTGGGGGGCAGGGGGCTGGAGTTAGGGTTGGTGTTTGGAAGGGGCTAGGCACGGAGTTCTGGAGTTGGGGCTGAGGAGGATAGAGCTGGGAGCTGGGAATTGGTGGGGCTAAGGCTGAGGGGGCAGGGGGTTAGGGCTAGGAATGGGAGTTGGGTCTGGGAGCTGAGGCTGGGGTTTTGGCTAGAGGTTAGCATTGGGTTTGGGGTTGGGGTTAGGGTTAGGGTTGAGTGTTGAGTGTTTGGTTGGGGTTGGGGTTAGGGTTGGGGTTTGGATTGGAGCTAGGGTTAGGGTTGGGCTTGAGTTGGGGGTTTTGGTTAGAATTTGGGGCTAGGGTTAGGGTTAGGGTTAGGAGAATAAATTTTGAGGGAGCTAGAGTTAGGGTTGGGGTGGGGCTATTGTTAGAGGCTGGGGGCTGGGTTTTGAGGGTTGGGGTTAGGGGTAAGGGCTAGGAGTTAGAGGCTGGGGTTAGGGCTGGGAGCTATGATGAAGTTTGGGCTAAGAATTTGGGGGCTGGGGGTTAGGGCTGGGAGTTGGGAGTTAGGTGAAATTTGGAGCCTTGGGTTATGTTAGGGTAGTATTAGGGTTAGGGTTAGGGTTAGGATTGGGAGTTAGGGTTGGGTTTGGGTTGAGGTTGGGATTGGGGTTAGGGTTTGGATTGGGGGCTGGAGGGTTAGAGGTTGGAGAAGCGGTTTGGGTTTTGGTTAGGGGGTGGGGGCTAGGGTTAGGGTTAGGAGTTAGGAATAAATTTTGAGGCTAGGGTTAGGGTTGGGGAATTTGGGGCTGGTGGGGTGGGGGAGGCTAGGTTTAGGGTTGGGGTTAGAATTTGGGGCTAGGGTTAGGAGCTAAGCGGGTGGAATTTGGGAGCTATATGAGAGGGTTGGAGCTAAAAGGCTAGGGCTAGAGCTGGGTTAGGGGCTAGGAGTTAGGGGTTAAGATCTGAAATTTTGGGCCTTGGGTTATGTTAGGGTAGTATTAGGGTTAGGGTTAGGAGGTTGGGATTGGGGTTAGGGTTAGGGTTTGGGTTGAGGTTGGGGATTGGGGTTGGGGTTTGGGTTATGTTTGGGAGGTTAGGGACTAGAGTTGGGGTTGGGGTTGTGGTTTGGAGTTGGGGTTAGGGTTCTGGGGTTAGGGTTAGAAGTTGGGAGTTGGGAATAGAAATTTAGGCTAGAGTTAGGGGTTAAGGTTGGGGTGGAGTCAGAGGGAGCTAGGGTGGGGGTAGGGTTAGTCTAGGGATTATGGGGTTAGGGTGGGAGCTGGGGTTGGGGTTAGGGTAGGGGTTAGGAGATGCAGGGATAGGGTTAGGCTGAGGGCTGGGAGTTAGCGTTAGGTTGAGTGGGAGTTAGGGTTGGGGTTAGGTTTAATGTTAGGGTTGGGGTTGGGGTTAGGGTTTGGAGGTTGGGAGTTAGGGTTTGGGTTGGGGCTGAGGGGGATAGGGGTTGGGGCTAGGGTTAGGTGGCTGGGGTTGGGGTTAATGTAGTTGGGGTTAGGGTTAGGGTTTAGGGAATGGGCTGGGGATTGGAGTTTGGAGTTAGGGCTGGGAGGAGCTAGGAGGCTAGGGTTAGAGGTGGAGTTATAGGTAGGGATAGGGTTAGGAGGTTAGGCTAGGGCTGGGACTACAGAGTTAGGAGGCAGGTTAGCGTTAGGGTTAGGGTTGGGGAGGTTAGGGGGTTTGGGTTGGGGTTGGGGTTGGGGTTTGTGTGGGGTTTGGGGTTGGGGTTGGGTTTAGGATTTTGGGTTGGGGTTTGGGTTAGGGTTAGAGGCTGGGGTTAGGGTTAGGGCTCGAGGTTTGGGTTGGGAGCTAGAGGTTAAGGTTGGGAGGTGGGCGGGGGCTAGGGTTGGGGTTGGGACTAGGGCTGAGGTTAGAGCTGGGAGTCTGGGGTTGGGGTTGGGGAGTTGAGCTGGGGCAGGGGTTAGGGCTTGGGTTGGAAGATAAGAGCTGGGAGTTAGGGTTAGGGTTAGAGGGGAGGAATAGGGTTAAGAATAAGAGCTGGCTAGGGCTGGGCAGGCGGACAAGTGTTAAGGCTAGGGTTAGGGGCTGGGGTTGGCGTTAGGGTTGGGGTTGGGGTTGGGGTTAGGGTTAGGGGTGAGTGTTGGGGGTTGGGGTTTGGGATTTGGGTTTGGGTTGGGGTTAGGGCTAGAGGTGGGTTTGGGGTTGGGTTTAGGATTAATTTGGGGGTTAGGAGTTAGAGGCAATGGTTTTAGGTTAGGATAGGGTTAGGGTTGAGGTTTGGGTGGGGCAGAGGGGATAGGGTTAGGGTTTGGTGGGAATGGTGCTTGGGCTGGGAGTTAGGGTTGGGACTAAGGCTAGGGTTAGGAGGAGGACTAGAGTAGGATTAGGGTTGGAGTTAGGGTTAGGGTTAGGGTTAGGATTGGGGTTGGGAGGTTAGGGTTGGGGTATGGGGGATGGGTTTAGGGTTTGGGCTAGGGCTGGGGGTTGGGGTTGGGGGAATAGGGGTTAGGAGTAGGAGTTGGGTGTAGGGTTGGGGTTAGGGTTGGGGTTAGGGTTTGGGTAGGGTTAGGGTTGAGTGTTGGGTTGGGGTTAGGGGTTAGGAATAGGGCTGGGGCTGAGGTGGGGTTGGGAGCTGGGGTTGGGGTTGGGGTTGAGAAGCTAGCTTGGAGGTTTGGGGTTGGGTTTAGGATAGGTTTGGGTTAGGGTTGAGGCAATGGTTGGGTGGGGAGGATAGGAGTTGGGGTTGAGGTGAGGTGAGAGGTTGGGGTTGGGGTTGGGGGTTTGGATAGAGGGTTGGAGTGGGTAGAGTTGGGAGGTTGGGTTGCTAAGAGCAGGGTTGGGGGCTGGGAAACTAGGAGTTAGGATTAGGGTTGGGGTTAGAGGGGTTAAGGTGGGGCTAGGGATGGGTTGGGGTTAGGGTTAGAGGTATGGGATATTAGTTGGGGTTTTGGAGCTAAGGCTTTGGGTTGAGGTTGGGGAATGGGGAGTTGGGGTAGGGGTGGAGTGTGAGGTTAGGAGTTAGGGTTGGGGTTGGGGGTTAGGTTGGGGTTAGGGTTGAGGTTAGGGTTAGGGGTAGGGTGGGGTTAGGAGCTGGGGGCTGGGAGTAGGGTTGGGGGCTAGGAGTTGGGAGCTAGAAGCGAGGGTTTGGAGGCTAGGAGTTAGGGTTGAGGCTGGGACTGGGGTTAGTGGGGTTGGGGTTGGGATTGGGGTTGGGGTTTGGGTTTGGGTAGGGTGGGGTTGGGGGTTAGGTGAGGGTTGGGTTAGAGGTTAGGGTTGGGGTTGGGGTTGGAGTTTTGGTGGGGTGGGGTTTGGGTTAGGGTTAAAGGCGGGGTTGGGGTTAGGGTTTGGGCTAGGGTTGGGGTTGGGGGCTGGGGTTAGGGTTGGGGTTTGGGGTTGGGAATTTTGGGGCTAGGGTTGGGGTTAGTGTTAGGAGAGAGGGGCTAGGGCTATGGTTACAGTTAAGGTTGGAACTAAGGCTAGGGTTGGGGCTTTGGGAGCTGGGGTTTGCATTAGGGTTGGGGTTGGGGTTGGGGGTTAGGTTTGGTGTTAGAGGGTTGGAGTTGGGGTTAGGGTTGGGGTGGGGAGTTAGGAGTTAGGAGCTGGGGCTGGAGGTTGGGGTTGGGAATGGGAGGGTTTGGGTGAGGTTGGGTGTGGGAGTTGGGGTTAGGAGTTGGAATAGGGCTGGTTAGTAAAGGTTGGGGCTAGATGTTAGGAGCGAGAGGGTTAGGGTTTGGGCAAGGGGTTAGGATTAGGACTGGGAGCTTGGGCTAGGGTTTGATTAGGGTTGGGGTTGGGATTTTGGTTGGGATTTGGGTTGGAGTGCAGTTTGGTTGGGGTTTGGGTGAGGGTTGGGGTTAGGGTTGGGGTTGGGGTTGGGGTTGGGGTTGGGGTTGGGGTTGGGGTTAGGGTTGGGGGTTGGGCAGAGTTTGGGGTTGGGTTGGGGTTGGGTTTGGGCTGGGGTTGGGGTTTGGGGGCTGGGGTTAGGGTAGGGGTTGGGGTTGGGGGCAGGGGGCTGGGGTTGGGGTTAGGGGTGGGGAAAGAGGGGCTGGGAGCTGGGAGTTGGTTAGGGAGCTGGGGGCTGGGGTTAGGGCTGGACTAGAGGTGGTTGGGGCTAAGGAGGCTGGGGTGGGGTTGGGAGCTTGGAATAAGGTTCTGGCTAGGAGCTGGGAGCTGGGGGTTTGGGCTAGGGGTTAGCAGTAGGTTGCAGGTTGGGGTTGGGGTTAGGTTTAGGGTTGGTGTTGGTGTTTGGATTGAGGTGTTGGGGTTGGGGTTTGGGTGGGGCTGTGGTTGGGGTTGGGGGCTGGGGTTTGAGTTTTGGTTGGGGAATTTTGGGAGCTAGGGTTAGGGTTAGGGTTGGGAATAGGGGCTGGGGGATTGGGGTTGGGGGCGGGGCTATAGTTGGGGGCTGGGAGCTGTGTGTTAGAGGCTGGGAGCTAGGGTTAGAGGTGGGGACTGGGAGCTAGAGGCAGGGGCAAGGGTTAGGAGCTAGGGTTAGGGGTTAGTGTTGGTGTTTAGTTGGGGTTGGGGTTGGGGGTTTGGATTAGGGCTGGGAGTTGGGGTTAGGGCTAGGGTTGGGAGTTTTAGTGAGGGACAGGGCTAGGAGTTAAGGTTGGGGTTAGGGTTGGGGCTAGTGTTGGGGTTTGAAGTGGGAGCTATTGTTAGAGGGGGATTTGTTGGGGCTGGGGCTAGGAGTAGGGGCTGGGAGCTACGATTTGGAGCTAGGGACTGGGAGCTGGGGGCTGGGGTTTGGGTTAGGGTTGGGGGTTGGGCCTTAGAGGCTGGAGCCTGGGGTTTTGTTGAGATAGTATTAGGGTTTGGGTTAGGGTTAGGATTGGGGTTGGGGTTAGGGTTAGGGTATAGGATGGTTAGAGGTTTGGGCTGGGAGCTAGGGTTGGGGTTGGGGGAATAGGGTTAGGGGTAGGGTTGGGTGTGGGGTTGGGGAGTTGGGGTTGGGGTTGGGGTTTGGGTAGGGGGTTAGGGGTTGGTGGTAGGGTTGGGGTTGGGGTTAGAATAGGGGCTGGGGCTGGAGGTAAGGGTTGGGGCTGGGGTTGGGGCTGGGGGGCGGGGGTTTGGGGCTAGGAGTTGGGGCTGGGGCTGGGGCTAGGGTTTCAGTGGGGTTGGGGTTGGGATTTGGGTTGGGGTTTGGGTTTGGGGCTGAGATTAGGTTGGGGTTAGGTGAGGAGTTGGGGTTAGGAGTTAAGTTGGGGTTGGGGTTGGGTTTTGAGTTGGGGTTGGGGTTTGGGTTAGGGTTAAGGCAGGGTTGGGGTTAGGGTTTGGGCTAGGGTTAGGGTTGGGGCTAGGGTTAGGGTTAGGGTTTGGGTTAGGGCTGGGGCTCAGGTTAGGGTTAGTGTTAGGAAGAGGGCTAGGGCTATAGTTACAGTTAAGGTTGGAACTAAGGCTAGGGTTAGGGCTAGGGCTAGGGTTTGCATTAGGGTTGGGGTTAGGGTTAGGGTTAGGTTTGGTGTTAGGGTTGGGTTAGGGTTAGGGTTTGGGCTGGGGTTAGGGTTAGGGCTAGGGCTCGGGTTCGGGTTGGAGATAGGGTTTGGGTGAGGGTTGGGTGTGGGGTTGGGGTTAGGGTTAGGAATAGGGCTCGGGCTAGAGTAAGGGTTGGGGCTAGTGTTAGGGCGGAGGTTAGGGTTTGGGCAAGGGTTAGGATTAGGACTAGGGCTTGGGCTAGGGTTTCAGTTAGGGTTGGGGTTAGGATTTTGGTTGGGATTTGGGTTGGGTCTGCGGTTGCGGTTGGGGTTTGGGTGAGGGTTGGGTTAGGGTTAGGGTTTGGGTTAGGGTTGGGGTTTGAGTTGGGGTTGGGGTTAGGGTTAGGGTTAGGGCAAGAGTTTGGGTTAGGTTTAGGGTTTGGGTTTGGGCTAGGGTTAGGTTTGGGGCTAGGGTTAGGGTAGGGGTTTGGGGTTAGGGTAGGGGCTGGGAGTGGGGGGAGTTGGAGTGTTGGGAAGAGGCTAGGGCTGGGGTTACGGTTGAGGCTGGGAGGGGTTAGGGCTGGGACTAGAGTGGTTGGGGCTAAGGCTAGGGGTGGGGTTAGGGCTTGGGAATAGGGTTCTGACTGGGGGCTAGGGCTAGGAGGTTTGGGCTAGGGTTAGCAGTAGGTTACAGGTTGGGGTTGGGGTTAGGTTTAGGGTTGGTGTTGGTGTTTGGATTGGTGTTGGGGTTGGGGTTTGGATTAGAGTAGTGGTTGGGGTTGGGGAGGCTGGGGTTTGAGTTTTGGTTGAAATTTTGGGGCTAGGGTTAGGAGTTAGGGTTAGGAATAGGGGCTGGGGCTAGAGTTAGGGTTGGGGCTGGGGCTATAGTTGGGGCTAGGGCTATTGTTAGAAATTTTGGGGCTAGGGTTAGAGGCTGGGAGCTAGGGCTAGAAATTTTGGGAGGCAAGGGTTAGGGCTAGCGTTAGGGTTAGTGTTGGTGTTTGGATTGGGGTTAGGGTTGGGGTTTGGATTAGGGCTGGGGTTAGGGTTAGGGCTGGGGTTTGGGTTTTGGTGAGAGCTGGGGCTAGGAGGTTAAGGTTAGGAGGAGTTAGGAATAGAAGTGGGGAATGTTAGGAGTTTGAAATTTTAGGTGAGGTTAGGGTTTGGGGCAATTGTTAGGAATTTGGGGTTAGGAGTTGATGGGGCTGGGAGCTGATTTGGGCTAGAGGTAGGGAGCTAGGGCTGGGGTTTGGAGTTAGGGTTAGGGTTGGGCCTTAGAAATTTGGGCCTAGGGTTTTGTTGAGATAAATTAAGGTTGGGGTTGGGGTTAGGTTGGGGTTAGGGTTAGGAGTGGGATTACAGGGTTAGGGGTTGGGAGTTAGGTTTTAGGGTTAGTGTTGGTGTTTGATTAGGGTGTTGTTGGGGTTGGGGTTTGCATTAGAGTGGTTAGGTTGGGGCTGGGGTTTGAGAGTTTTGGTTAGAATTTTGGGGCTAGGGGTTAGGAGTTAGGGTTAGGAATAGAGGCTGGGGCTAGAAGTTAGGGTTGGTTTGGGGCTATAGTTGGGGCTAGGGGGCTGGGGTTAGAGGCTGGGAGCTAGGGTTAGAGGCTGGGGAGCTAAAGGCTAGAGAGACAGGAGTTAGGAGCTAAGCGTTAGGGTTAATGTTGGTGTTTGGATTGGGGAGTTAGGGTTGGGGTTTGGATTAGGGTTAGGAGGTTAGGAGCTGGGGTTGGGTTTTAATTGGTAGGGCTAGGGTTAGAGTTAGGGTTAGGAATAGAGTGGGGCTGGTGTTGGGGTTGGGGTGGAGCTATTGTTAGGTACATTGTTAGAGTGGGGCTAGGGCTAGCATTAGGGCTAGGGCTACGATTTGGGCTAGGGCTAGGGCTAGGACTGGGGTTTGGGTTAGGGTTAGGGTTGGGCCTTAGGCTGGGCCTAGGGTTTTGTTAGGATAGTATTAGGGTTTGGGTTAGGGTTAGGATTGGGGTTAGGGTTAGGGTTTAGGTTGAGGTTGGGGTTGGGGTTATGGTTTGGGTTCTGGTTGGGAGTTAGGGTTAGAAATTGGGGTTGGGGTTGTGGTTTGGGTTGGGGTTAGGGGGAGTAGGGTTAGGAGCTAGGGTTAGAATAGGGCTAGGGCTAGAAGTTAGGGTTAGAGGGCTAGGATTAGGGAGGCTAGGGGTTAGGGTAGGGTTAGTGCTAGGATTATGGCTAGGGTTAGGGTTAGGGTTAGGGTTAGGGTTAGTGTCGGAGTTGGGGTTGGGGTTAGGTTTAGTGTTAGGGTTGGGGTTGGGTTAGGGTTTGGGTTAGGGTTGGGAGTTTGGGTTGGGAATTTTGGGGGATGGGGTTGGGTCTAGGGTTAGGGGGTGTGGCTGGGGTTGGGGAGGTGGGGTTAGGGTTGGGGTAGGGGTTGGGGTTAGGGTTGGAGTTTAGGTATGTGCTGGGGATTGAGTTTGGAGTTGGGGCTAGGGCTGGGAGGGCTAGGGTTAGAACTGATTCTGGTAGGGGATAGGAGTTGGGATTAGGGCTAGGAGCTGGGAGGCTGGGGTTAGGAGCTGGAAGTTAAGCGTTAGGAGGTTGGGGTGGGGTTGGGGTGAGTTTAGGTTAGGGTTGGGGTTTGGGTTGGGGTTGGGAGTTAGGGAGTTTGTGTTAGGGTTTGGGGTGGGGGTTGGGTTGGGGTTTGGGTTGGTGTTTGGGTTTGGTTTAGAGGCTGGGGTTCTGGTGGGGCTGGGGTTGGGAGTTGGGGCTAGGGTTAGGGGGTAGGAATAGGGCGAGGGGCTAGGGTTGGGGTTGGGTTTAGGAGCTAGGGTTGGGGTTGGGGTTGGGGTTTGAGGGCTGAGGTTGGAGTCTTGGGTTGGGGCAGGGCAAGGGTTGGGGATTAGGGTTGGGGTTGGAGTGCAGGGAATAGGGTTGGGGCAGGGGTTTGGGCTGGGAGGCTTGGAGGCAGGAGTGTTAAGAGCTAGGGTTAGGGCTAGGGTTACATTAGGGTTGGGAGTTGGGGTTGGGGTTAGGAGTTAGGGGTAGGGTTAGGTTGGGGGATTGGTTGGTTTGGAGTTGGGGTTGGGGTTGGGGTTGGGGTTGGGGTTTGGGATTGTGGCTGAGGGTTAGGGCTAGGGGCAAGGTTGGTTGGGGATAGGGTTAGGGTTGGGGTTAGGGTTGGGGGCGGAGGTCGGGTTAGGGTTGGGCTTGGGGTTCAGTGGGGGAATGGGGCTGGGGAATGCAGGGGTTTGGAGTTGGGACTAAGGCTGGGGAGTGGGGCTAGGGTTAGCATTAGGGTTGGGGTTGGGGTTGGGGTTAGGGTTAGGGTTGGGGTTGGGGTTGGGGTTGGGGTTGGTGTTGAGGGGAGGTTAAGGTTTGGGGGCAGGGGTTAGGGTTAGGGATGGGACTAGGGTTGGAGTTGGGAGATAAGGGTTAGGGTTGAGGAGTTGGGGTTTGGGTTGGGGTTAGGGTTAGGGGTGGGCTGGGGCTAGAGTAGGGTTGGGGCTGGGGTTGGGGGCTGGAGTGGGGGTTTGGGCTTGGGTTGGGGTTGGGAGGCAGGGCTAGGGGTTGGGGTAGGGTTGGGGTTTGGATTTGGGTTGGGGTTGGGGTTGGGTCTGGGAGGTTTGGTTGGGGTTTGGGTGGCGTTGGTTTGGTTAGGGTTGGGGTTGGGGTTGGGCTTTGGGAAGGTTGGGGTTGGGGTTTGGTTAGGGTTAGGGTTAGGAGTTAGGGGCTAAGGTTAGGCAGGGAGGCAGTGTTGGGGCTAGGCGTTAGAGGCTGAGGAGCTGATTTGGAGCTAGGGCTGGGTCTAGGAGGCTGGGGTTAGGTTGGAGTCTAGAGGCTTTGGCCTAGGGTTATGTTTGGGTAGTATTAGGGTTAGGGTTAGGGTTAGGATTGGGGTTAGGGTTAGGGTTTGGGTTGAGGTTGGGGTTGGGGTTATGGTTTGGGTTACGGTTGGGGTTAGGACTAGGGCTGGGGTTGGGGTTGTGGTTTGGGTTGGGGTTAGGGTTAGGGTTAGGGCTGGGGTTAATAATAGGGCTAGAGTTGGGGTTGGGCTGGGGCTAGGTTCAGGGCTAGGGGTTGGGGTAGGGTTAGTGCTTGGATTATGGCTGGTGTTAGGGCTAGGGCTAGGGTTAGGGTTAGGGTAAGGGTTAAGGCTAGGGATAGGGTTAGGGCTTGGGCTAGGGTTAACGTTAGGGTTAGGGTCGGAGTTGGTGTTAGGGTTAGGTTTAGTGTTAGGGTTGGGGTTGGGTTTGGGGTTTGGGTTAGGGTTGGGGTTAGGGTTAGGGCTGGGGATAGGGTTGGATCTAGGGTTAGGGCTGTTGCTAGGGTTAGGGTAAGGGTTAGGGTTAGGGTTAGGTTTAGGGTGTGCTAGGGGGTTGGAGTTTGGAGTTGGGGCTAGGGCTGGGGAATTTTGGGGATAGGGTTAGGGTTAGGGCTAGGGCTAGGACTACGGTTAGGGCTTGGGTTAGCGTTAGGGTTAGGGTTGGGGTTGGGGTCGGGGTTTGGGTTAGGATTGGAGTTTGGGTTGGGGTTGGGGTAGGGGTTTGTGTTAGGGTTTGGGCTGGGGTTGGTTTTGGGGTTTGGGTTGGTGTTTGGGTTAGGTTGAGAGCTGGGGTTACGCTTAGGGCTCGGGTTAGGGTTAGGGCTAGGATTAGGGTTAGGAATAGGGCCAGGGCTAGAGTTGGGGTTGGGAGTAGGGCTAGGGTTAGAGCTAGGGCTAGGGTTAGGGTTGGGGTTAGGGCTAGGGCTAGGGGCAGGTCTTGGGGTTGAGAGCAGGAGTGGGTTAGAGTTAGGGTTAGGGTTAGGTCTGGGAATAGGGTTAGGGCTGGGGTTCGGGCTAGGGCTTGGGCAAGTGTTAAGGCTAGGGTTAGGGCTAGGGTTAGCATTAGGGTTGGGGTTGGGGTTGGGGTTAGGGTTAGGGGTAGGGTTGCGGTTGGGATTCGGATTTGGGTTAGGGTTAAGGTTAGGGTTAGGGTTGGGTTTGGGGTTGGGTTTAGGATTGCGGCTGGGGTTAGGGTTAGGGCAAGGGTTCAGTTTAGGGATAGGGTTAGGGTGGGGGTTAGGGTTAGGGCTGGAGATCGGGTTAGGGTTAGGCTTAGGGTTCTGGGTCGAGGGGCTGGGGCTGAAGGCCGAAGTTTGGAGTTGGGACTAAGGCTAGAGTCGAGGGGGCTAGGGCTAGGGTTAGCATTAGGGTTGGGGTTAGGGTTAGGGTTAGGGTTGGGGTTGGGGTTGGGGTCAGGGTTAGGGTTTGGGCTGGGGTTATGGTTAGGGCTAGGGCAGTTAGGGTTGGAGAAAGGGTTAGGGTTAGGAGTTAGGGTTATGGTTAGGGTTGGGGTTAGGGTTAGGGTTAGGTTTAGGAATTGTGCTAGGGCTTGAGTTTGGGTTAGGGCTAGGGCTAGGGCTAGGAGTTGAGGTTTGGGGTTCTGTTTGGGATAGGGTTAGGATTAGGGGCTAGGGCTGGGGCTGCAGTTGGGAGCTTGGAGTTGGGGTTAGGGTTGGGGTTGGGGTTGGGGTTGGGTTTGGGTTAGGGTTGGGTTTGGGTTGGGGTTGGGGTTAGGGGGTTTGTGTTAGGGTTGGGGTTGGGTTAGGGTTGGGGTTGGTGTTTGGGTTGGTTTGGTGGGGTTCTGGTTTAGGGCGGGTTAGGGTTGGGAGCTAGGGTTAGGGGGTAGGAATAGGGTTGAGGGCTAGGGTTGGGGTTCGGTTTAGGGCTAGGAGTTAGAGCTAGGGCTAGGGTTAGGGTTGGGGTTAGGGCTAGGGCTAGGGTTAGGTCTTGGGTTAGGCAAGGGTACGGGTTAGAGTTAGGGTTATGGTTGGAGTGCAGGAATAGGGTTAGGGTGGGAGTTGGGCTGGAAGGCTTGGGCAAGAGTATTAAGGCTAGGAGTTGGGAGCTAGGGTTAGGGTTAGGGTTGGGGTTGGGGGTTAGTTAGGGTTAGGGGTAGGGTTCGGTTGGGATTGGTTGGGTTTGGGTTAGGGTTAGGGTTAGGGTTGGGTTTGGGGTTGGGTTTAGGATTGCGGCTGGGGTTAGGGTTAGGGCAAGGGTTCAGTTTAGGGATAGGGTTAGGGTGGGGGTTAGGGTTAGGGCTGGAGATCGGGTTAGGGTTAGGCTTAGGGTTACGGTCAGGAATCGGGCTAGGGCGAGAGTTTGGGTTGGGACTAAGGCTAGAGTCAGGGCTAGGGCTAGGGTTAGCATTAGGGTTGGGGTTAGGGTTAGGGTTAGGGTTGGGGTTGGGGTTGGGGTCAGGGTTAGGGTTTGGGCTGGGGTTATGGTTAGGGCTAGGGCTCGGGTTCGGGTTGGAGAAGGGTTAGGGTTAGGGTTAGGGTTATGGTTAGGGTTGGGGTTAGGGTTAGGGTTAGGTTTAGGAATTGTGCTAGGGCTTGAGTTTGGGTTAGGGCTAGGGCTAGGGCTAGGAGTTAGAATTTGGGGTTCTGGTTGGGGATAGGGTTAGGATTAGGGCTAGGGCTAGGACTGCGGTTAGGGCTTGGGTTAGCGTTAGGGTTAGGGTTGGGGTTGGGGTCGAGGTTTGGGTTAGGGTTGGGGTTTGCGTTGGGGTTGGGTTAGGGGTTTGTGTTAGGGTTTGGGCTGGGGTTGGGTTTAGGGTTTGGGTTGGTGTTTGGGTTTGGTTTTGAGCTGGGGTTACGGTTAGGGCTCGGGTTAGGGTTGGGGCTAGGGTTAGGGGTAGGAATAGGGCCAGGGCTAGAGTTGGGGTTGGGTTAGGGCTAGGGTTAGAGCTAGGGCTAGGGTTAGGGTTGGGGTTAGGGCTAGGGCTAGGGTTAGGTCTTGGGTTAGGAAAGGGTAAGGGTTAGAGTTAGGGTTATGGTTAGGTCTGGGAATAGGGTTAGGGCTGGGGTTTGGGCTTTGGGGCTTGGGCAGAGTGGTGGGCTAGGGTTAGAGGGCTGGGAGTTAGCATGGGGTTGGGGTTGGGGTTGGGGTTGGGTTAGGGTTAGGGGTAGGGTTGCGGTTGGGATTCGGATTTGGGTTTGGGTTAGGGTTAGTGTTTGGGTTGGGTTTGGGGTTGGGTTTAGGATTACGGCTGGGGTTAGGGTTAGGGCAAAGTTGGTTTGGGGATAGGATTAGGGTTGGGGTTAGGGTTAGAGTGGAGATGAGGTTAGGGTTAAGGCTTAGGGTTCTGATGGGGAATGGGATTTAGAGGCTGAGTTTGGGGTTGGGACTAAGGCTAGAAGTCGGGGAGACTATAGCTAGGAGTTACTTGATAGGGTTGGGAGTTAGGGCTAGGGCTAGGACTACAGTTGGGAGAGCAGGTTGGCGTTAGGGTTAGGGTTGGGGAGTTGGGGGTGGGGTTTGGGTTGGGATTGGAGTTGGGGTTGGGGTTGGGGTAGGGGTTTGTGTTAGGGTTTGGGAGGGGTTGGTTTGGGGTTTGGGTTGGGTTTGGGTTAGGTTGGGCTGGGGTTGCAGCAGGGCTCGGAGTTAGGGTTAGGGCTAGGATTAGGGTTAGGAATAGGGGCAGGCTGGGGTTGGGAGTTGGGAGTAGGGCTAGGAGTTGGGAGCTGGGGCTAGGGTTAGGGTTGGGAGTTGGGGCTGGGGGCTGGGGTTGGAGTCTTGGGTTAGGCAAAGGGTGGCAGTTAGAGTTAGGGTTAGGGTTGGAGTGCAGGAATAGGGTTGGGGTGGGGTTGGGGCTGGGGGCGGGCAGAGTGTTAAGGCTAGGGTTAGGGCTAGGGGTTGGCAGTAGGGTTGGGGTTGGGGTTGGGGTTGGGGTTAGGGGTAGGGTTGGGGTTGGGATTGGTTGGGTTAGGGTTAAGGTTAGGGTTAGGGTTGGGGGTTGGGGTAGGTTTGGGATTGCGGTTGGGGTTAGGAGTTGGGAGCAGGGGTTCAAGTTAGGAATAGGGTTAGGGTGGGGGTTAGGGTTAGGGCTGGGAGGTCGGGTTAGTTAGGCTTAGGGTTCTGGTCGGGGAATGGGCTAGGAGCGGGGGTTGGAGTTGGGACTAAGGCTAGGAGTGGGGGCTAGGGCTAGGGTTAGCATGGGGTTGGGGTTAGGGTTAGGGTTAGGGTTGGGAGTTGGGGTTGGGGTTGGGAGTTAGGTTTGGGGTTGGGGTTATGGTTGGGGAGCTGGGGCTGGGAGTTGGGGTTGGAGAGGGTTAGGGTTGGGGTTGGGGTTATGGTTGGGGTTGGGGTTAGGGTTAGGGTTGAGTTTAGGGTGTGCTGGGGGCTTGGGGTTGGGGTTGGGAGGCTGGAGCTAGGCTGGGGTTAGGGTTAGGCAGGATAGGAGTTGGGATGGGGTTAGGGCTGGGGCTGGAGTTGGGAGCTTGGGTTGGCGTTGGGAGTTGGGGTTGGGGTTGGGAGTGAGAGGTTTGGGTTAGGGTTGGGGTTTGGCGTTGGGAGTTGGGGTTAGGGGGTTTGTGTTAGGGTTTGGGGGAGGGTTGGGTTTGGGGTTTGGGGTTGGTGTTTGGGTTTGGTTTGGTGGGGTTCAGGTTAGGGCTGGGGTTGGGGTTGGGGCTAGGGGCGAGGGTTTGGGCTTGGTTGAGGGTTTGGGGCTGGAGCTGGGCTGGGGTTTGATTAAGGTTAGGGTTTGGGATTTGGGTTAGGGTTGGGTTGGGGTTGCAGTTGGGTTGGGGTTTGGGTGGCGTTGGGTTAGGGTTGGGGTTGGGGTTGTGGTTGGGCTTTGGGTTGGGGTTAGGGTTTGGTTAGGGTTAGGGTTAGGAGTTAAGGTTAGAAATTTGGGGCTAAGGTTAGAGCAGGGGCAAGTGTTAGGGCTAGCGTTAGGGTTAGGGCTACGATTTGGGCTAGGGCTAGGTCTAGGACTGGGGTTAGGGTTAGGTCTAGGGCTCGGCCTAGGGTTATGTTTGGGTAGTATTAGGGTTAGGGTTAGGGTTAGGATTGGGGTTAGGGTTGAGGGTTTGGGTTGAGGTTGGGGTTATGGTTTGGGATTCTGGTTGGGGTTGGGACTAGAGGGTTGGGGTTGTGGTTTGGGTTGGGGTTAGGGTTGGGGTTAGGACATTTAGGGCTAGAGTTAGGGTTTGGTTGGGGCTGGGATTAGAGGGGCTAGAGGTTGGGGTAGGGTTAGTGCTGGGATTATGGTGAGTGTTAGGGCTGAGCTAGGGTTAGGGTTAGGGTTGGGGTTAGGGCTAGGAATAGGGCTAGGGCTAGAGTAAGGGTTGGGGCTAGGGTTAGGGCTAGGGCGAGGGTTTGGGCTTGGGTTAGGGTTTGGGCTAGGGCTCGGGCTAGGGTTTCAGTTAAGGTTCGGGTTTAGATTTGGGTTAGGGTTTGGGTTGGGGCTGCGGTTGCGGTTGGGGTTTGGGTGAGCGTTGGGTTAGGGTTAGGGTTGGGGTTGTGGTTGGGCTTTGAGTTGGGGTTAGGGTTTGGTTAGGGTTAGGGTTAGGGTTAAGGTTAGGGCTGGGGCTAAGGTTAGAGCAGGGGCAAGTGTTAGGGCTAGCGTTAGGGTTAGGGCTACGATTTGGGCTAGGGCTAGGTCTAGGACTGGGGTTAGGGTTAGGTCTAGGGCTCGGCCTAGGGTTATGTTTGGGTAGTATTAGGGTTAGGGTTAGGGTTAGGATTGGGGTTAGGGTTAGGGTTTGGGTTGAGGTTGGGGTTATGGTTTGGGATTCTGGTTGGGGTTGGGACTAGAGGGTTGGGGTTGTGGTTTGGGTTGGGGTTAGGGTTGGGGTTAGGACATTTAGGGCTAGAGTTAGGGTTTGGTTGGGGCTGGGATTAGAGGGGCTAGAGGTTGGGGTAGGGTTAGTGCTGGGATTATGGTGAGTGTTAGGGCTGAGCTAGGGTTAGGGTTAGGGTTAGGGGTAGAGGTTAAGGCTAGGATTGGGGTTAGGAGGCTGGGGATAGGGTTAGCGTTAGGGTTAGGGTCGGAGTTGGTGTTAGGGTTAGGTTTAGTGTTAGGGTTGGGGTTGGGGTTAGGGTTTGGGTTAGGGTTGGGGTTAGGGTTAGGGCTGGGGATAGGGTTGGATCTAGGGTTAGGGCTGTGGCTAGGGTTAGGGTAGGGGTTAGGGTTAGGGTTAGGTTTAGGAATTGTGCTAGGGGTTGAGTTTGGGTTAGGGCTAGGGCTAGGGCTAGGGTTAGGGCTGGGGTTACGGTTGGGGATAGGGTTAGGGTTAGGGCTAGGGCTAGGACTACGGTTAGGGCTTGGGTTAGCGTTAGGGTTAGGGTTGGGGTTGGGGTTAGGGTTAGGGTTAGGAGTTGGGGAGTTGGGGTTTGGGGGAGTTGGTTTTGTTTGGGGTTTGGGGTTGGTGTTTGGGTTGGGGTTGGCTGGGAGTTCAGGTTGGGGCTGGGGTTAGGGTTGGGAGCTGGATTAGGGTTAGGAATAGGGCGGGGCTAGGGGAGTTGGGGTTTGGGGTGGGGGCTGGGGTTAGAGCTAGGGCTGGGGTTGGGGTTGGGGTTAGGAGCTGGGGCTAGGGGTTGGGTCTTGGAGTTGAGCAGGGTAAGGGTTAGAGTTAGGGTTAGGGGTTGGAGTGGGAATAGGGTTAGGTGGTGGGGCTAGGAGGCTTGGGCAGGAGTGTTAAAAGCTGGGGTTAGGAGCTAGGGTTAGCATTAGGGTTGGGGTTGGGGTTGGGGTTAGGGTTGGGGTAGGGTTAGTGCTAGGATTATGGCTGGTGTTAGGGCTAGGGCTAGGGTTAGGGTTAGGGTTAGGGTAAGGGTTAAGGCTAGGGATTGGGTTAGGGCTAGGGATAGGGTTAACGTTAGGGTTAGGGTCGGAGTTGGTGTTAGGGTTAGGTTTAGTGTTAGGGTTGGGGTTGGGTTTAGGGTTTGGGTTAGGGTTGGGGTTAGGGTTAGAGGCAGGGATAGGGTTGGATCTAGGGTTAAGTGGCTAGGGTTAGGGTAGGGAGGGGTTAGGGTTAGGGGTTAGTTTAAGGTGTGCTAGGGGTTGGAGTTTGGGTTAGGGCTAGGGCTAGGAGGCTAGGGTTGAAATTTGGGGTTCTGGTTGGGGATAGGGTTAGGAGTTAGGGCTAGGGCTAGGACTCAGTTGGGACTTAGCTTAGCGTTAGGAGTTAGAGTGGGGTTTGGGTTAGGGTTAGGGTTAGGGTTAGGAGTTAGGAGTTAGGAGTTTGGGAGTTGGTTTAGGGTTTGGGTTGGGATTGTTGGGTGGGATTGTGAGGGTTCAGTTGGGAGCTGGGGTTGGGGTTGGGAGCTGGGATTAGGGTTAGGAATAGGGCGGGGGAGCTGGGGGTTGGGGTTTGGGCTGGGGCTTGGGTTAGAGCTAGAGGCTAGGGTTAGGGTTGGGGTTAGGGACTGGAGCTGGGGTTGGGTCTTGGGTTGGGCAAGGGGTGGGGTTAGGGATTAGGGTTGGGGGTTGGATGCAGGGAATAGGGTTAGGGGTTGGTGTTGGAGCTAGAGAGCTTGAAGCAGAGTGTTAAGGCTAGGGTTGAGGCTAGGGTTAGCATTAGGGTTGGGGTTGGGGTTGGGGTTAGGGTTAGGGTAGGGTTGCGGTTTGGGATGGATTTGGGTTGGGGTTAAGGTTAGGGTTAGAGGTTGGGTTTGGGGTGGGGTTAGGAGTTGGAGCTGGGGCTTGGGTTAGAGCTAGAGGCTAGGGTTAGGGTTGGGGTTAGGGACTGGAGCTGGGGTTGGGTCTTGGGTTGGGCAAGGGGTGGGGTTAGGGATTAGGGTTGGGGGTTGGATGCAGGGAATAGGGTTAGGGGTTGGTGTTGGAGCTAGAGAGCTTGAAGCAGAGTGTTAAGGCTAGGGTTGAGGCTAGGGTTAGCATTAGGGTTGGGGTTGGGGTTGGGGTTAGGGTTAGGGTAGGGTTGCGGTTTGGGATGGATTTGGGTTGGGGTTAAGGTTAGGGTTAGAGGTTGGGTTTGGGGTGGGGTATGGGATTGGGTAGGGGTTAGGAGTTAGGGCAAGGTTGAGTTTAGGGATAGGGTTAGGGTTGGGGTTGGGAATAGGGCGGGGCTGGGGTTGGGGTTAGGGCTGGGAGCTAGGAGTTGGAAGCTAGGGCTGGGGTTAGGGTTGGGGTGGGAGTTAGGGTTTGGAGTTGGGAGCAAGGGCAGGGCAGCAGTTGGGATTAGGGTTAGAGCGAGGGGAATGGGGTTGGGGCTGGGAGTGCAGAGGGCTAAGGCAAGGGCTGAGGCTTGGACAGGAGTGTTAAGGCGGGGGTTGGGAGCTAGGGTTAGCGTTAGGGTTGGGGTTGGGATTGGGGTTAGGGTTAGGGAGTAGGGTTAGGGTTGGGTTTGGGATTTGGGCTTGGGTTGGGGTTGAGTTTGGGTTGGGTTGGGGTTGGGTTTAGGATTGGTGGGGTTAGGGTTAGGGCAAGGGTTGGGGTTAGGGCTAGGGTTAGGGTTAGGGTTAGGGTTAGAAATTTTGGGGATAGGGTTAGGAGTTAGGAGTTAGGGTTAGGGTTGGGGAGTTGGGGTTAGGGCTAGGAGTTAGGGTTAGGGCTAGGAGCTAGGGTTAGGGCTAGGAGGCTAGGGTTAGGGTTGGGGTTAGGGTTAGGGTTGTGGCTAGGGTTAGGGTTAGGGTAAGATTTAGGGATTGTGCTTGGGCTTGAGGTTTGGGTTAGGGCTAGGAGCTGGGGCTAGGAGTTAGGGCTGGGAGTTCTGGTTGGGGATAGGGGTTAGTGTTATGGCTAGGGCTAGGGCTGGGGCTTGGGTTGGCGTTAGGGTTAGGGTTGGGGAGTTGGGGTTGGGGAGGTTTAGAGTTGGGGTTGGGGAGTTTGGGGTGGGGTTAGGGTTAGGAGTTTGGGTTGAGGTTGGGTTGGGGTTTGGGGTTTGGGGTTTGGGGTTGGTGTTTGGGTTAGGTTGAGAGGCTGGGGTTAGGGTTGGGGCTGGGGTTGGGGTTGGGAGCTAGGATTGGGTTGGGAATAGGGCGGGGCTGGGGAGTTGGGGTTTGGGCTGGGGCAGGGTTGGGGCTAGGAGGCTAGGGTTAGGGTTGGGGTTAGGGCTAGGAGCTAGGGTTGGGGCTTGGGGTTAGAGCTAGGGCTAGGGGTTGGGGCTTGGGGTTGGGGTTGGAGTGCAGGAATAGGGTTAGGGTTGGGGTTGGGGTTAGGGCTAGGGCTTGGGCAAGTGTTAAGGCTAGGGTTAGGGCTAGGGTTAGCATTAGGGTTGGGGTTGGGGTTAGGGTTAGGGGTAGGGTTGCGGTTGGGATTCGGATTTGGGTTTGGGTTAGGGTTAGGGTTGGGGTTGGGTTTGGGGTTGGGTTTAGGATTGCGGCTGGGGTTAGGGTTAGGGCAAGGGTTCAGTTTAGGGATAGGGTTAGGGTTGGGGTTAGGGTTAGGAGTTAGGGTTGGGGTTAGGGTTAGGGTTAGGGTTAGGGTGGGGAGCTGGGGCTAGAGGCGAGAGTTTGGAGTTGGGACTAAGGCTAGGGTTAGGGCTGGGAGGCTGGGAGCTGGGGTTTGCATTAGGGTTGGGGTTGGGGTTAGGGTTGGGGTTGGGAGTTGGGGTTAGGAGTTGGGGAGTTGGGTTTGGGGCAGGGGTTGGGGAGTTGGGAGCTGGGGCTTGGGTTCGGGTTGGAGATAGGGTTAGGGTGAGGGTTGGGTTTGGGGTTGGGGTTAGGGCTTGAGTTTGGGTTAGGGCTAGGGCTAGGGCTGGGTTACGGCTGGGGATAGGGTTAGGGTTAGGGCTTGGGTTAGGACTACGGTTAGGGCTTGGGTTGGGGTGGGGTTAGGGTTAGGGTTGGGGTTGGGTTTGGGTTGGGGTTGGGGTTAGGGTTTAGGGTTAGGAATAGGGCCAGGGCTAGAGTTGGGGTTAGGACTGGGGCTAGGGTTAGAGCTAGGGCTCGGGTTAGGGTTGGGGTTAGGGTTAGGGTTAGAGGTTAGGGTTGGGGCTAGGGTTAGGGCTAGGGTTAGGAGTTAGGGTTAGGGTTGGGGCTGGGGTTGGGGAGTTGGGGCTGGGAGTGGGAGGCAGGGCTAGGGCTTGGACAAGTGTTAAGGCCAGGGTTAGGGCTAGGGTTAGCGTTAGGGTTGGGGTTGGGGTTGGGGTTAGGGTTAGGGGTAGGGTTGGGGTTGGGTTTGGGATTTGGGCTTGGGTTGGGGTTAGTGTTAGGGTTGGGTTGGGGTTGGGGTTGGGTTTGGGGTTGGGTTTGGGTTAGGGCTAGGGGTTGGCGTTAGGGTTAGGAATAGGGCTAGGGCTGGGGTTGGGGTTAGGGTTAGAAATTTTGGGGATAGGGTTAGGATTAGGGTCAGGAATCGGGCTAGGGCCAGTGTTAGGGTTAGGACTAAGGCTAGGGTTAGGGCTAGGGCTGGGGATAGGGTTGGGTATACGGTTAGGGCTGTGGCTAGGGTTAGGGTTAGGGTAAGATTTAGGGATTGTGCTTGGGCTTGAGTTTGGGTTAGGGCTAGGGCTAGGGCTAGGGTTAGGGCTAGGGTTACGGCTGGGGATAGGGTTAGTGTTATGGCTAGGGCTAGGCTAGGGCTTGGGTTAGCGTTAGGGTTAGGGTTGGGGTTGGGGTTGGGTTAGGGTTAGGGTTGGGTTTAGGGTGGGGTTAGGGTAGGGGTTAGGGTTGGGGTTGGGTTTAGGATTGGTGGGGTTAGGAGTTAGGGTTAGGGTTGGGTTTGGGGTGGGGTATAGGATTGGGAGGTTAGGGTTAGGGCAAGGGTTGAGTTAGGGATAGGGTTAGGGTTGGGGGTTGGGTTTAGGTTGGGGTTAGGGTTAGGAGTTGGGGTTAGGGTTAGGGTTAGGGTGAGGGTTGGGGTTAGGGCTAGGAGTTAGGAGTTAGGGCTAGGGCTGGGAGTTGGGGTTAGGGTTAGGGTTGGGGTTGGGGTTAGGGTTGGGGTTAGGGTTAGAGGTTAGGGTTGGGGTTGGGGTTGGGGTTGGGAGTTAGGGTTTGGGGTGGGAGTTAGGGTTAGGGCTAGGAGCTTGGGTTGGGGTTGGGAATAGGGTTAGGGTGAGGTTGGGTTTGGGGTTGGGGTTAGGGCTTGAGTTTGGGTTAGGGCTAGGAGCTAGGGTTAGGGTTAGAAATTTTGGGGATAGGGTTAGGGTTAGAGGTAGGGTTAGGGTTAGGGCTTGGGGTTAGGGTTAGGAGTTGGGGTTGGGGTGGGGTTGGGGAGTTGGGAGTTGGGAGTTAGGGTTTGGGGTTTGGGTTAGGGTTAGAGGTTAGGGTTAGGAATAGGGCAGGGAGCTAGGAGTTGGGGTTAGGGTTGGGGAGTTAGGGTTAGGAGTTAGGGTTAGGGTTAGGAGTTGGGGTTGGGGTTGGGGAGTTAGGGTTAGGGCTAGGAGCTAGGGCTAGGAGTTGGGGTTAGGGTTAGGGGGAATGGGGTTGGGGCTGGGAGTGGGAGGCTGAGGCAGGGCTGGGGCTTGGACAGGAGTGTTAAGGCTAGGGTTAGGGTTGGGGCTAGGGGTTGGCGTTAGGGTTGGGGTTGGGAGCTAGGGTTAGGGTTAGGAGTTAGGGGTAGGGTTGGGGTTGGGTTTGGGATTGGGGCTTGGGTTGGGGTTGAGTGTTAGGGTTGGGGCTGGGGTTGGGGTTAGGGTTAGGGTTGGGCTGGGGTTAGGAGTTAGGGCAAGGGTTGGAGTTAGGGATAGGAGGTTAGGGTTGGGGTTAGGAGTTAGGGTGGGGATAGGGTTAGGATTAGGGTTAGGAATAGGGCTAGGAGCTGGGGCTAGGGTTAGGGGTTGGGACTAAGGCTAGGAGTTAGGAGCTAGGGTTAGGGTTAGGGTTGGGTTTGGGGTTGGGGTTGGGGCTAGGGTTAGGGTTGGGGTGGGGTTAGGGTTAGGGTTGGGGTTGGGGTTGAGTGTTAGGGTTGGGAGCTAGGGTTAGGGCTGGGAGTTGGGGTTGGGAGGCTAGGAGTTAGGGTTGGGGAGTTGGGAGCTAGGGTTGGGGTTAGGGCTAGGGCTAGGGCTAGGGTTAGAGGTTAGGGTTAGGGTTAGAGGTTGGGAGTTGGGGTTGGGTTTAGGTTGGGGTTGGGTTTGGGGTGGGGTTAGGGTAGGGGTTTGTGTTAAGGTTTGGGCTGGGGTTGGGTTTGGGGTTTGGGTTGGTGTTTGGTTTAGGTTTGGGGTTGGGAGTTAGGGTTGGGGCTAGGGTTAGGGTTGGGGCTAGGAGTTGGGAATAGGGCGGGGAGCTGGGGAGTTGGGAGTTGGGACTAAGGCTAGGGTTAGGAGCTAGGAGCTAGGGTTAGGGTTGGGGTTGGGGCTAGGAGCTAGGGGTTGGGTCTTGGGTTAGGCAGGTGTAGGGTTAGGGTTAGGGTTAGGGGTTGGAGTGCAGGGAATAGGGTTGGGGCTGGGAGTTGGGGTTAGGGCTAGGGCTAGGAGTTAGGGTTAGGGCTAGGGTTAGGGCTAGGGTTAGCATTAGGGTTGGGGTTGGGGTTAGGATTAGGGGTAGGGTTGGGGTTGGGGAGTTGGGAGTTGGGGTTTGGGTTAGGGTTAGGGTTGAGGGTTGGGTTTGGGGTTGGGTTTAGGATTACGGCTGGGGTTAGGGTTAGGGCAAGGGTTCAGTTTAGGGATAGGGTTAGGGTTGGGGTTAGGGTTAGGGCTGGAGATCGGGTTAGGGTTAGGCTTAGGGTTCTGGTTAGGGTTGTGGCTAGGGTTAGGAGCTAGGGTTAGGGTTTGGGGTTGGTGCTAAGGCTAGAGTCAGGGCTAGGGCTAGGTTTAGCATTAGGGTTTGGGTTAGGGTTACTGTTAGGGTTGGGGTTGGGGTTGGGGTTGTGGTCAGGAGTTAGGGTTTGGGCTGGGGTTAGGGTTAGGGCTAGGGCTCGGGTTCAGGTTAGAGATAGGGTTAGGGTGAGGGTTGGGTTTGGGGTTGGGGTTAGGGTTAGGAATAGGGCTAGGGCTAGAGTAAGGGTTGGGGCTAGGGTTAGGGCTAGGGCGTGGGTTTGGGCTTGGGTTAGGGTTTGGGCTAGGGCTAGGGCTAGGGTTTCAGTTAGGGTTAGGGTTTGGATGTGGGTTGGGGCTGCGGTTGCGGTTGGGGTTTGGGTGAGGGTTGCGTTAGGGTTAGGGTTGGGGTTGGGGTTGGGCTTTGAGTTGGGGTTGGGGTTTGGGTTAGAGTTAGGGCAGGAGTTTGGGTTAGGTTTGGAGTTGGGGTTAGGGTTTGGGCTAGGGTTAGGGTTTGGGTTTGGGTTAGGGCTGGGGCTCATGTTAGGGTTAGTGTTAGGGTTAGGAAGAGGGCTAGGAGCTAGGGTTAGGGTTAGGGTTAGAAATTTTGGGCTAGGGTTAGGAGTTAGGGATAGGGTTAGGGTGGGAGTTGGGGTTAGGGTTAGGGTTGGGAGTTAGGGCTAGGGTTAGGGTTGGGGCTAGGGCTAGTGTTAGGAGTTGGGGCTAGGGGTTAGCATTAGGTTTGGGGTTGGGGTTGGGGTTAGGGTTAGGTTAGGGCTAGTGTTGTTGTTTGGATTGGGGTTAAGGTTGGGGTTTGGATTAGGGCTGGGGTTAGGGTTTGGGCTCGGGTTTGGGTTTTGGTTAGGGCTGGGGCTAGGGTTAGGATTTAGGTTAAGAATAGGGCTAGGGCTAGTGTTAGGGTTGGGGCTGGGGCTATTGTTAGGGCTGGGGCTAGGGTTAGGATTAGGGTTAGGGCTAGCATTAGGGCTAGGGCTACGATTTGGGCTAGGGCTAGGGCTAGGACTGGGGTTTAGGCTAGGGTTAGGGTTAGGCTTAAGGCTGGGCCTAGGGTTATGATGGGATAGTATTAGGGTTCGGCTTAGGGTTAGGATTGGGTTAGGGTTAGGGTTTGGGTTGAGGTTGGGGTTAGGGTTGGGGTTTTGGTTACGGTTAGGGTTAGGACTAGAAATTTTGGGGTTGGGGTTGTGGTGAGGGTTGGGGTTGGGTTAGGGTTGGGGTTAGGGCTAGGGCTGGGGTTGGGGTTAGGACAAGGGTTATGGCTTGGGATAGGGTTGGGGTTGGGGTTGGGGTTAGGGTTAGGAATAGGGCTAGGGCTGGGAGTAAGGGTTGGGGCTAGGAGTTAGGGTTGGGGAGTTGGGGTTGGGGTTGGGGTTGGGGTTTGGGCTGGGGCTGGGAGCTAGGAGTTAGGAGTTGGGGTTAGGGTTTGGATGTGGGTTGGGGCTGGGGTTGGGGCTTGGGTTGGGGTTTGGGTGAGGGTTGGGGTTAGGGTTAGGGTTGGGGTTGGGGTTGGGCTTTGAGTTGGGGTTGGGGTTGGAGTTAGGGTTAGGAGGTTAGGGTTAGGTTAGGGTTGGGGTTAGGGTTTGGGAGGCTAGGGTTAGGGTTGGAGTTTGGGTTAGAAATTTTGGGGCTCATGTTAGGGTTAGTGTTAGGGTTAGGAGTTAGGGCTAGGGCTAGGGTTAGAGTTAGGGTTAGGGCTAGGGCTGGGGTTAGGGTTAGGGATAGGGCTAGAATTTTGGGGTTGGGGCTAGGGTTAGGATTGGGGTTAGGGCTAGGGATAGGGTTGGGGCTGGGGCTAGGGCTAGGGTTAGGATTGGGGTTAGGGTTAGGATTAGGGTTAGGGTTGGGGTTGGGGTTGGGGTTAGGAGTTAGGGCTAGGGTTGGGGTTGGGGTTTGGAGTTGGGGTTAGGAGTTGGGGTTAGGAGTTAGGGTTAGGGATAGGGTTAGGGTTGGGGCTGGGGTTGGAGTTTTGGTTAGAAATTTTGGGGCTAGGGTTAGGATTGGGTTAAGAATAGGGCTAGGGCTGAGTGTTAGGGTTGGGGCTAGGGTTGGGGTTTGGATTAGGATTGGGGTTAGGGCTAGGGTTAGGATTAGGGTTAGGGCTAGCATTAGGGCTAGGAGCTACGATTTGGGCTAGGAGCTAGGGCTAGGGCTGGGGTTTAGGCTAGGGTTAGGGTTAGGCTTAAGGCTGGGCCTAGGGTTATGATGGGATAGTATTAGGGTTCGGCTTAGGGTTAGGATTGGGTTAGGGTTAGGGTTTGGGTTGAGGTTGGGGTTAGGGTTGGGGTTTTGGTTACGGTTAGGGTTAGGACTAGGGCTGGGGTTCGGGTTGTGGTTTGGGTTGTGGTTTGGGTTGGGTTTAGTGTTAGGGTTCGGGTTAGGGCTGGGGTTAGGAATAGGGCTAGGGCTAGAGTTAGGGTTAGGGGTTGGAGTTTGGGTTGGGGGCTAGAGGCTGGGGTTAGGGTTAGGAGGTTAGGGTTAGGATTAGGGTTAGGGTAGGGTTAGGGCTAGGGCTAGGGTTGGGGTTAGGACAAGGGTTATGGCTTGGGATAGGGTTAGGTCTGGGGCTAGGGTTAGAGTTAGGGTTAGGGTCGGAGTTGGGGTTAGGGTTAGGTTTAGTGTTCGGGTTAGGGTTGTGGTTAGGGTTTGGGTTAGGGTTGGGGTTAGGGTTAGGGCTGGGGATAGGGTTGGGGCTAGGGTTAGGGCTGTGGCTCGGGTTAGAATAGGGGTTAGGGTTAGGGTTAGGGTTAGGGTTAGGGTTGGGGTTAAGGTTAGGGTCGGAGTTGGGGTTAGGGTTAGATTTACTGTTAGGGTTAGGGTTGGGGTTAGGGTTTGGATTAGGATTGGGGTTAGGGTTAGGGCTGGGGATAGGTTGGGGCTAGGATTAGGGCTGTAGCTAGGGTTAGGGTAAGGGTTAGGGTTAGGGTTAGGTTTAGGAATTGGGCAAGGGCTTGTGTTTGGGTTAGGGCTAGGGCTAGGGCTAGGGCTAGGGTTAGGGTTGGGGTTACGGCTAGGGATAGGGTTAGGGTTATGGCTAGGGCTACGGCTACGGTTAGGGCTGGGTTAGCGTTAGGGTTAGGATTGGGGTTAGGGTTAGGGCTAGGGATAGGGTTGGGGCTAGGGTTAGGGCTGTGGCTAGGGTTAGGGTAAGGGTTAGGGTTAGGGTAAGATTTAGGAATTGGGCTAGGGCCAGGGCATGAGTTTGGGCTAGGGCTAGGTTTAGGGTTAGGGGTTGGGGTTACGGCTGGGGATAGGGTTAGGGTTAGGTCTTGGGTTAGGACTAGGGTTGGGGTTAGGAGGTTAGGGTTAGGTTAGGGGTTGGAGTTTGGGTTGGGGTTGGGGTTGGGGTTTGGGTTAGGGTTAGGAATAGGGCGGGGAGCTAGGGTTGGGGTTGGGATTGGGGTTGGGGTTGGGGCTAGGGTTAAGGTTGGGGTTGGGGTTAGGGCTAGGGTTGGGGCTTGGAGTTCTGGCGAGGGCAAGGGTTAGGGTTAGGAGTTAGGGTTAGAGAGGCACAGGAATAGGGTTAGGGTTAGGGTTGGGGCTAGGGCTAGGGCTAGGGCTAGGGCTAGGAGTTGGGAGCTAGGGTTAGGGCTAGGTTGGCGTTAGGGTTGGGGTTGGGGTTGGGGTTAGGGTTAGGGGTTGGGGTTGGGGTTTGGTTTGGGATTTGGGCTTGGGTTGGGGTTAGGGTTAGGGCTGCGTTTGGGGTTGGGTTTAGGATTGGGGTTAGGGTTAGGTTTAGGGTTGGGGTTAGGGTTAGGAGTTAGGGTTGGGAGCTAGGGTTAGGGTTAGGGTTAGGAATAGGGCTAGGGCTGGGGTTGGGGTTAGGGTTAGGGTTAGGGTTAGGGTTAGGGTTAGGAATAGGGCTAGGGCTAGGGCTGGGGTTGGGGTTGGGACTAAGGCTAGGTTCAGGGCTAGGGCTAGGGATAGGGTTGGGTCTAGGGTTAGGGCTAGGGATAGGGTTGAGTGTTAGGGTTAGGGTTAGGGTTAGGTTTAGGAATTGTCTTTAGGGCTTGAGTTTGGGTTAGGGCTTGGGCTGGGGTTAGGGTTAGGGCTTGGGTTCAGGTGGGGATAGGGTTGAGTGTTAGGGCTAGGGCTAGGGCTGGGGCTAGGGTTGGGGCTTGGGTTGGCGTTAGGGTTGGAGTTTGGGTTGGGGTTGGGAGTTGGGGTTGGGTTAGGGTTAGGAATAGGGTTAGGGTTGGGGCTGGGAGTTGGGGTTGGGACTGGGGCTGGGGTTATAGCTAGGGTTAAGGTTGGGGTTGGGGTTAGGAGCTAGGGTTGGGGCTGGGGTTAGGAGTTAGGGCAGGGTTAGGGTTAGGAGTTAGGGTTAGAGGGATAGGGTTAGGGTTGGGGCTAGGGCTAGGGCTGGGGTTAGGAGTTAGGGCTAGGGTTAGGGCTAGGGTTAGGGCTAGGGCTAGGTTTAGGGTTGGGGTTGGGGTTGGGGTTGGGGTTAGGGTTAGGGGTTGGGGTTGGGGTTTGGTTTGGGATTTGGGCTTGGGTTGGGAGTTAGGGTTAGAGGCTGGGGTTGGGGGTTGGAGTTTAGGATTGGGGTTAGGGTTGGGTTGGGGTTGGGGTTAGGAGTTAGGGCAAGGGTTCAGGTTAGGGATAGGGTTAGGGTTGGGGTTGGGGTTAGGGTTGGGACTAGGAGCTAGGGTTAGGAGTTAGGGTTAGGAATAGGGCTAGGAGTTAGGGCTAGGGATAGGGTTGGGAGCTAGGGTTAGGGTTGGGGCTAGGAGCTAGGAGCTAGGGTTGGGGCTAGGGGTTAGAGGCTGGGGTTAGGGTTAGGAGTAGGGTTAGGGTTAGGGTTAGGTTTAGGAATTGTGCTAGGGCTTGAGTTTGGGTTAGGGCTTGGGCTAGGGTTAGGGTTAGGGCTTGGGTTACGGCTGGGGATAGGGTTAGTGTTAGGGCTAGGGCTAGGGCTAGGACTACGGTTAGGGCTTGGGTTAGCGTTTGGGTTAGGGTTGGGGTTGGGGTCGGGGTTAGGGTTTGGGTTGGGGTTGGGGTAGGGGTTTGTGTTAGGGTTTGGGCTGGGGTTGGGTTTGGGGTTTGGGTTGGTGTTTGGGTTTGGTTTAGAGCTGGGGTTACGGTTAGGGCTCGGGTTAGGGTTGGGGCTAGGGTTAGGGTTAGGAATAGGGCGGGGAGCTAGGGTTGGGGTTAGGACTAGGGGCTAGGGGTTAGAGGCTAGGGTTGGGGCTGGGGTTGGGGAGTTGGGGTTGGGGCTAGGGCTAGGGTTAGGAGTTAGGAGTTAGGAGCTAGGGTTGGGGTTAGGGTTAGAGTTAGGGTTGGGGGTTGGAGTGCAGGAATAGGGTTATGGTGGGGTTGGGCAAGGGCTTGGGCGGTGTTAAGGCTAGGAGTTAGGGCTAGGGTTAGGATTGGGGTTAGGGTTAGGATTGGGGTTAGGGTTGGGGTTGGGGTTAGGGTTAGGGTAGGGTTCTTGGTTGGGATTGGTTGGGTTTGGGTTAGGGTTAGGGTTAGGGTTGGGTTGGGGTTGGGTTTAGGATTGGTGGGGTTAGGGTTAGGGCAAGGGTTCGGTTTAGGGATAGGGTTAGGGTTGGGGAGTTAGGGTTAGAGTTGGGGTTAGGGTTAGGAGTTAGGGTTAGGGCTTGGGCTGGGGTTAGGGTTAGGAATAGGGCTAGGGCTAGGGCTAGGGTTAGGGTTGGGGCTAGGGCTAGGGTTGGGGCTAGGGTTAGGGTTTGGGTTAGGGTTGGGGTTAGGGGTTGGTGTTGGGGTTTGTGTTAGGGTTGGGGAGTTGGGAGTTGGGGTTTGGGTTGGGGTTGGGGTAGGGGTTTGTGTTAGGGTTGGGGTTGGGGTTGGGTTGGGGTTTGGGGTTGGTGTTTGGGTTTGGTTTGGGATTTGGGCTTGGGTTGGGGTTAGGGCTAGGGTTAGGGTTGGGAGCTGGGGTTAGGGTTAGGAATAGGGCGGGGGCTAGGGTTGGGGTTAGGACTAGGGGCTAGGAGGTTAGAGGCTGGGGCTAGGGTTGGGGTTGGGGTTAGGGCTGGGGCTAGGGTTGGAGTCTTGGGAGTGAGGCAGGGTTAGGTTAGGGTTAGGGTTAGAGTGCAGGGAATAGGGTTATGGGGCAGGGTTAGGGTTAGGGCTAGGGTTAGGAGCTAGGGCTAGGAGTTAGGGCTAGGGTTGGGGCTAGGGTTGGGAGCTAGGGTTAGCATTAGGGTTGGGGTTGGGGTTGGGGTTAGGGTTAGGGGTAGGGTTGCGGTTGGGATTGGTTGGGTTTGGGTTAGGGTTAGGGTTAGGGTTGGGGTTGGGGTTGGGGTTGGGAGTTAGGGTTAGGGTTAGGGTTAGGGCAAGGGTTCAGTTTAGGGATGGGGTTAGGGTTGGGGTTAGGGGTTAGAGTTGGGGTTTGGGGTTAGAGTTAGGGTTAGGATTTGGGTTGGGGTTGGGATTGGGGTTAGGGTTAGGGCTGGGGAGTTGGGGTTGGGACTAAGGCTAGAGTCAGGGCTAGGGCTAGGGTTAGCATTAGGGTTTGGGTTAGGGTTAGTGTTGGGGTTATGGTTAGGGTTGGGGTTGGGATTGGGGTCGGGGGTTAGGGTTTGGCTGGGGTTAGGGTTAGGAGCTGGGGCTGGGGTTGGGGTTAGGGTTGGAGTTAGGGTTAGGGTTAGGGTTGGGGTTTGGGTTGGGGTTAGGGTTAGGAATAGGGCTAGGGCTAGAGTAAGGGTTGGGAGCTAGGGGTTGGGAGCTGGGGCGAGGGTTTGAGCTTGGGTTAGGGTTTTGGCTAGGGCTAGGGCTAGGGTTTAAGTTAGGGTTCGGGTTTGGATTTGGGTTGGGGTTTGGGTTGGGGCTACGGTTGCGGTTGGGGTTTGGGTGAGGGTTGGGTTAGGGTTAGGGTTGGGGTTGGGGTTGGGCTTTGAGTTGGGGTTGGGGTTTGGTTAGAGTTAGGGCAGAGTTTGGGGTTGGGGTTAGGAGTTGGGGTTAGGGTTTGGCTAGGGTTAGGAGTTGGGGTTTGGGGTTGGTGGGGCTCATGTTAGGGTTAGTGTTAGGGCTAGGGCTAGGGCTAGGGCTAGGGTTTAAGTTAGGGTTAGGAATAGGGCTAGGAGTTAGGGATAGAATGGAATTAGGGTTGGGTTAGGGTTGGGGTTGGGGTTAGGACTAGGAATAAGGTTACGGCTAGGGCTAGGGCGCGGGTTTGGGCTAGGGTTAGCATTAGGTTTGGGGTTGGGGTTGGGGTTGGGGTTAGGGTTAGGGTTAGTGTTGGTGTTTGGATTGGGGTTAGGGTTGGGGTTTGGATTAGGGCTGGGGTTAGGGTTAGGGCTCGGGTTTGGGTTTTGGTTAGGGCTGGGGCTAGGGTTAGGATATGGGTTAAGAATAGGGCTAGGGCTGGTGTTAGGGTTGGGAGTTAGGGCTAGGGTTGGGGTTAGGATTGGGGTTAGGGTTAGGGTTAGTGTTAGGGCTAGCATTAGGGCTGGGAGCTGGGGTTGGGGTTAGGAGCTAGGAGCTAGGACTGGGGTTTGGGCAAGGGTTAGTGTTAGGCTTAGGGCTGGGCATAGGGTTATGTTAGGATAGTATTAGGGTTCGGCTTAGGGTTAGGATTGGGGTTAGGATTAGGGTTTGGGTTGAGGTTGGGGTTGGGGTTGGGGTTTTGGTTACGGTAGGGGTAAGGACTAGGGCTAGGGTTTAAGTTAGGGTTAGGGTTTGGATTTGGGTTGGGGTTTGGGTTGGGGTTTGGAGTTTTGGTTAGGGTTTGGGTGAGGGTTGGGGTTAGGGTTAGGGTTGGGGTTGGGGTTGGGCTTTGAGTTGGGGTTGGGTTTTGGGTTAGAGTTAGGGCAAGAGTTTGGGTTAGGTTTAGGGTTGGGGTTAGGGTTTCGGCTAGGGTTAGAGTTGGGGTTTGGGTTAGGGCTGGGGCTCATGTTAGGGTTAGTGTTAGGAAGAGCTAGAGGCTGAGATTACAGAGGTTAGGAGCTAGGAGCTAGGAGTTAGGAGTTAGGGATAGAGGCTGGGAGTAGGGTTAGGGTTAGGTTGGGGCTAGGGTTAGGGTTAGGAATAGGGCTAGGGCTGGGGCTGGGGTTTGGGTTGGGGTTAGGAGTTAGGGTTAGTGTTGGTGTTTGGATTGGGAGTTAGGGTTGGGGTTTGGATTAGGTGGGGTTAGGGTTAGGGCTCGGGTTTGGGTTTTGGTTAGGGCTGGGGCTAGGGTTAGGATATGGGTTAAGAATAGGGCTAGGGCTGGTGTTAGGGTTGGGGCTGGGGCTATTGTTAGGGCTGGGGCTAGGGTTAGGGTTAGTGTTAGGGCTAGCATTAGGGCTCGGGCTACGATTTGGTCTAGGGCTAGGGCTAGGACTGGGGTTTGGGCAAGGGTTAGTGTTAGGCAATTATGTTAGGATAGTATTAGGGTTCGGCTTAGGGTTAGGATTGGGGTTAGGGTTAGGGTTTGGGTTGAGGTTGGGGTTGGGGTTGGGGTTTTGGTTACGGTAGGGGTAAGGACTAGGGCTGGGGTTGGGGTTGTGGTTTGGGTTGTGGTTTGGGTTGGGGTTAGGGTTAGGGTTAGGATTAGGGCTGGGGTTAGGAATAGGGCTAGGGCTAGAGTTAGGATTGGGGTTAGGGTTAGGGTTGGGAGTTAGGGTTGGGGTTGGGGTTAGGGCTAGGGTTAGGGTTGGGAGTTAGGGCTAGGGCTAGGGTTGGGGTTAGGGCTAGGGTTAGGGTTGGGAGTTAGGGTTAGGGCTAGGAGGCTAGGTTGGCGTTAGGGTTAGAGGTGGAGTTGGGGTTAGGGTTGGGTGAGTGTTAGGGTTAGGGTTGGGGTTAGGATTTGGGTTTGGGTTGGGAGTTAGGGTTAGAAATTTGGGGTTAGGGTTGGGAGCTAGGGTTAGGGTTAGGATTTGGGTTAGGGTTAGGGGTAGGGTTAGGGTTAGGTTTAGTGTTAGGGTTAGGGTTGGGGTTTGGGTTAGAGGCGAGGGAGGCTGGGAGCTAGGAGTTGGGGTTGGGGCTAAGGTTAGGGCTAGGGATAGGGTTAGGGTTAGGAGCTGGGGCTAGGGTTAGGAGCTAGGGTTAGGATTTGGGTTAAGGTTGGGGTTAGGATTTGGGTTAAGGTTGGGGTTAGGTTGGGTTAGGGGTTGGTGGGGTTGGGGGTTTGTGTTAGGGTTAGAGTTTGGGTTAGGGTTGGGGTTTGGGTTGGGGTTTGGAGTTGGGGTTAGGGTTAGGAGTTAGGATTAGGGTTGGGATTGGGGTTGGGTTGGAGTTAGGAATAGGGCGGGGGCTGGGGTTGGGGTTGGGACTGGGGCTGGGGTTAGAGCTAGGGTTGGGATTGGGGTCGGGGTTTGGGTTAGGGTTAGGGTTTGGGTTGGTGTTGAGGTAGGGGTTTGTGTTAGGGTTTGTGCTGGGGTTGGGTTTGGGGTTTGGTTTAGGGTTTGGGGTGGGGTTAGGGTTGGGGCTAGGGTTAGGGTTGGGAGTTGGGGTTAGGAATAGGGCGGGGGCTGGGGTTGGGGTTGAGACAAGAGCTGGGGTTGGGAGCTGGGGCTGGGAGGTAGGGGTTGGGGTTGGGGCTAGGTTTGGGTTAGGGTTGGGGCTAGGGCTAGGGGTTAGAGCTGGGAGTTGGGGTTGGGACAAAGGCTAGGGTTAGGAATAGGGCTAGGGCTAGGGTTAGGGTTGGGGTTGGGAGCTAGGGCTGGGGTTAGGGTTGGGGTTGGGACAAAGGCTAGAGTTAGGGCTAGGGTTGGGGGTTTGAGTGCAGGAATAGGGTTAGGAGCTAGGAGTTGGGGCTAGGAGCTAGGGCTTGGGCAAGTTTTAAGGCTAGGGTTAGGGCTAGGGTCAGCGTTAGGGTTGAGTTGGGGTTGGGGTTAGGGGTAGGGGTAGGTTTGGGTTGGGGTTTGGGTTGGGTTTAGGTTGGGGTTAGGGTTGGGGTTTGGATTGGGGTTGGGGTTGGAGTTGGGGTTAGGGTTAGAGCTAGGGTTGGGATTGGGGTTGGGGGTTGGAGTTAGGGTTGGGGTTAGGGTTAGAGGCTGGGGTTGGGGGTTTGTGTTAGGGTTAGGGTTAGGGTTAGGAGCTAGGGCTAGGGTTGGGGCTGGGGTTAGGGTTGGGACAAAGGCTAGAGTTAGGGCTAGGGTTAGGGTTGGGGTTAGGATTAGGGTTGGGAGTTAGGAGTTAGGGTTGGGGTTAGGGTTGGGTTGGGGTTTGGGTTGGAGTTAGGGTTAGGGTTGGGGTTGGGGTTAGGAGTTAGGGCTGGGGTTGGGGCTAGGGTTAGGGTTGGGAATAGGGTTAGGGTGAGGGTTTAGTTTGGGGTTGGGGTTAGGGTTAGGGATAGGGCTAGGGCTAGAGTTAGGGTTGGGGCTAGGAGTTAGGGCTAGGGCTAGGGGTTAGAGGCTGGGGTTAGGGTTAGGAGTTAGGGTTAGGAGCTAGGGTTGGGATTAGGAATAGGGCTAGGGTTAGGATTTGGGTTGGTGTTTGGGTTGGGGCAGCGGTTGCAGTTGGGGTTTGGGTGAGGGTTGGGTTAGGATTAGGGTTGGGGTTGGGGTTTGGCTTTGAGTTGGGGTTAGGGTTTGGGTTAGGGTTAGGGCAGGAGGTTGGGTTAGGTTTTGCGTTGAGGTTAGGGTTTGGGCTAGGGTTAGGGTTGCGACTAGGGTTTGGGTTGGGGTTTGGGTTAGGGCTGGGGCTCATGTTAGGGTTAGTGTTAGGAAGAGGGCTAGGGCTAGAGGTGCGGTTAGGGCTAGGGTTGGGGTTAGGGCTAGGGCTAGAATTCGAGCTGGGGCTAAGGTTAGGGCTGGGATTAGGGCTAGGAATAAGGTTACGGCTAGGGCTAGAACTATGGCTAGGGTTAGCATTAGGTTTTGGTTTGGGGTTGGAGTTAGGGTTAGGGTTAGTGTTAGTGTTTGGATTGGGGTTGGGGTTGGGGTTTGGATTAGGGCTGGGGTTAGGGTTAGAGCTCGGGTTTGGGTTTTGGTTAGGGCTGGGGCTAGGGTTAGGGTTAGGGTTAGGAATAGGGCTGGGGCTAGTGTTAGGGTTAGGGCTGGGGCTATTGTTAGGGCTGGGGCTAGGGTTAGGGTTGGGGTTAGGGCTATCATTAGGGCTAGGGATACGATTTGGGCTAGGGCTAGGGCTAGGACTGGTGTTTGGGCTGGGGTTAGGGTTAGGTCTAGGGCTGGGCCTAGGGTTATGTTAGGGTAGTATTAGGGTTTGGGTTAGAGTTAGGATTGGGGTTAGGGTTAGGGTTTGGGTTGAGGTTAGGGTTGGGGTTAGGGTTTGGGTTATGGCTGGGGTTAGGACTAGGACTGGGGTTGGGGTTGTGGTTTGGGTTGGGGTTAGGGTTAGGGTTAGGGCTAGGGTTAGGAATAGGGCTAGGGCTGGAGTTAGGATTTGGGTGGGGCTAGGGTTAGGGCTAGGGGTTGGGGTAGGGTTAGTGTTGGGATTATGGCTGCGTTAGGGCTATGGCTAGGGTTGGAGTTAGGGCAAGGGTTAAGGCTAGGGATAGGGTTAGGAGCTAGAGGCTAGGGGTTGGTTAGGGTTAGGAGTGGGAGTTGGGGTTAGGGTTAGGTTTAGTGTTAGGGTTGGGGCTCGGGTTAGGGTTGGGGCTAGGTTTGGGGTTAGGAATAGGGCCAGGGCTAGAGTTGGGGTTGAGACAAGAGCTAGGGTTAGAGCTAGGGCTAGGGTAAGGGTTGGGGTTAGGGCTAGGGCTAGGGTTAGGGCTTGGGTTAGGCAAGGACAAGGGATAGGTTTAGGGTTAGGGTTTGGTCTGGGAATAGGGTTAGGGCTAGGGTTCGGGCTAGGGCTAGGGCTTGGGCAAGTTTTAAGGCTAGGGTTAGGGCTAGGGTCAGCGTTAGGGTTGGGGTTGGGGTTGGGGTTAGGGGTAGGGGTAGGTTTGGGTTGGGTTTCGGATTTGGGTTTGGGTTGGGGTTAGGGTTCGGGCTGGGTTTTGCATTGGGTTTAGGATTTCAACTGGGGTTAGGGTTAGGGCAAGGGTTCAATTTAGGGATAGGGTTAGGGTTGGGGTTAGGGTTAGGGCTGGAGATAGGGTTATGGTTGGGGTTAGGGTTAGGAGTGGGAATGGGACTGGGGCAGGTTGGGGAGTTGGGACAAAGGCTAGAAGTTAGGGCTAGGGTTGGGGTTTGGATTGGGGTTGGGAGTTGGGGTTGGGGGTTGGAGTTAGGGTTGGGGTTGGGAGTTGGGTTGGGAGTTAGGAGTTAGGGTTTGGGGTGGGGTTAGGGTTGGGAGCTAGGGCTGGGGTTGGGGTTGGGATTGGGGTTAGGGTTAGGGTTTGGGTTGGGGTTGGGGTTAGGGTTAGGGATAGGGCTGGGAGCTGGGAGTAGGGTTGGGGCTGGGGTTAGGGCTAGGGTTAGAGGTTAGGGCTAGGGATAGGGTTAGGGTTAGGATTTGGGTTGGTGTTTGGGTTGGGGTTGGGGTTGTGGTTGGGGTTTGGGTGAGGTTGGGGTTAGGATTAGGGTTGGGGTTGGGGTTTGGCTTTGAGTTGGGGTTAGGGTTTGGGTTAGGGTTAGGAGTGGGAGTTGGGGTTAGGGTTTGGGTTGAGGTTAGGGTTTGGGCTAGGGTTAGGGTTTGGGTTGAGGAGTTAGGGTTGGGGTTTGGGTTAGAAATTTGGGGCTCATGTTAGGGTTAGTGTTAGGAAGAGGATAGGGCTAGAGGTGCGGTTAGGGCTAGGGATAGGGTTGGGGTTAGGGCTAGGGCTAGAATTCGAGCTGGGGCTAAGGTTAGGGCTGGGATTAGGGCTAGGAATAAGGTTACGGCTAAGGCTAGAACTATGGCTAGGGTTAGCATTAGGTTTTGGTTTGGGGTTGGGGTTAGGGTTGGGGGTTGGTGTTGAGTGTTTGGATTGGGGTTGGGGTTGGGGTTTGGATTAGGGTTAGGGTTAGGGCTTGGGTTGGGGTTTGGGTTAGGGTTAGGGCTGGGGCTAGGGTTAGGGTTAGGGTTAGGAATAGGGCTGGGGCTAGTGTTAGGGTTAGAGGCTGGGGCTATTGTTAGGGCTGGGGCTAGGGTTAGGGTTGGGGTTAGGGCTATCATTAGGGCTAGGGATAGGGTTGGGGCTAAGATTTGGGCTAGGGCTAGAGGCTAGGGCTAGGGTTGGAGTTGGGGTTAGGGTTAGGGTTAGAGGTTGGGGCTAGGGTTAGGGTTAGGGGTTAGTGTTAGGGTTAGGGTTAGGGTTAGGATTGGGGTTAGGGTTAGGGTTTGGGTTGAGGTTAGGGTTGGGGTTAGGGTTTGGGTTACGGTTGGGGTTAGGACTAGGGCTGGGGTTGGGGTTGTGGTTTGGGTTGGGGTTAGGGTTAGGGTTAGGGCTGGGGTTAGGGTTAGGAATAGGTCTTGGGCTAAAGTTAGGGTTGAAATTTGGGCTAGGATTGGGAGCTAGGGTTAGGGTAGGGTTAGTGTTGGGATTATGGCTGGGGTTAGGGCTATGGCTAGGGTTGGAGTTAGGGCAAGGGTTAAGGCTAGGGATAGGGTTAGGGCTAGGGCTAGGGTTGGCGTTAGGGTTTGGGTCGGAGTTCGGGTTAGGGTTAGGTTTAGTGTTAGGGTTGGGGTTGGGGTTAGGATTTGGGTTAAGGTTGGGGTTAGGGTTAGGGCTAGGGATAGGGTTGGGGCTAGGGTTGGGGGCGTGGCTAGGGTTAGGAGTTAGGGTTAGGGTTAGGGTTGGGTTAGGGTTGGGGTTGGGATTTGGGTTGGAGTTAGGACTAGGGCTGGGGTTGGGGGTTTGAGTTGGGGTTGGGGTTAGGGTTGGGTTAGGGCTTGGGTTGGGACTACGGTTGGGGCTTGGGTTGAGTGTTAGGGTTAGGGTTGGGGTTGGGGTGGGGTTTGGGTTGGGGTTGGGGTTTTGGTTGGGGTTGGGGTTGGGTTAGGGTTAGGGGCAGGGCGGGGCTGGGGTTGGGGTTAGGACTGGGGCTGGAGTTAGGGTTGGGGAGCTAGGGTTAGGGTTGGGGTTGAGGCTAGGGTTGGGGTTGGGGTTAGGGTTGGGGTTTGGGTTGGGGTTAGGGTTAGGGGCAGGGGATAGGGTTAGGGTTGGGGTTGGGGTTAGGAATAGGGCTAGGGCTGGGGTTGGGGCTAAGATTTGGGCTAGGAGCTAGGGCTAGGGCTGGGGTTAGGGCTAGAGGCTAGGGCTAGGAGTTGGGGTTGGGGTTAGGGTTGGGGTTGGGGTTAGGATTTGGGTTGGGGTTGGGGTTGGGTTTGGGATTTGGGCTTGGGTTGGGAGTTAGGGTTGGGAGTTTGGGTTGGGTTAGGGTTGGGGTTTGGAGTTAGGGTTAGGGCTAGGGGTTGGAGTTAGGGATAGGGTTGGGGTTGGGGTTAGGGTTGGGGATAGGGTTAGGGTTAGGGTTGGGGTTTGGGTTGGGGCTGAGGTTAGGGTTGGGGTTAGGGTTAGGAGCTAGGGCTAGGGTTAGCATTAGGTTTGGGTTGGGGTTAGGGTTAGAGTGTGGCTAGGGTTAGGGTTGGAGTTGTGGTTGGGGTTGGGTTTGGGGTTAGGGTTGGGTTTGGGTTGGGGTTAGGATTAGAGCTAGGGCTTGGGTTCGGGTTGGAGATAGGGTTAGGGTGAGGGTTGGGTTTGGGGTTGGGGTTAGGGTTAGGAATAGGGCTAGGGCTAGAGTAAGGGTTGGGGCTAGGGTTAGGGCTAGGGCTAGGGTTTGGGCTGGGGTTAGGGTTGGTGGCTAGGAGTTAGGGCTAGCGTTTGGGCTAGGAGCTTGAGTTTGGGTTAGGAGTTAGGACTAGGGCTTGGGTTGGGTTTGGGGTTAGGGTTAGGGTTGGGGTTGGGAGTTTGGGTTGGGGTTTGGATTGGGGTTGGGGTTGGGGTTGGGTTTGGGGTGGGGGTTGGGTTTGGGTTGGGGTTGGGGTTGGAGTTGGGGTTGGGGTTGGGGTTAGGAGTTAGGGTTAGGGCAGGGGTTTGGGTTAGGTTTAGGGTTGGGGTTAGGGTTTGGGCTAGGGTTGGGGTTGAGGCTAGGGTTAGGGTTGGGGTTTGGGGTTAGGGTTAGGGTTAGGGTTGGGGTTGGGGTTAGGAGTTAGGGCTAGGGCTAGGGTTAGGGCTGGGGTTAGGGCTAGGGCTAGGGTTAGAAATTTGGGGTTAGGGTTAGGGTTGGGAGTTAGGGTTAGGGTTAGGGTTTGGGCTAGGAGCTAGGGCTAGGGTTTGGGCTAGGGTTGGCGTTAGGGTTGGGTTGGGGTTGGGGTTTGGGTTAGGGTAAGTGTTGGTGTTTGGATTGGGGTTGGGGTTGGGGTTTGGATTAGGGCTGGGGTTAGGGTTGGTGCTCGGGTTTGGGTTTTGGTAGGGCTTAGGCTAGGGTTAGGGTTAGGGTTAGAGTGTGGCTAGGGTTAGGGTTTGGGCTAGGGCTAGGGTTGGGGTTGGGGTGGGGTTTGGGGTTAGGGTTAGGGTTAGGGTTCGGGCTGTGGCTAGGGTTAGGGCTAGCGTTTGGGCTAGGGCTACGATTTGGGCTAGGGCTAGGGCTAGGACTGGGGTTAGGGTTAGGTCTAGGGCTGGGCCTAGGGTTATGTTAGGATAGTATTAGGGTTAGGGTTAGGGTTAGGATTGGGGTTAGGGTTAGGGTTTGGATGAGGTTAGGGTTGGGGTTAGGGTTTGGGTTACGGTTAGGGTTAGGACTAGGGCTTGGGTTGGGGTTGTGGTTTGGGTTGGGGTTAGGGTTAGTGTTTGGGCTGGGGTTAGGGTTAGGGTTAGAAATTTGGGGTTAGGAGTTGGGGTTGGGACTTGGGCTATTGTTAGGGCTGGGGTTAGGGTTAGGGTTAGGGTTCGGGCTGTGGCTAGGGTTAGGGCTAGCGTTTGGGCTAGGGCTACGATTTGGGCTAGGGCTAGGGCTAGGACTGGGGTTAGGGTTAGGGT
This sequence comes from Asparagus setaceus, assembly GCA_012295165.1. Taxonomy (NCBI): domain Eukaryota; kingdom Viridiplantae; phylum Streptophyta; class Magnoliopsida; order Asparagales; family Asparagaceae; genus Asparagus; species Asparagus setaceus. The sequence goes on from CM022710.1 coordinate 67,186, forward strand.
TAGGTCTAGGGCTAGGGTTAGAAATTTGGGGTTAGGGTTAGGGTTAGGAGTTAGGACTAGGGCTTGGGTTGGGGTTAGGAGTTGGGGTTAGGGTTAGGGTTTGGATGAGGTTAGGGTTGGGGTTAGGGTTTGGGTTACGGTTAGGGTTAGGACTAGGGCTTGGGTTGGGGTTGTGGTTTGGGTTGGGGTTAGGGTTAGTGTTTGGACTGGGGTTAAGAATAGGTCTTGGGCTAAAGTTAGGGTTGGGCTGGGGCTAGGGTCAGGGCTAGGGGTTAGGGTAGGGTTAGTTCTAGGATTATGGCTGGGGTTAGGGCTAAGGCTAGGGTTCGGGTTAGGGCAAGGGTTAAGGCTAGGGATGGGGTTATGGCTAGGGCTAGGGTTAGCGTTAGGGTTAGGGTTGGAGTTGTGGTTAGGGTTAGGTTTAGAGTTAGGGTTGGGTTTGGGGTTAGGGTTTGGGTTTGGGTTGGGGTTAGGGTTAGGGCTGGGGATAGGGTTGGGGCTAGGGTTAGGGCTGTGGCTAGGGTTATGGTTAGGTTTATGAATTGGGCTAGGGCTTGAGTTTGGGTTAGGGTTAGGTCTAGGGCTAGGGTTAGGGCTGGGGTTACGGCTGGGGTTAGGGTTAGGGTTAGGACTAGGGCTAGGACTACGGTTAGGGCTTGGGTTAGCGTTAGGGTTTGGGTTGGGGTTGGGGTCGGGGTTTGGGTTAGTGATGCGGGACAACGGGATTTTAGGGATTTATGGTGGGGATTTGGGAGATTTGGGGAAGAACACAGAATTGGGGAAAACTAGAGTTTGAAAAAAACTAATAATAAATAAATAACAAAATTAAGATATGACCACGAATGCATGGCAGGCCTTAACTTCACCACCATTGAATCAATCTTAAAGATCAAATCAATTACCAAAGTTTCACAAATGAAACAAAATTTTCTTCAAATATTCATTGTCTTATTTCATAGAATTGACCTCTTTAAATAGGCCCTCAACAATTACAAGTTCACTCCCATTTCCAATGTGGGACTAAAATTATTGAGCAAATACAATAAGAAAAATAAAAGTAACTAGCTAAACTCCAAGCCTTCTCAATATCAAAACCATATATGAGGAGCAGCGACGTGGCGGCAACATGTAATGCGAAGTGGAGGCTGTGCGATGTCCTCATCAATTCCCTCGGGGCGGGAAAAACTTGACCCTGTCGAGTAAGGATCTAACTGGCCCTCATAATAATCCAACAAATCCGGAGCCAGGCGCTGCAGGTCCTCACGAGTAATCCATGTATCATCGATTCGGGCGACCTTTCCAGCACTAGATATCGATCGCAACCACCATCTCGGTGGAGATGATTTGATCATCGAATGCTATCAATCATTCGGTAAATGGGACAAAAGTAGTAGGCAGTGGTGGCAACGGGGGTCCCTCAAGAAAAGGATCAGGGGTAGGCTCATCAAGATCCACAAGTGGATTTTCAGGGTTAAAAGGAGGACCCTTATAAGCTACCAAATCTGCAATATTAAATGTCGAACTAATCCCAAAATCTGGAGGTAAATCGATTACATAAGCGTTTGAGTTAATTTTCTTGATAATCTTAAAAGGTCCAGCACTACGAGCATGCAATTTCTTGACGGCTCCAGGTGGAAACCGTTCCGGGCGAATCCGGATCATTACATAATCACCTTCGTTAAACTCAAGATGTCTTTTATGTAAATCAGCATGGGACTTATATTGTTCATTGCTTTCTTGAATTTTCTTGTTGATTTCTTGATGCAAATCATGAATGTGTGATGCAAATGCAACTGCTGACTCGGACACCCTAGGATGATGCGACATGGGAATAAGGTCGATAGGCTTCCTAGGCTTGTAACCATGCACAACTTCAAATGGACTCATGCATGCCTACTGACCTATTGACGGAGCTATTGTACGCAAACTCTGGGTTAGGGTTGGCTTTGGGGTTGGGGTTGGGGTTTGTGTGAGGGTTTGGGCTGGGGTTAGGTTTGGGGTTTGGGTTGGGGTTTGGGTTAGGGTTTGCTGGGGTTAGGGTTAGGGCTCGGGTTAGGGTTGGGGATAGGGTTGGGGCTAAGGCTAGGGTTAAGGTTAGGCGTAGGGTTAGGGTTAGAGTTAGGCTTTGGGCTTGGGCTAGGGATAGGGTTAGGGCTAGGTCTGGTGTGAGGGCTAGGGTTAGGGCTAGGGTTTGGGCTTGGGTAGGGTTAGGGCTAGGGTTAGTGTTAGGTTAGGGTTAGGGTAAGGGTTAGGGTTAGGGCTGCTGGTTGGGGTTGGGGTTGGGGTTAGGGTTTGGGTTAGGGTTAGGGTTGGGGTTTAGGTTTGGTTTAGGGTTAGGATTAGGGTTAGGGCTGGGGTTTGGTTTGGGGTTTGGGTTGAGGTTTGGGTTGGGGTTGGGATTAGGGTTAGGGCTAGGGTTAGGGTTGGGGTTAGGGTTTGGGTTAGGGTTAGAGTTTGGGCTTGGACTAGCGTTAGGGTTGAGGCTAGGGCTAGTGTTAGGGCTAGGGCTAGGGTTAGGGCTGGGGTTAGGGCTAGGGCTAGGGTTAAGGTTGAGATTTGGGTTAGGGCTAGGGTTAGCGTCGGGTTGGGTCTAGGGTTGGGGTTGGAGTTGGGGTTGGGGTTTGGTTAGGGTTAGGTTAGGGTTAGGTTAGGTTAGGGTTAGGGTTGGGGTTGGGGTTGGGGTTGGGATTGGGATTGGGGTTTGGGTTAGGAGTTAGGGTTGGGGTTAGGGTTGGGGTTGGGGTTAGGTTAGGGTTGGGGTTGGGATTAGGGTTAGGTTAGGGTTGGCTTTGGGGTTGGGGTTAGGGTTTGGTTAGGGTTAGGAGTTAGGGTTAGGGTTTGGTGGGGTTAGGGTTTGGTTAGGTTAGGGCTAGGGTTGGGGTTAGGGTTTGGTTAGGGTTGGGGTTGGAGTGGGGGTTTGGTTAGGTTAGGGTTGGGGTTTGGGTTTGGGTAGGGTTGTGGTTAGGGTTAGGGTTGGGGTTAAGGTTGGGGTTAGGGCTAGGGTTAGGGCTGGGGCTAGGGCTAGGGTTAGGGTTAGGGTTAGGGTTTGTGTTAGGAATAGGGCCGGGGCTAGGGCTAGGGTTAGGGCTAGGGTTAGGGTTGGGATTTGGGTTGAGGTTTGGGTTGGGGTTGGGGTTGGAGTGGGGGTTTGGTTAGGGTTAGGGTTAGGTTAGGGTTGGGGTTAGGGTTGGCGTTGGGGTTGGGGTTAGGGTTAGGGTTTGGGTTGGGGTTGGGGTGGGGGGTTTGGGTTAGGTTAAGTGTTTGGGTTTGGGTCAGGGTCAGGGTTAGGTCAGGGTTAGGGTTGGGGTTAGGGTTGGGTTGGGGTTGGGGTTAGGTTAGGGTTGGGGTTGGAGTGGGGGTTTGGGTTGGGGTTAGGGTTAGGTTAGGTTAGGGTTTGGGTTGGGGTTGGGGTTAGGGTTGGGGTTAGGGTTGGGGTTGGGGTTGGGGTTAGGTTAGGGTTAGGGTTAGGGTTAGGGTTTGGTTAGGGTTAGGTTAGGGTTTGGGTTATATCACGTACAAAACTTAATAGTATACCACTTCTACGGATGGCCGTATCGTTGTGTCTCTTTCGAGACCAGGACCTTTTATCATAACTTCTGTTCGTTGCATACCCTGATCAAGTACGGTACAAATAGCATTTGCGGCGGCTGCTTGAGTAGCATAGGGTGTCTTTCTTCTTGTTTCTTTGAATCCAGAAGTACCAGCGGAGGCCCAAGAAACCACCCGACCTCGTACATATGTAACAGTTACAATGGTATTGTTGGAAATGGAAGCAGATGAGTATCGAATGATTGGATATTTTGAGATAGAACGAGAAAAGTTCAATTTGATTAATGCTACTTCTTATAGTTTGGAACAATTTTCAAAGTTAATCTATGTTATTTTAAGTGACCAAAAACCAAATCAAGGTTTTGAGATTTCACGGACATGCATCAACTAGGAAGAAAATATTGCAGAAAGTGACTAGTTTTTTATGTTGGCGGTTGTAGGCTTAAATTTAAAATTCAAATATTCTATCATTTGGTCACTTTAAAACCCGTGTACAATAATTTTTTTTGTTTCATTTAGAATATTCTAGAAAAGAATTTCTAAGGTCAGCACTTATATTTTTCAAACTGACCATACGAAAATTATTTTAATACAAGGTCTATTATGCCATCCCTTGTCATGCTACCATGTCAACTTTTTTCTTTGAACTTTGTTGATTCTACTCTTGTCTATTTTTATTTCCTGAAATCAACATCGCACGTTCTACAAAGTTTTCTGTTAAAAATATACTAGGCAGTCGGCAATGATCTACTATAGACTATTTCTATGTAACCAAACTTTGAGTGAAAAAGATAATATTCCTTTAACTACCCGGTAGTCGTTGGTTATAATATGCACTCTTCACGTTTCGCAGGTTTTGGTTGTGAAGAAAATAGACTCAAAGCTTCCCGGAGGTACAGTTCTACAGCTTTTATGGACATAATTGCTGTAATTTCTCGGATGCATCATCCAAACATTTCTGAACTAATTGGTTTCTGCTCGGAGTCTGGTTATCAACTTTTAGTTTATGAATTCCAAAGGAATGGATCTCTTCATGAATTCCTACATTTATCAGATGATTATGGCTGGTCGTTGACATGGGATACGCGAGTCAATATTGCTCTAGGGACAGCTCGGGCTCTGGAGTAAGTTCACACCATGAAAATGTCCTTATGAAAAAGAAATGTGTGTTAGATATTATTAGTAGTTTCACTTAATATATGCTAGCTGATTGCTTAACCTCAAAGACAATTCTGTGCCTTAGCTCACATAGTGAAGATGAATTCACAGTTAATATAGCGGAGGGAAATTGGACCAGCAAACAATATGCTGAGATGCAATTTCAGAATGGGAAGAAACAATTTCATATATCTTTGTGCAACACACAAGAAACTACGAAAAGACCATAGCTTGTTAAACTCTTTAAAGGTCTCTCATTATTTTTGTTCTGAAGTCAGTTGATAAATTAGTTGACAAGTGAGAAAATAGAGGCAGCATCAATTAAGCTTGAGAATGGAGCTCTAGTGGTGTTGCGGTTAGAAAGGATAATAGAATTACAACTGATGATGCTCTTATGCAAGGCTCAAACCAAACAAACTTGAATTTAGGATGTAAGGAAATGTATTAATTAAATCTTCTATTTTAGCATCTTAACTTACTAGAGTTCTAAGACATTCTTAGAATGTAAAGAACGTATTAATCAAATCTTCTATTTTATCATGTTAACTTACTAGAATTCTGAGGCATTCCATGTGTGAGCGCGCACTAACCAGTATTCTGACATTAGGGTCTGAATGGTGTAGTATGAATTTTAGGTGGGAAGTACGAATTTTTTTATAATCTGATAATAATTTGAATGGTAGAAATGTTAGTTAGACTATTAATGTGAGTGGTGGAATAAATAGCGTATAGTTATATTTTTCTGCTTCTAAAGGCATGCATCCACATAATAGTAATAGGTAATTGAAGAGTTTCATTATAGACAAGTAGAATAGGGGGGAAATTAGAGCCTTGTAGTATTAAACAGATTTTTTTTTTTTTTTTTAGTTTGTTTGTGTAGGAACGTGCATTCAAAGGGAACCTAAAAGGGTTTGCATTGTGTATAATAGATTCCTAAACCTTAACAGTGTTTGATAGGGAAATAATCCTTGTGAAATCATCTGCATATTAGGGTCCATCTAGGATAGCATCCAAGTTGTGCCTTTGCTTTATCCAAATTATTATGTATAGCCGAAGCTGATTAAAGATTTTATTTGGCAAAAATATGATCATATTATGTTATCAACTGGATATGTTTGTTTATGATACTGTCTATAGGGTCAAAATTGCCTATCTCAACTGGTTGTGGATAAACGCATCCAATTAAGATAGATAACTTTATCTTGTATATCGATCCCGTCAAATTCACCTTACGGGAGAGGGTTTTATTTTTATGTGGGTTCATGGCTCCCAACAGACTCAAGAGTTTATTGTTAATTACCCTCTTTAAAGAGAGGAACCTCCGATTAAGAGACCTGCAAGTCAGCACAAATAAATACAAAAAAAATAAAAATGGAATAATATGAAATTCATTGATTGCTCGCTTGTTTACATGGCTTAACCAAGGGCATACCCTCAGTTTACAATTGTAAATGGCATAGATGTGCGGCAGTTGAACTTGGATTTAGGTTAATGGCATAGATGTGCGGCAGTTGAACTTGTAAATGGCATAGATGTCTGTGATTGAACTTGGATTTAGGTTAATGGCATAGATGTGCGGCAGTTGAACTTGTAAATGGCATAGATGTGCGGCAGTTGAACTTGTAAATGGCATAGATGTGCCGCAGTTGAACTTGAAAATATGGAATGGAGTTTGGATGTGGGAATTTAGTTTAGTGATGTAGAGGTCAATTTTGATTTGTTCTCCAGTTTAGGGACGTGGAGGTCAAATTTGGAATTTGGTCTCAGTTTAGAGACATTGATGTCAAGTTTAGAATTTGGTCCAGTTTAGCGACGTAGAGGTCAAATTTGATTTTGTGACCAGTTTAGTGACGTAGAAGGTCAAATTTTGAAATGGATTCCGGTTCAGGGACGTGGAGGTCAAATTTAAATTGGATTCCAGTTTAGGGACGTGGAGGTCAAATTTAAATATTTTACTCCAGTTTAACGACATAGTGGTCAAAGTTGGAAATTTGTCCAGTTTAGCGACGTAGAGGTCAAATTTGATTTTGTGACCAGTTTAGTGACGTAGAAGGTCAAATTTTGAAATGGATTCCAGTTCAGGGATGTGGAGGTCAATTTTAAATGGGATTCCACTTTAGGGATGTGGAGGTCAAATTTAAATATTTTACTCCAGTTTAACGACATAGTGGTCAAAGTTGGAAATTTGTCAAGTTTAACGACGTAGAGGTCATTTTAGAATTTTACCCAGTTTAACGACATAGAGGTCAAGTTTGGAATTTTGTCCAGTTTAACGACGTAGAGGTCAAATTTAGAATTTTATCCAGTTTAACGACTTAGAGGTCAAATTTAGAATTTTATCCAGTTTAACAACTTAGAGGTCAAATTTGAAATTTATTCCAGTTTAACGACGTTGATGTCAAGTTTGGAATTTTGTTCCAGTTTAACGACTTAGGGGTCAATTTGGAATTTTGGGTCTAGTTTAATGACGTAGAGGTCAATTTAAATTGGTTTGTTTCTTGAGTATTATTTACAATTTTTTTTTCTACACAAATAAACTCGCCCCGGGTAATTTATACCCTTTTGCATGTCAGGTGATTTCAGCTTATTTGAGTATCGGACAATTTGGGTTCGTTTGCATCTCGAGTGATTTATACCCTTTTGACAACTTGGGCAATTTGAGCCCGTTTGAATGTTGGACGATTCGGGTCCGTTTGCATCACGGGAAATTTATACCCTTTTGACAACTCGGGCAATCTGAGCCCATTTAGATGTTGGACAATTTGAGTCCATTTTTATCTTGGGTAATTTATATCATTTTGTCTCTCAAGCAATTTGAACCCGTTTGAATGTTGGACAATTTGGGTCCTTTCATCTTGGGTAATTTAAACTTGTTTGACAACTCGGGTAATCTGAGCCCATTTCGATGTTGGACAATTTGAGTCCATTTTTATCTTGGGTAATTTATACCCTTTTGCATGTCGGGCGATTTGAGCCCATTTGAGTATTGAACAATTTGGATTCATTGATACCTCGGACAATTTGAGTCCATTGGCATTTCGGGTAATTCGTACCCTTTTGCATCTTGGGCAATTTATACCCATTTGAATCTCAGGAAACTTGGTCCCTTTCATATCTGGCGATTTGAGCCCATTTGAGTATTAAACAATTTGGATTTATTGATACCTCGGACAATTTGAGTCCATCTCAAGGATACTATATTCTTTTTGCAACTTTCTTATGGCTGGATTAGATTGAATCATCGGGCTCAAACAGAGCTTTAATTCCCTGTGCTTGCACGAAATATATCTCACTGCATACATTTGTCAATTAAGCCTTGATCAAACTTTATTACTTAATGATGATGGACTAGTATGGAACTTCACTTCTAATTGATCTTAATTTGTTTCGCTGTAACCTAACCCAAAGTTATATCTTCTTCCTCTCTCTTTGTTTCACGCGGAGAAAGCGTAGCATCGGCCCGAGTTGGCCAAAGGACAAGCGGTTCTGTAGGGACCATGACCGTCAAGATTATGGCAGTGACGAGGCAGAGACATCACAGATGATGACTACACCGCAATGATGATGTACGTGTTTTGACTACTACATAGCGGTAATGGACCATTATGGATTTGGCGAGCATGACTGTGGGAGAACAACCTCGCTGCAGGACTTTGACGTCGCGATGATACTCAATAGCAGTGGGATATGGCATAGATCATGTGTAGCTTCTCAAGCCTTTGAGCTTGATGATTGCAGCGACCCTTCGAGGGCGAGCATGTATGAACCCTTGCTGATGAGAGTGAAAGTCTTGAACCTGTCAAAGTATTGATGGCTTTATCCTCCCCCTGCTCCTCTTCTTCTTATTCTTCTTCTTCTTCTTTTATTTATTAATGGAGGCGGCCCCGTTTCAGATTTCTTTTTTTCTTTTTTTTATAGCCGACTTGCTGTGGCCCTCCTTTTTTTTATCCCAATCATTTGACTGGGGCCTCTTTTATATAAAATTTGGATTATTCTCCTTTTTCCATTGTTGATAGAATTTGTTTCCAATTCCTTTGGTTGTTTATTGAGCAAAGATTAAGCTAGTATAATTTGTTAACAGTAACAGTATATGATCATGTGATTTGGTACAAACTTAATTTAAAAAGAGTTATTGATGATATTATGTGAATGTAGTTGAAATGAGATTGTTGAGGTAAATGAATGCCATGGGTTAAGAGCTAGAAGGTACATAAGAATCAAAAAAGAGGGAAAAACATCCACGGTACATGGATATTGAATTAAAAATTTTTTGAGAGAAAAGATGAGACTCACACAGAACCCGAGCCCTTACTATTACTGGATATTGAATAAAACCTTGAGCAAAAGATATACTTAAATGCAAGAAATTTTTTTCATGTAGACGACTTGTATAACGATGTTATAAATAGAAATAAGAATGCAATATATGTCTTGGAATCGAATTTAAATCATTACAATTAGCAAATCACATCAATATAAACAGTAAAAATCTAGCAAAATAATTAAATTGAATATTAGAATCAAATAGAACACGCTACATCAACACAAAAAACATATAAATACACTCTTGATTTACTTCTTGGGCCGCCATTAACTTATTTAGGGCTTAATAGCTGGCCAGCCCAGACCATTACCCTTCCATAACTACCTTCATAATTTTGAATTAGCCCACTTTCCTTTCTTTAAAATTTCCCATTTAGGGCTTAACAGCTGGCCGGCGCAGCCCATCACTATCATGAGTATCCTCATTGACAAATTGACCTCCAATGGGCGCCCACTTCCCGCTCCTTGCTTTTCCTTTCACCGCCTCTTGTCTCGCTCTACCTATATTAGCTCCAATGTTAAAACCCGAACACCAGCGGACCGTCTTTTTTCCCTCGCCCTCTCTTCGTTCTCATTCTTTTCAATTTCTCTCTCAAAATATCGCCATGGCGAGCTCCGATGCTGATCAAGGAGACGACGATGAGCTCACGAGGCCGCATTCACGGGAGCTCAGATCGCTCCGTTCATCAAGATCGAGAGGTCGCGTTCACTACCGGCGAAGATGATGAAGACGCAGTCCTCGACCTCTAAATTTCTTAGATCTGTCATTGATTTGATGATTATAGGGTTTCTCGCTTAGTTTCGCTCGATTTTGGAAAGCTTAGGTGTATCTGTTCGATAAAGAGAGGAATCGACCGAAGGAGCGCTGATGGAGATTCGATTGGTTATGAGAGAGGCTAAGGCGCTCAAGATTTGAGCGAATCATTATGGTGCGTTTTCTAGGTTTTGCTGTTACTCTAATTTCTTCTTCTCTTTCTTCCATCTATGATCGATCTACAAGTGGAAGAGATCGAGGTCGCCAAGGTCCTCCCGCTTCTGGAGCTCGTAGCCTCCATTGCTTCCATCAGATCCGACTCTTTCTCCTCAACAGGTACCAAATCTCAAAACCTGCTCTTTTAAGATTCAAGTTCTGGAAGTTTGTTGTATATTTTGAGTGTTTTTGCAATTACGCTGCTTTGATTTGATCTGAGTGAACTCAGCTCTACAGAGTGATCTGTTATTTTTCTGCATTGGTGTTTTCCTCTTTGAATTGAGTGAATAAAATTATCTGAGACCTTTTTTGTTATAATTCGATGGTTTCATGTTGATATTGGAAAGTTAGATTAGATTAGGGAGAGATTGGGATGTAGATGTAAGATGGGGAAAATTGATGAAAAATCAGTTCGTTGTAAGGTCTGAATGAATTAACTTGATTTTAGACGTGAGAAGATTTGTATTGGCCATTAGGCCGTTAGTGGATATTGGGAATTTGGTGAAAACCAGAAGCATATTGGTAGAAAAGGAACTGCGTTACGTTTGTTTTGAATTTTTTGTCACCTTGAGGGAAGCATTATTACCTTAGTTTGAAGTTTATTAACTATTAATCGTTACCTTTATTTTGAAATTTGTTACCTTTTTGTTGAATTTTTTATTAGACATCTTTTTTGTCCAAGTTTGTCGCCTTTGTTTTGAAATTTATTACCTTTGTGTTGAAATTTTTCGCGTGTAGCTATTAATTGCTACATTCATTTAACTTTGTTGCCTTTAGCTAGAATTGTTACCTTTGTTTCTAATTTTTACATTTAGCATCATTTTGTTACCTATATATTTATATCTATATCTTTAAATTTAGTTATCATTAGGTCAATTTCTTGTCCTTTTGGCTATGAACCTTTATCTTAATTGTGTTACCTAAATTGTTTTATTTAATATTTTTATGTCGAGGTTTGTCATCTTTGTGTTGAACTTTGTCACCATTAGCTATAAATTGTTACCTTTGTGTCAAAAGTTTGTTACCTTTAGTTATTAAATGTTGCATTCACTTCTAATTTGTTACCTTTAACTATGAATTGTTACCTTTCTATTTAACATGCTACCTTTAGCATAATTTTATTTCCTTTATGCTTGTTACCTAGCAATTTTATTATCGCTAAGTTGAATTTTGCCACCTTTAGCTATGAACTTTTTGGTTAATTGTTTTATCTTTATTAATTATTGTTAGTTTTTGTCGATGTTTGTTACTTTTACTATTAAATGTTGCATTTATTTTTATATTTGTTACCTTTAGCTATGAATTGGTGCATTAGTGTCTAACTTGCTATCATTAGCGTAACTTTGTTATCTTTATTTTTGATACTTTCAGATTTTGTTATCTTTAGGTTATGGTTGTCACCTTTAATGATGAACCTTTTGCTTAATAGTATTACCTTTGTTTTTATTTGTTGTGTTAAAGTTTGTCATCCTTTTTCTTGAAATTTGCCACCTTTAGTTCTGTTGTTACCTTTGTGTTGAAGTTTGTTACCTTTAGCTATGAATTGTTACCTTTGTGTCTAACTTGTTACCTTTGGTTATGAAGCATTACCTCTCTAATTAATATAACTCGCTACCTTTAGAATAATTTATTTTCTTTATTCTTTTTACCGTTATATTTCATTATCTTTTGGTCATGAATTGTCACCTTTAGCTATGAATTTTTCGATTAATTGTGTCATGTTAATTTATTGTTGTTACATTTATGTCAAGTTTGTTGCCTTTAGATGTTAAATGTCTCATTTATTTTCAATATTTGTTACCTTTAGCTATGAATTGTTACCTTTGTGTCTAACTTGTTACCTTTAGCATAATTTTGTTGTTTTTCATTTTGTTATATTTATTTTTTGATCTTTGTTATTTTTATTTAATACTTTTGTGTCAAGTTTGTTACCTTTATTTATTTATTAAATGTTGCATTTATTTTTAATCTTTGTTACCTTTACCTATAAATTCTTACCTTTGTGTCTAACTTGTTACCTTTAGCATAATTTTGTTATTTTAATTTTGTTATTTTAATTTTGTTGTATTTATTTTGAATCTTTGTTATTTTTATTTGATACCTTTGTGTTGAAGTTTGTTACCTTTATTTATTAAGTGTTGCATTTATTTTTAATCTTTGTTACCTTTACCTATAAATTCTTACCTTTGTGTCTAACTTGTTACCTTTAGCATAATTTTGTTATTTTAATTTTATTGTATTTATTTTTAATCTTTGTTATTTTTATTTGATACCTTTGTGTTGAAGTTTGTTACCTTTATTTATTAAGTGTTGCATTTATTTTTAATCTTTGTTACCTTTACCTATAAATTGTTACCTTTGTGTCTAACTTGTTACCTTTAGCATAATTTTGTTATTTTAATTTTAACTTTTTGTTATATTTATGTTTAATCTTTGATATTTTTATTTGATACCTTTGCATCAAGTTTGTTATCTTTATTTATCAAGTGTTGCATGTATTTTAATCTTTGTTACCTTTACCTATAAATTGTTACCTTTGTGTCTAACTTGTTACCTTTAGCATAATTTTGTTATTTTAATTTTATTGTATTTATTTTTAATCTTTGTTATTTTTATTTGATACCTTTGTGTTGAAGTTTGTTACCTTTATTTATTAAGTGTTGCATTTATTTTTAATCTTTGTTACCTTTACCTATAAATTGTTACCTTTGTGTCTAACTTGTTACCTTTAGCATAATTTTGTTATTTTAATTTTAATTTTAATTTTGTTATATTTATGTTTAATCTTTGATATTTTTATTTGATACCTTTGCATCAAGTTTGTTATCTTTATTTATCAAGTGTTGCATGTATTTTAATCTTTGTTACCTTTACCTATAAATTGTTACCTTTGTGTCTAACTTGTTACCTTTAGCATAGTTGTTCTTTATTTTTATAACCTTTAGATTTTGTTATCTTTAGCATAATTTTATTTTTAATTTTATTTTATTTTTATTTGATACCTTTGCATCGAAGTTTGTTACCTTAATTTGTTAGGTGTTGCATTAACTTTTTTTATTTGTGTTACCATTACCTATAAATTGTTACCTTTCTATTTAAGTTGTTGCCCTTATCATAATTTTGTTATTTTAATTTTGTTATATTTATTTTTAATCTTTGTTATTTTTATTTGATACCTTTGTGTTGAAGTTTGTTACCTTTATTTATTAATTCTTGCATTTATTTTAAAATTTTGTGACCTTTACCTATAAATTGTTACCTTTCTATTTAAGTTGTTGCCCTTATCATAATTTTGTTATTTTAATTTTTGTTATATTTATTTTTAATCGATGTATTTATTTTCAATAGTTGTTATTTTTATTTGATACCTTTGTGTTGAGTTTGTTACCATTATTTATTAGGTGTTGTATTTATTTTTAGTCTTTGTTACCTTTTGTTTAACTTGTTAACTTTAGCATAATTTTGTTATTTCAATTTTTATTATATTTATTGTTATTCTTTGTTATTTTTATTTGATACCTTTGTGTTGAAGTTTGTTACCATTATTTATTAAGTGTTGCATTTATTTTTAGTCTTTGTTACCTTTAGCTATGAATTGTTACCTTTGTGTCTAACTTGTTACCTTTGCCATAGTTTTTTATTTTTTATTTTTGCTACCTGTATATTTATTATTTTCTATCGAGGTTTGTCACCTTTAGCCATTAAATTGTGTTGTCTTTATATATTATTTTTACCTTTATGTTGAGGTTTGTTAACTTTAGCCATTAAATTGTGTTGTCTTTATATATTATTTTTACCTTTATGTTGAGGTTTGTTAACTTTAGCATAATTTTGTTATTTTTATTTGATACCTTTGTGTTGAAGTTTGTCACCTTTAGCATAATTTTGTTCTTTATTTTTATCACATTTAGATTTTGTTATCTTTAGGTTGTTGTTTATTACCCTTCGCTTAATTGTGTTATCTTTACTTTTTATTTGATACCTTTCTGTTGAAGTTTGTCACCTTTAGTTATGCATTAATACCTTTGTTTTGAAGTTTGTCACCTTTAGTTATGCATTAATACCTTTGTTTTGAAGTTTGTCACCTTTAGCAATGAACTTTTCGGTTAAGTGTGTTATCTTTATTTATTATTGTTACCATTGTGACGATGTTTGCTACCTTTAGTTATTCAATGTTGTATTTATGTTTATTTATTCTCACCTTTAGCTTTGAATTGTTACCTTTGTGTCTAATTTGTTACCTTTTAGCATAGTTGTTCTTTATTTTTGTCGCCTTTCGATTTTATTATCCTTAGGTTGAAGTGTATCAGCTACAACTATAATCCTTTCGCTTAATTGTGTTACCTTTATTTTTTATTTGATACTTTTGAGTCAAAGTACATTTTTGTTTTGAATTTTGTCACCTTCAGTTAAGCATTGTTACATTTATGTTGAAGTTTGTCACGTTTAGCTGTTAATTATTCTATTTGTTTTGAACTTGATACTTTTTTATTTTATTTGTTATCTTTAGCATAATTTTATTTTATTTTTAATTTTGTTACCTTTAGATTTTATTATCTTTTGTTTTGAGGTTTGTCAACTTTAGCTATGAACTTTTTGCTTATCTGTGTTATGCTTATTTCTTATGTGTTATCTTTGAGTTGAAATTTATCAATTTTGATTTGAACTTTGTTACCTTTAACTTTAAATTATTACCTTGTTGGACTTTGTTAAACTCTAGCTATTAACTATTACTAGCTTTGAACTTTGTCACCTTTAACTATAAATTCTTTTTTCATCGCAGGGTGTCTAGCAACCTATTCAAAACTAGGTCAGGTCCAATACTAGCCAGTTCTATTCTAAATTGGTTCTAGTTTGGACTAAGGGAGGGCTAGTTCAAACTAGAACCACTTTAATGGCCAAGTATTGGCCTACAAAAACTAGACCAACTCTTGCCCAGTTTTTTACCAAACACAAAAACCCCCAAACTGGGCTAGGTTTAATCATGACCCAGTTTTAAAGGGTTGTCTAATACACCCTCACTTGTTATAGTTAGCATGCTTTTTTTCTTTCAATTTTAGATTTTGGTAGCTTGAAGTTGGGGCTTGTTATCTTTGGTTATGACTTTGCTTAATTGTCACTTTTTCTTTTTTATTTTATTTTGTCATAGTTCCTTACCTTTATTTTGTGACCTTTGTGTTGAAATTTGTAACCTTTCGCCATTAATTGTTATATTTGTTTTAAACTTTGTTACTTATAGTTATAAATTGTTTTTTTTCTATATATTTGTTATCATTAGCATATTTTTTTGTTATATTTATTTTTCACTTCTAATTTTCGTTATCTTTGGGCTGAGTATTGTCACTTGAACCTTTGGTTTAATTGCGTCACCTTCATTTTATATTTGTTTCCTTTTTACGGAGTTTTTCATCTTTAGCTATGAATTGTTACCTTGGTGTCGAAGTCTGTCATGCTTGTTTTGAACTCCGTTACATTATCGTCGAAGTTTGTCACCTTTAGCTATGAATCACTACATTTGTCTTCAATTTTGTCATTAGATGAACTGTTATCTTTATTTTGAGCTCAGATACATTTGTGTCGAAGTTTGTTACCTTTAACATAATTGTGTTTCTTTTATTATTTTTTCACTTTAGATTTTGTTATCTTTAGGTCAAGGTTTGCCACCTTTTGGCTATGAAATTTTCGCTTGTTTGTGTTATTTTTATTTTGATAGTTTTGTTTTAAATTTTGTCACCTACGCTATGAACCCTCACCTTTAGTTGTGCAAGCATTACCTTTGTGTCGAAGTTTGTCACCTTTGGCTATTGATTATTACATTTGTTCTGAACTTTGTCTGCTCTAGCTACGAATTGTTACTTTCTAACTTTGTAACCTTTAGCATTTACCTTCATTTTTGTCACCTTTTGATTTGTTGTCTTTAGGTTGAGGTTTGTTACACACAACTAAGAAACTTTAGCTAAACTGTGCTACCTCTATTTTATATTTTATATTTTTTGTTCGAGTCTATCATCTTGAGCTCTGAATTGTTATCTCTGTGTCGAAGTTTGTCACCCATAGTTATTAATTGTTACATTTGTTTTGAATTCTCACCTTTATGTATGAATTGATAGCTTTGTGTACCTTGTTACCATTAGCATAAGTTTGTTGCCTTTATTTCTTACCTCTACATTTTGTCTCTACGTCTTGGTTTGTCAACTTTAGCTACGAACCTTTGGCTAATTGTGTTACCTTTATTTTTTATTTGATTTCTTCGTGTCTTAGTTTGTCATCTTCAAATATGCTTCATTACATTTTCCATCGAATGTTACCTTTAGATATCAATTGTTACATTTATTCTCAACTTTGTCACTTTTAGACATGAATTGTTACATTTAGCATTGTTTTGTTTTCTTTATTTTTGTCACCTTTATATTTTGTTTATCTTCAGGTCGAGGTCTGTCACCTTTAGCTATTAATCTTTGGCTAAATTTTCTTACCTTTATTTTCGTACTTATGTGTTGATTTTTGTCACCTTTAGCTATTAATTGTAACATTTATTTTATTTGATGCCTTTGTGTCGATGCTTGTCACCTTTACCTATGAGCCTTTGGCTTTATTTTGTTACCTTTTTTTTATGTGGTACCTTTGTGTTGATGTTTTGGAGATGACCCAAAATATAACTGAATGGAAAAATAGGATTAATGTATTCAATCCCAAAAATTTGTGATAATGGCTTTGTCGTTGTCGCTATGTCGATGTTTGTCACGTTCAACATTCTTTGTTTTTGTCACCTTCAGATTTTGTTATCTTGAGGTCGAGGTTTGTCACCTTTAGTATAGACTTTCTTCTTATTTGTGTTGTCTTTATTTTTTATTTGGTACCCTTGAGTCAAAGTTTGTCGTCTTGGTTTTGAATTTTTCACTTTTTGCTATGAATTGTTATCTTTATATAGAAGTTTTTCATCTTTAGCTATTAGTTGTTACATCTGTTTTAAACTATGTCAGGCTTCGCAATGAGTTAGCTTTTGTCTTCGTTTGTCATCTGTTTTATACTTTTGTCATCTTTACCTATTAATAGTATAGATTTCTTATCACTGAGAGTTGGCATATATGCTATTTTATTACGTAGCAGAGTATATTAAGAATTGCAGAGTTAAGACGGTACAAAGATAATGAAATTAGAATTGTTAGTCCCTTGAGAAGTCTATTATTCTTATATAATTGTGTAGCCTTCCCTTGAGAACACGATTTCTGTTCCATTAGTGGATTGGAAGCCAATTGGTGACTCAAATGTCTAATCATAAATTTTGCAGTTGAGCCCAACACATTGAACAATGTTGACTTTTAAAATTTTGTTTTGTTTAGAAAGTTATTACATCACATGATTTGTATATTTGTATATGTTAGAAAGATATCTATATCTGTGTTTTTCCTTTGTGATCTGTATCATTTAGATGGACGTAGATTTTTTTGGCTGAATTATATGAATACTCATTCTATATTATTTGTTAAATGGATGCGAATATGATGGATGTCATTTCTTTTCACTGTTATGGTATGATAAGTGCCATCTCATATCTGTTTCTAATCTGATTCCCCTCCTAGTAAACGTAACATACTTTTTAGTGACTGAGTCTTTTGTATGGTTTGAAAGTAAATTTGATGTTATTTGTTATACTTCTATTGTAAATTTCTCTTTGTTTGACCCTATTTTTTTAAAGTTTTAAATTTTTGTTATGCTTGAGGTGTAGTCAATTTGGTGATAAATACTTTACGATAGTCCTTTTTTCTGAAAAAACTTGCATAAGCTGGATGCTACACGAACAATAAATATAATTGTCTAGAATTTTCTTTAGGATCAGCTCAAAATAGTATGAACACATGGGTTTGTCATCTTTGTTTCTTGGTCATGTTTTTGTTTCTTGCTGTCTTATAATGCGGCATTTAACATCTATTGAATATATACTTAACTGTAGAAGTTAACTTCTTGAGTCAAAAGCTTCTGTTATCGCACTGCAGCATTTAGCACCTATATATGTATTTCTCCCTTATGATATGTATCATTTTGATGGGTATAGATAGGAATTTTTTTTTCTTTTTTTTTTGCAGAATTATATGAATATTCTATGTCGTTTTTAAGTGGATACAGGTATGGTAAATGCCATTTCTTATCACAGTTAACAGTGTGATGTATTCCATTTAATACTGTTTCCTGTCCATTTGCACTCCTCTTAATGTGATGTACAATTTTTTAGTGACAGTAGTCTTTTGTTTGGTTTAGAAGTAAATTTGATGTTAGAGTGTCTACTTTTACCATAAATCTCTTTGTTTGACCCTTAAGATTAAGTTTTTAAGTTTTTGTTATGATTGAGGTGTTGGTAATGTGGTGTTAAATACTTTATGGTATACCGTGAGGTTTTGAAAAGAAACTTGTGTAGAGACTACAGCGTCAATAAATATAACCATCGAAGCACAATCTTTTAGAATCAGCTCAAAATAATTTGAACACATGGATTTGTCATCTATATTTCGTAGTCATGTTTCTGTTTCTTGCTATCTTACACAGGTCATCAACCAGCTGTAAGGGGAAAATTGTATATCATCTACATAATTATACGGTGATGGAATGGAATCATATTTTTATGTGAAGAAAATCATGAGTCCTATTGTTGTTAATGGCCTCTCTTTGCACCATTGATCGGAGATTTTTTTTTAAGGTCAGATTGACATGTACTCAGGTTTCAGAAATTTCCGACTTTTCCATCTTGAATCTCCCTTCCTTTTCTTAACAAATTGTCCTTGACATGTTTGGAGTTTTTCGACTTTTACACCTTGAATCATTATTTCTTTCCTTTTTTTTAACATTGCTGTAAATTGACATATAAGTATATATTGATGTATGTTCTTCTGACGAATTGGGAACTGAAAAAGTCGAGCCTAATGACCTATTAAATTAGATCCAAATCTGAATAAACAGTTTGACCATGATTCATATGCTGGGTCAAGACAAATGGCGTGCGAACTGGTTGATCTATATAAACTAAAGTCGGATGGAGGTAAGAATTAATCACTGTTTTTTTATTGTTTGGGGGATCAAAAACATTGTGGAGGGATTTTTCTATCACTTAGAAAGAGGAGTATCTTCTTCTAGAGTTGTTTAAAGCACCCAAATTTGGGAGGTTTGTATAAAATGCCAATTGGATATTTATAAAAATAATAAAAAAGTTCAATGCTTATTTGATTGTACATAGTAGAATTTATTGTTGATACAACAAAGTAAATGGTGGTGTTTGGAAGGAGAGAAGCACACGAGTTTGGACCAATTTGTTTTAGTTGACCACTGAAATTGTTCTGATATGTTGTTTATAGCAAATTGATTGACCAATACAGTTATTATGATTACGTATCTGCTATTACCCATGATTTTTTTGCTATTTTTAGTCATTTGAACCAGTTGGCAAATAATTTTGCAGAGACTAAAATTCAAGATCTCGTGAGCAATAACCTACGATTATTGGTCATTTTTACTCGTTTCAATCCTTTGGCAAATAATTCTGTGGACCCCAAAAATCGCGAATTTTAGAGCTCTTACCTACTATTTTATGGACAATTTTAGTTTCGACTTGTTGACAAATAATTTCGCTGATGTCAAAATTCACTATTTCTTGAGTTATAGTCATAATTTTTTTTTACCGTTTTTAATTGTTTTGACCCATTGATAAATAATTTTATGAATGCCCAAATTCGCAATTTCATGCTCTATATAACCCGTGATGTTTTGCCATTTGTAGTTGTTGATGTATATAATCACAGTCACTAACCTCGGGTGAGTTTAGCTTTTAAGAGAGCGGAGTCCGCCTTCTCTCCTAATGCCCAGTGACGCTGGTTCCGGTCAAGGGATGTGCCCACAGCAGGGAGAAAGAGACCTGTGGAAAGGGCGGAGTTGGGATCTCCGGCGGTTCCTCCGACGGTCAAGTTAGTAGAGAAGGAGATAGTCTAATAGAGCAGGAATTCAATCAAAAGAGATCACTTACTTGGTTCGTTGTTCACGCTGCTACTTATACCTAGGGTTGCGGGGGTATTTTCGTCTTTCCGTTGGCTAAGGGACCATTGCTGAGTCAGCCCTTTCTTCCACGTGTGAGCGGTGGTTGGTGACCATCTCTGTCTCGCTACGGTGGTATCGGCCTTTACAGTGTCAGATTTGAGGGTTAGTGTGGTCTATTCTCCATTAATGGGATGGGATTGACGGCGCCTGTAGCTGCATGGGTCCGAGGTGCCTTAAATACCGTGAAAGATGGGGAGTTAAAGAGTGTCGGCGCATTTAATGCAATCTTGATGGGCTCGAAAATCGTGATAACCGTCGTTTGAGTGGAGGAAGCCACGCAGATGAAGTAGGTGGGGCCGAGGCGGGTGGCCGACTCGCTCGGCCTCGGGGCGTTCGAGGTAGTCAACTAGAATGGACGACCGTGGTCGCTTCGCCGTCCCCAGGACGGGTGGCTAAGAAGAGGGCCTAAATTTGTTTCGCATCGTTGGGAAAGGCCGACAATCGGGTGATCTGGTCGGCCGAGGACTACTAGCACCGCCTTTCGTGTCGTCCGAGCGGACTTGCAGTTGGAATGTGATAGCCGGTCGTCTCTATGCCGTCCGATGGGACGAGCGACGTGAAATGGCTCCGAAGCAGTTAATCAGCAGGGCGGACGACCATCACCGCCTTTCGCGTTGTCCGCGGGAGGGAGTTGCTGATGGGCCGACTTGCACCGCCTCTCGCGTCGGCTATGGTGATGGTCGTTTATTGGACCATGGCGGGGTCGGTGGGTGCAGGCCGCTCGTGTCTGTTCTCGCTGATAAGCAAGTGTTTATCCATGTCAGCACTTTGTTTTTCTCTTTAATCACTGGTTAGTGGTTATGACCATAACAGTAGTCATTTGGACCAGTTGGCAATAGTTTTGCAGATGTCAAAATTCACTATTTTGTGAATTATAACCAACAATATTGGCCATTTTTAGTTGTTTCGACCAGTTCACAAATAATTTCATGAAAAGCAAATTCACGATTTAATGAGCTGTAATGCATGAATTTTGCCGATTTTTAGTCATTTTAACACATTGTTAATTCCACGGAGGCTAAAATTCACTATTTCATGAGTTATAACCCACAATATTTTTTGCCATTTTAGTTGTTTTGACCGTTGCCTAAATAATTTTGTAGAGGCTAAAATTCACTATTTCATGAGTTATAACCCACAATATTTTTTGCCATTTTAGTTGTTTTGACGCGTTGACATATATTTCGACGGAGGCTAAAATTCAAGATTTTGTGAACTATAACCCAGGATTTTTTGGCCATTTTTAGCCATTTTGAAGAGCTGGCAAGTAATTTTGCGGAGCCTACAATTAAAGATTTCATGAGCTATAGCCCATGATTTTTAGCTATTATTAGTCATTTCGCCCCGTTAGTAAATAATTTTATGGAGGCTAAAATTCCAAATTTATTGAGCTGTAACCCACAATTTTAAGTCATTTTTAGTCATTTTGAGCCATTGTCAAATAATTCCACAACAGTCAAATATCTTGATTTCGTATGTTATAGTCCATGATTTTTGGCCATTTTTAGTCATTTTTGCCAGTCGCCAAATAACTTCGTGGATGCTAAAAATCACGATTCCTTAAGCTGTAACCCACAATCTTTAGACATGTGTAGTCTTTTCGACCTGTTGGCAAACAATTACGCGCAAAGCAAATTAAAGATTTCGTGAGCTATTATCCATGATTTTTTGTATCATTTTAGTTGTTTTGACCCATTGTCAAATAATTCTGTAGAGGTCAAAATAAACGATATAATGATCTATAACCCAAGTTTTTTTTTGGTATTTTTAGTTATTTTCACCCATTATCAAACAATTGAGATTTTTTGCGTTTTTTAGTCATTTAGACCAGTTGGCAAATAATTTTGTGGAGACTAAAATTCACAATTTTGTGAGCTATAACCCAATAGATTTTCTTGATTTTTACTTATTTTGACCCATTAGCAAATATTTTCATGGATGCACAAATTGACATTTTAAGAGCTATAATCCACAAATTTTGGCCATTTTAGTCATTTCGACACATTAGTAAATAATTTTATGGAGGCTAAAATTCACTATTTCATGAGTTATAACCCACAATATTTTTGCCATTTTAGTTGTTTTGACCGTTGCCTAAATAATTTTGTAGAGGCTAAAATTCACTATTTTGTGAATTATAACCAACAATATTGGCCATTTTTGTCATTTTGACCTATTGGCAAATAATTTTGTGGAGACTAAAATTCACAATTTTGTGAGCTATAACCCAATAGATTTTACTGATTTTTACTTATTTTGACCCATTAGCAAATATTTTCATGGATGCACAAATTCAGCATTTTAAGAGCTATAATCCACAAATTTTGGCCATTTTTAGTCATTTCGAGTAGTTGGCAAATAATTTCACAATTGCCAAATCATGATTTTAAGAGTTATAACCCTTGATTTATGGCCATTTTTAGTCGTTTCGACTCGTTGGCAAATAATTTCTTGGAGGCTAAAATTCACCAATTCGTGAGCTTTAACCAATAATTTTTGCCCATTTTTAGTTGTTTTGACCGTTGCCTAAATAATTTTGTAGAGGCTAAAATTCTCAATTTCCTAAGCTATAATCTATGATGTTTCGCCATTTTTAATCATTCCAACCTATTGACAAAAAATTCCGTGGAGGCCAAAATACACAATTTCATAAGCGATAACCCATAATTTTTGGGTATTTTTAGTCATTTTGACTTGTTGGCAAATAATTCCATGAAAGCTAAAAATCATAACTTTGAGGGTTATAGCCTACAATTTTATGGGCATTTTTAGTCATTTCAACGTGTTGGCAAACAATTCCGTGGAGGCCAAAATTCACGATTTTAGTCATTTTTAGTTTTTTTGAACTATTGGCTTATTATAATTTTGTGAAGGTCAAAATTCACAATTTCACAAGGTATAACTATAATTTTTGGCTATTATTAGTAGTTCAGACCCGCTAGCAAATAATTCCATGAAAGCTAAAAATCATAACTTTGAGGGTTATAGCCTACAATTTTATGGGCATTTTAGTCATTTTGATCCATTCGCAAATAATTTCGTGGAGACTAAAATTCACAATTTTGTGAGCTATAACCCTCGATTTTTGGCTATTTTAGTCATTTTAGTTTTTGAACTATTGGCTTATTATAATTTTGTGAAGGTCAAAATTCACAATTTATGGTCATTTTTAACAACACACCATTTTTGGTCATTTTTAGTTATTTCAACTTGTTGGCAAATAATTTCGTGGAGACTAAAATTCATAATTTCATAAGTTTTAATTCACGATTTATGGACATTTTTAGTTATATTGACCTATTGGCAAATAATTTCGTGGAGGTTAAAATTCACCATTTCATAAACCATACTAATGATTTTTACCCATTTTTGTTGTTTTGACCCGCTGGCAGATAATTTTGTAGCGGCAAAAAGATATGATTTCATGAGCTATAATCCACAATGTTTTAGTATTTTTAGCCATTTTGACCTGATGGCAAATGATTCTACGAAGGCCAAAATCACGATTTCATGAGCCATAACCCTTGATTTCGGCAATATTTAGTCATTTCGACATGTTGACAAATAATTTATGATTACATGATTCCATGGAGGTCAAAACTCATGACTTTGTGAGCAACAACCACAATTTGATAGCCATTATTTGTGATTTTGACCCATTGGCAAATAATTTTTTAGAGGCTAGAATACATGATTTTCTGAGCTATAACCCTCGATTTTTGGCTATTTTTAGTCATTTCGATATGTTGCCAAATAATTTTGTGGAGGCCAAATCACAATTTCGCGAGCTATATCCCACAATTAATGATCATTTTTATTCGTTTCGACCTGTTAGCAAATAATAGCCAAATCACCATTTCGTGAGCTATAACCCACGATTTTTGTCTATTATTAGTCATTTCGATCCGTTTGCCAAATAATTTTGTAGAGGCCAAAATTCAAGATTTCCTGAGCTATAACCCGCAATTTTGCTTTTTTTCGTTTTGACTTGGTTGTAAATAATTTCACGAAGGCCAAAATACACGATTTCATGAGCTATAACTCACTATTATTGATAATTTTTGGGGGTTTTACATAAAAATCACCTAAACTTTTGGCCAAATTGCTGGTTACTACCTACTTTTTTTTAACGAAAACAACATAAAATTGCTTACATGCTTTACATGTCACACCATTCTATATGTTCAATGTCACATCAAAATCACCTATTTTTAGTAGCTAATGTCTCATGTGTGGTTCTGCTTGGTACATATTTCAAAATTTTAGTGGTATTTGTGATTTTCTTAACATAGCAGGTGGTTCATGTCAAAAGTTTATAAAGGTAAGGTGGTATACATATAAGTTGTGTTTTGTAAATGTGATAACCATAAGAGATATAAAAGTTTAGGTGGTAAGAGATATAAAAGTTTAGGTGGTAACGATAAAAAAAACATAGATTGGTATGACATATAAAGCATGTAAGCAATTTTAGGTGATTTTCGTCAAAAAAAGTAGGTGGTAACCATCAATTTGGCCAAAAATTTAGGTGGTTTTTATGTAAAAACCCTAAAATTTATCATTTTGACTTTTTGACAAATAATTCCGTGGAGACTAAAAATCAGGATTTTGGGAGCTATCCTGCGATTTGTTGGGCATTTTTAGTCAATTTGACCGGTTGCCAAATTATTTTGCGGATGCCAAAATTCACGATTTCATAAGCCATATAACCCACGATTTTTACCCTATTTTAGTTGTTTCGACCAATTGGCAAATAATTTCACAGAGATAAAAATTCAGGATTTTGTGAGCTATAATCCATAATTTCTAGCCATTTTTAGTCAATTCAAACAGTTGGTAAATAATTTCACGAAGGCCAAAATCACGATTTCATGAGCTATAACTCACAATTTATAGATATTTTTAATCGTTTTGACCAATTGGCAAATAATTTTGTAGAGGCCAAAATTCAAGATTTCGTATGCTATAACCCACGATTTTTACCCTATTTTAGTTGTTTCGACCAATTGGCAAATAATTTTGTAGAGGCCAAAATTCAAGATTTCTGAGCTATAACCCACGATTTATGGCCATTTTAGTTGTTTTGACCCGTTGGGTACTAATTTTGTGGAGGTGAAAATTCACGATTTTGTCAGCTATAGCCCATGATTTTTTACTTTTTTTATTCATTTGGACCAATTGGCAAATAATTTTACAAACTCCAAAATTCACGATTTCTTGAGCTATAACCCACGAGTTTTTGGCATTTTTAGCCATTTTGATCTGTTGGCACATAATTCCGTGGAGTAAAAAAATTACGACTTTGTGTGATATAACCTATAATTTTAAGGCCATTTTTAGTCATTTTGATTAGTTGGCAAATAATTTTTTAGAAGCTAAAATTCATGATTTCTTGATCTATAGCCAACAATTTTTGGCCTCTTTAGTCATTTTGAGTTGCTGGCAAATAATTCCGGGGAGGCCAAATCACAATATCGTGAGCTATAACCCACGATTTATGGCCATTTTAGTTGTTTCAACTCATTGCAAATAATTTTGTGGAGGCACAAATTCAAGATTTCGTATGCTATAACCCACGAATTTTTATCATTTTTAGTTATTTTGACCCATTAGCAAATAATTTTGTGAAGCCATAGATCCACGACTTCATTAGTTATAACTCACAATTTTTTATAATTTTTAGTCATTTGGACAATTTGGCAAATAATTTTCTGGAGGTGAAAATTCACGATTTCTTGAGCTATAACCCACGATTTATGGCCATTTTAGTCATTTTGACCTATTGGCAAATAATTTTGTTGTTGCCAAAACTCATGATTTTATGAGCTATTACTTTCGATTTTTGGCCATTTTTAGTCATTTGGATATGCTGCCAAATAATTTTAGGGAGGCCAAATTATGATTTCATGAGCTATAACTCACAATTTATAGATATTTTTAATCGTTTTGACCAATTGGCAAATAATTTATTAGAGTCTAAAAATCACCATTTCGTGAACTATAACCCATGATTTTTGCCCATTTTAGTTGTTTTGTCTCGTTGGCCAAATAAATTTGCAGAGGTTAAAATTCACGATTCATGAGCTATAGCCAATTTTAGTTGTTTTGTCTCGTTGCCCATTTGTAGTTGTTTTGACTAGTTGGCAAATAATTTCGTAGAGTCTAAAATTCACCATTTCGGTATTTTTAGTCATTTTGACCTATTGGCAAATAATTTTGTGAAGGGCAAAAATCACGATTTTGAGAGCTATAACCTACGATTTTTTGGGCAGTTTTAGTCATTTCAACCCATTGGAAAATAATTCCATGGAAGCAAAAATTTACAGTTTCAGGAGTTATATCCCACGTTTTTAATCATTTTCAGTTATTTTGACCCACTGGCAAATAATTTTGTGGAGGCACAAATTCAAGATTTCGTATGCTATAACCCACGATTTATGGCCATTTTAGTTGTTTTGTCTCGTTGGCCAAATAAATTTGCAGAGGTTAAAATTCACGATTCATGAGCTATAGCCAATTTTAGTTGTTTTGTCTCGTTGGCCAAATAAATTTGCAGAGGTTAAAATTCACGATTCATGAGCTATAGCCAATTTTAGTTGTTTCAACTCATTGCAAATAATTTTGTTGTTGCCAAAACTCATGATTTTATGAGCTATTACTTTCGATTTTGGCCATTTTAGTTGTTTTGTCTCGTTGCCCATTTGTAGTTGTTTTGACTAGTTGGCAAATAATTTATTAGAGTCTAAAATCACCATTTAAGTGAACTATAACCCATGATTTTTGCCCATTTTAGTTGTTTCAACTCATTGCAAATAATTTTGTTGTTGCCAAAACTCATGATTTTATGAGCTATTACTTTCGATTTTGGCCATTTTAGTCATTTGGACAATTTGGCAAATAATTTATTAGAGTCTAAAATCACCATTTCGTGAACTATAACCCATGATTTTTGCCCATTTTAGTTGTTTCAACTCATTGCAAATAATTTTGTGGAGGCACAAATTCAAGATTTCGTATGCTATAACCCACGATTTATGGCCATTTTAGTTGTTTCAACTCATTGCAAATAATTTTGTTGTTGCCAAAACTCATGATTTTATGAGCTATTACTTTCGATTTTGGCCATTTTAGTCATTTGGACAATTTGGCAAATAATTTTGTTGTTGCCAAAACTCATGATTTTATGAGCTATTACTTTCGATTTTGGCCATTTTAGTCATTTGGATATCTTTGCCAAATAATTTTAGGGAGGCCAAATTATGATTTCATGAGCTATAACTCACAATTTTTATAATTTTTAGTCATTTGGACAATTTGGCAAATAATTTATTAGAGTCTAAAATCACCATTTCGTGAACTATAACCCATGATTTTTGCCCATTTTAGTTGTTTTGTCTCGTTGCCCATTTGTAGTTGTTTTGACTAGTTGGCAAATAATTTATTAGAGTCTAAAATCACCATTTAAGTGAACTATAACCCATGATTTTTGCCCATTTTAGTTGTTTTGTCTCGTTGGCCAAATAAATTTGCAGAGGTTAAAATTCACGATTCATGAGCTATAGCCAATTTTAGTTGTTTTGTCTCGTTGGCCAAATAAATTTGCAGAGGTTAAAATTCACGATTCATGAGCTATAACTCACAATTTATAGATATTTTTAATCGTTTTGACCAATTGGCAAATAATTTATTAGAGTCTAAAATCACCATTTCGTGAACTATAACCCATGATTTTTGCCCATTTTAGTTGTTTCAACTCATTGCAAATAATTTTGTGAAGCCATAGATCCACGACTTCATTAGTTATAACTCACAATTTTTATAATTTTTAGTCATTTGGATATCTTTGCCAAATAATTTTAGGGAGGCCAAATTATGATTTCATGAGCTATAGCCAATTTTAGTTGTTTCAACTCATTGCAAATAATTTTGTGGAGGCACAAATTCAAGATTTCGTATGCTATAACCCACGATTTATGGCCATTTTAGTTGTTTCAACTCATTGCAAATAATTTTGTTGTTGCCAAAACTCATGATTTTATGAGCTATTACTTTCGATTTTGGCCATTTTAGTCATTTGGATATCTTTGCCAAATAATTTTAGGGAGGCCAAATTATGATTTCATGAGCTATAGCCAATTTTAGTTGTTTTGTCTCGTTGGCCAAATAAATTTGCAGAGGTTAAAATTCACGATTCATGAGCTATAGCCAATTTTAGTTGTTTCAACTCATTGCAAATAATTTTGTTGTTGCCAAAACTCATGATTTTATGAGCTATTACTTTCGATTTTGGCCATTTTAGTCATTTGGATATCTTTGCCAAATAATTTTAGGGAGGCCAAATTATGATTTCATGAGCTATAGCCAATTTTAGTTGTTTTGTCTCGTTGCCCATTTGTAGTTGTTTTGACTAGTTGGCAAATAATTTTGTGGAGGCACAAATTCAAGATTTCGTATGCTATAACCCACGATTTATGGCCATTTTAGTCATTTGGATATCTTTGCCAAATAATTTTGTTGTTGCCAAAACTCATGATTTTATGAGCTATTATTGATCTTCATGTCGTTTTGATGCATCTGTTGGGGATTGAGTTGCTAGGAGTATGTAGATAGTGAACTATCCGTCACTACAGTTTTCGTATATGATTTTAAATCTGTGTATAGAGAGTCGTGGATCCTGATATGAGAAAAGACCTTTCTGGCAGATTTGCATGCTGTACTGTCATAGATAGGCTATTCATGCATCAATAACTGCTTTGAGATGAGGTTTACTTTCCAAGCTTTTTTTAGGCCTTAAGGGGCACAAGTACAATTATATCTTCAAAAGCATGCAAAGTAATACTCCCATCACCCTGATCTTCTAAAGTGTACATCACTTATTATGCTCTGGTTCCTAAATCACAAGCATCTCTTATTGTTTATGTCTGTTTTGTGAAGATAATGTTGCTATTTTCACTGATGACTTTCGTTTAATCTTAAGGCCTTTTATATCATTAAGATTGATATGAATAAATAAATACTTACGTTGGCTAACCAATAAGTTACATTGGAAGCTACTTTGACTAAATATAGACTACATCTTTGATCATTATACTTAATCAGTTAGTGTCATTATTTTCAGGAATTAGATTTCTTGTATGAGGCTAGAAACAGCGAGAAATGTTTGGAAAATTTTAGGAGGTTATCTCCTCAAACTGCAGATGCCATATATGCACCCAAGATTTATTGGGATCTAAGTACATCAAAACTTTTAACCATGGAATTTATGGATGCTGCGGAAATAAGTGATGTGAGTGCTATTCAGGGATATGGAATTCAACCTCTTGAGGTTTCTAAGCTAGTACGTTCATCATATTGACCATATTTTGTATTATTATGATCTTGATCTATCTTGTCTCTCCATTATCACTTTGTTTCTGTAAAAAACTTTACAGGTTATCCAAGCTTTTGCAGAGATGATCTTTAGTCATGGATTTGTTCACTGTGACCCACATGCTGCCAACATGATGGTGCGGGCTTTGCCATCGAGAAGAGGGAACATTTTTGGTAGGAAATTTGTTCTAACCTTTGTTATTTGCTTTCACCTATCTGTATAAACTTATTCAAATTTATTGATAAACTTATTCAAATTTGTTGATAAAATTATTCAAATTTATTGATAAAATTATTACAAATGGTTTCAAATTTAGTTTTGATAAACTTATTCTGCACATATGTTTAGAAATTTATAGAAATATGGTATCCCTAAGGTGTATAGGTTCATTTGCCCTTGTGCATCGAAGTTCTCTAACCCATAATTGTAATGATTCAGTTTTGGGCCCCTATACGAGCAGGGATGAGAATTGGAGTTAGTGTCAGTTTGCATTGGGATTTTCTGGCTCAATCCCAGTGTGACTATGAAAAATAAATCTATTTCTACTGCATTTCACTATGGCACTTGGCGAACTTGACCTGGCTTGCAATCCTCAGTCTACAACTCTCCAATGACTAGCACACATAAACCAAAATTAAAGTTTTCATACATCTTAGAACTTGCAAAGAAGATGCTGCAAGTGGTTCCATTTAGTTTTAATCCTCCTTCCATTAGCTTGTGTGGATGTTTACTTCCATTTTCTTTGTGCAGTTGTGTGTGTATGTGTGTACCAATTAGAACCTGCTAACTGAGAGAAGCCTGGTGGAATCAGTTCAACCCAGTTGGAGTGAGCGTTAGGCTGACCTCTTATAGTTTCTGTTCGGACTCAGTTCTAGCTTCTTCACATGATTTTCGGTCGTGATTGGTTTGGATTTAAGTACTTGTTCTGATGGCATATAAGTTATATGCTTATAAGTTTGTTGATGTTCTCAATCTAACAGTCACACAGCCAAAACGGGTTTGAGATTGAAGGTGATGGGGATCCGCTCTCTTCCCCGAATATCCGGTTCTGAGTTTGGTTGATCTTCCCCATGCACAAGCAGAAGCTCGTAAGAGGACGGGGCTCGACTTCCCCCGTTGTACCTCCGACGATCAAGTCAGCAGTGTGCTTGAGTGGAAAAGAAAATGAACAGTAGGAGTTCTTTAGTAAAGTGTGCAGTGAGAAAAATGGCTTACCTCCTGCTTGAGAATCGTTCTTCTTTTTTTATAATGGGAGAGGGGTAGTTTGGTCACTTTAGCCGAGTATGGCTTGATGGTAGAGTCAACATTAGCTTTACACATATCAGCTTTTGTATGGCATGAGTCATCACTGATTTGATGTGGATGCGATTGATGAGTCATGGGTGATGAGTTATAAAAGCCATGTGGCTAGCACAGTGATGATTATGCCAATACTATTAATTGTGATAGTGACTTGTTATTGGCGCAGGGCTCGAGGCCAACTATTGTAGCAGGTCGGTACTGTAGCAGGCGAGTCGGCTACTGTGGCGCCGAGTGTCGAATACCGTAACAAGTTCGACTATGACCGCATTTTGAGTTGGTTTAATGTAGCACGGCTATTGTAGCGGCGAGTCGACTCTTGTGGCGCCAGTGTCGAATCTGCGTAACAAGTTCGACTATGACCGTATTTCGAGTCGGTTTACTGTGGCAGTCGGCTACTGTAGCAGGGTCGACTACTGTAGCGGCGAGTGCCGAATGCTATAGCAAGTTCGACTATGACCGCCTTTTGAGTTGGTTTAATGTAGCACGGCTATTGTAGCAGGCGAGTCGGCTATTGTAGCGCCGAGTCTTAGAATGCTATAGCAAGTTCGACTATGACCGCCTTTTGAGTTGGTTTAATGTAGCACGGCTATTGTAGCAGGCGAGTCGGCTATTGTAGCGCCGAGTGCCGAATACCGTAACAAGTTCGACTATGACCGCCTTTCGAGTCGGTTTACTATAGCAGTCGGCTACTGTAGCGCCGAGTGATCCCTTTCGGTCTTGAATTAGCCTCTTTTGGCGTGAAATAGGACTCATGTTGGGATTCGCCTAGGAAGTAATACTTTTATTTTTTTTTAGGGTCATAACCATGTTTATACAACCCAAACTCTTGAGTCTTGATAAGTTTACAGAACAAATAGATTAACATTATCCCTGCTATCAGACATGTCTATAGTTTATATACTATGCATGTGGTATTCAACTGGTTCTCACAAGGTACTGAATCTCTTGCTATTTGCCATGGCCTCTCTACATACATACTACAAGAATGGAGTAAAATGTGTCATAAAAGTTCGGTCACAAACTTTTCTTCTTTTTCCTTTTGCTTTTTCCTGTATTTCTTTCCATGATCTAGTCTGAAGTAAAAATAGTGGTGTCTGCACTATTTTTTTTTTTATAAGGACAAGATCCAAATTATATATATATATATATATATATATATATATATATATATATATATATATATATATATAACAAGATGAGAGAATAAACAGTTTAAAGATGAGGGTGGAGGGATGTTAGCTCCGTCAAACTATATATATATATATATATATATATATATATATATATATATATATATATATATAATAACAAGATGAGAGAATAAACAGTTTAAAGATGAGGGTGGAGGGATGTTAGCTCCGTCAAACTATATATATATATATATATATATATATATATATATATATATATATATATATAACAAGATGAGAGAATAAACAGTTTAAAGATGAGGGTGGAGGGATGTTAGCTCCGTCAAACTATATATATATATATATATATATATATATATATATATATATATATATATATATATATATATATATAACAAGATGAGAGAATAAACAGTTTAAAGATGAGGGTGGAGGGATGTTAGCTCCGTCAAACTAATTAGCACTGAACATAAACAAAAATGTAGTGTCATATCATCATGTAAGTACAGCAACAACAAATGAAATAAACATTATAATCAAAACATATATGTTAAAGATAGTGGTGTCTGCATTTCTTCTTTTTTTTTTTTTTTTGAAGTTGTTTGCTTCCCCGTTTTCTGAGGAAATTGTTTGAAGGTGTTGATCCGATTCATTATTCAACCATCTTCGTCATCAATCACTACAGATGGAAGAGGAGGAGGAAGAGGAGGAAGTAGTGTTCCAAGGGGTCATGTCCATGGGATAACTTCCGAGCACCCGTAAAAAGGAAGTAAATTCTTGGATCTCAGCAAGAGCATTCTGAGCTCTCTTCTCCGCCATGGACGCCTCGAAATCCAAGTAGTACATGTACTCAAATCTCTTGGCCGTCCCGATGTTGGCGTCGTCCACCAGCCGAATGGGCCTATTCCTGTGAGGCCTGCTCTCGATCTTGGTCAGCGATATATTCCTGAAGGCGAACGCGGACAGGACCTTGAAGAGCAGAGATGTGCCTTCACAATCGTGTGCGAAGACGATGCTGGTTTTGAAGGGGCGATCGGTGCGGGGGATAATGGGCTCCCGCGCCAGCATCACGAAGCGAGTCACGTTTCCGGAATCGTCCTGGATCCCGTCAGCCAAGATCTGGAGGTTGTACAGCTCCGCGGCCCTGGACGAGGCGATGGCAGCCGTGTCCCTCAGCCCATTCGCCGCTACGTACTCGGCAGCCGCGGCAGTGTCGTCGTAGGCTTCGCGAGCGACGTTGAGGCCGAGGCTAGTGAGGGTGTGCTCGCACTGGGCCAGGGCCTGGGGATGGCTCATCACGCGGGTCAAGTACTCCTTTCGGACTCCAGGGAGGGCCAGAAGGCAGTGGTGGACTGGGAGCTGCACCTCGCCCACTATGTGAAGGCGGTGCCGGAGGAGGAGATCGTAATTGCGATGTATGCTGCCGCCCAGAGAATTCTCGACGGGCAGGACTGCTCGATCGGCGATCCACAGTTCCACGGCCTGGAAGGCGACCTCGAATTGATCGCAGGGTATGGCCTCGCAATCAGGGTAAGCCTTTCCGGCGGCGGCCTCACTGTAAGCGCCGGGGACGCCTTGGTAGGCGACGCGCAGCTGAGAGCCGTGCATAGGAGCAGGAGACAGATCAGTGATAGTGAGGGGCTTTGGGAGGTTTGCAACGGGGACGAGGCCAAGGGAGGTGGATGATTTATGGCCGTTAATGTTGGCTGGAGGCGTCAGATGGTGGTTGTTGCTGCTGCTGCTATCATCGATGTTGTCCTCCTCCTCCTCCTGCTGCTGGTTGCTGTTGTTGCTGGAGAGAATTATAGCGCAGTTGCTTTGCCAGTCCGTGCGCTTAGATCCAATGGCAGTGTGGAAAAAGGATGGAGTAGCGCTGCTGCTGCCGCTAGAGAATTCAGGCCGCTGGATGCATCGGATCCGACTACCTCGGATCTGGACCGTAGATCTGGCGTTAATGGAGTGCCTGCCGGTGATTGTAACGGCGTTCGGTGGAGGATAAGTAAGAATCGCCTCCATCGGAGAATACACGGAGATTTTTGTTTTACCCCTTTTTTTCACCCCGACGAGGTACTGGAAATTGTGGGAGGAAAGGATACGGCGAACAGGCGCAGATGATCAATTGAAGACTAATTGCTTAACAAAAGGCTCTTCTTCTCTTCTTTTTTGGGCTTTCCTTTAAAGCTGAAGGGAAGAAGAACCCTCGTTTAAGCTGAGGAAGGAAAGTTATAGGTCGGTTGGGATTTTATAGGGCCCCGTCAACACATTGTGGTTGGTGGTGATGAAGAAAATAAGAAAGTGGGGTTTGGTGGGTTTGGTGCGGAGGCGGCCCCCAATTATGGTAGAGATGCTCTTCTTTCTTTTGTTGTTTGTGTATAACCTCTATAATTTATCAATCACATCTTTTTATTTAGTAAATTTCATAAATGATATTTATTATATAAATTATATAAAAAATAATTATGGACTACTTAATTAACCAATGCTATTAATTCATATAACTATTTGTAAAAGTTTTCTACGGTCAATGATGTAATAATTCTTACCCCGGAATGGACGAGAGAAACAAAGAAAGAAACGTTATTTAGAGATTAGCACTTCGAATATTTAACAATTTCATATTAGTCAAACCTTTGAAATCACTCACACGTCTCTCAAATTCTAACTTGTCTTGCAAATTAGTGCCTTAATGTAAGTGACATCAAATCTCACGTCCTAACTAAAATTTTGAGTTCCACCCCTTAGTTATGTCTACTCAATTCGTTTCGTAGCAGGTTTAAATTCAAAATCCATAAACAACATCTTCTTTGACAGTCGAAAGTTTCTCCTAACCCTTTTCTAAGCTTTACCAACTGTCATATTTGAGTTTCCCTAACTTTTTGAGTGATGTTTTAGTAAATGAGGTCATTGGGTTAAGAGTTAACTTAATCATGGTTACAAGAACTAACTGAAAACCTAACAGAATAACCATGAACCATTAAGATTTTGGGAGACATATGAGCAATTTCAAAGAGTAAAGGGACGAATATTGAATTATTGAAGATTTGAGGCCTCATATCTAAATAACCAAGAAAGAATGAGAAGAGTGAAAGCTTATTTTGTTTTGTTTCTTGTTAGGGGTCTAGGTCATCTCAATCCATCTTTCACCTACCACAGGCTGGTCAATTTTAAAAATAAATGGGATTTTTTTTTTTACTAAAATCACTTTTAAAATAGGCGGCGAAAATCATATTTTAATTATTTTTCATATAGAAATCATCTTATAAACGAGTTTAGCTTTCAATCAATAACTTCAGAGCAATTTTTGTTCAAATTTTACTCGAACTACTGAATATACGATTCTCAACTACAAAGCGACATGTGGCACTAAATTAAATTCCAACTATGGAGCTTTAGCACTTAATGTCCACGTTTAACTTTATTAGCATGGTTGAAATTTAATTTAGTGCTAAAGCCCCATAGTTAGAATTTAATTTAGTGCTAAAGCCCCATAGTTAGAATTTAATTTAGTGCTAAAGCCCCATAGTTAGAATTTAATTTAGTGCTAAAGCCCCATAGTTAGAATTTAATTTAGTGCTAAAGCCCCATAGTTAGAATTTAATTTAGTGCTAAAGCCCCATAGTTAGAATTTAATTTAGTGCTAAAGCCCCATAGTTAGAATTTAATTTAGTGCTAAAGCCCCATAGTTAGAATTTAATTTAGTGCTAAAGCCCCATAGTTAGAATTTAATTTAGTGCTAAAGCCCCATAGTTAGAATTTAATTTAGTGCTAAAGCCCCATAGTTAGAATTTAATTTAGTGCTAAAGCCCCATAGTTAGAATTTAATTTAGTGCTAAAGCCCCATAGTTAGAATTTAATTTAGTGCTAAAGCCCCATAGTTAGAATTTAATTTAGTGCTAAAGCCCCATAGTTAGAATTTAATTTAGTGCTAAAGCCCCATAGTTAGAATTTAATTTAGTGCTAAAGCCCCATAGTTAGAATTTAATTTAGTGCTAAAGCCCCATAGTTAGAATTTAATTTAGTGCTAAAGCCCCATAGTTAGAATTTAATTTAGTGCTAAAGCCCCATAGTTAGAATTTAATTTAGTGCTAAAGCCCCATAGTTAGAATTTAATTTAGTGCTAAAGCCCCATAGTTAGAATTTAATTTAGTGCTAAAGCCCCATAGTTAGAATTTAATTTAGTGCTAAAGCCCCATAGTTAGAATTTAATTTAGTGCTAAAGCCCCATAGTTAGAATTTAATTTAGTGCTAAAGCCCCATAGTTAGAATTTAA
The DNA here is from genome assembly GCA_012295165.1 of Asparagus setaceus. NCBI lineage: Eukaryota > Viridiplantae > Streptophyta > Magnoliopsida > Asparagales > Asparagaceae > Asparagus > Asparagus setaceus. The sequence goes on from CM022710.1 coordinate 103,359, forward strand.
TTTAGTGCTAAAGCCCCATAGTTAGAATTTAATTTAGTGCTAAAGCCCCATAGTTAGAATTTAATTTAGTGCTAAAGCCCCATAGTTAGAATTTAATTTAGTGCTAAAGCCCCATAGTTAGAATTTAATTTAGTGCTAAAGCCCCATAGTTAGAATTTAATTTAGTGCTAAAGCCCCATAGTTAGAATTTAATTTAGTGCTAAAGCCCCATAGTTAGAATTTAATTTAGTGCTAAAGCCCCATAGTTAGAATTTAATTTAGTGCTAAAGCCCCATAGTTAGAATTTAATTTAGTGCTAAAGCCCCATAGTTAGAATTTAATTTAGTGCTAAAGCCCCATAGTTAGAATTTAATTTAGTGCTAAAGCCCCATAGTTAGAATTTAATTTAGTGCTAAAGCCCCATAGTTAGAATTTAATTTAGTGCTAAAGCCCCATAGTTAGAATTTAATTTAGTGCTAAAGCCCCATAGTTAGAATTTAATTTAGTGCTAAAGCCCCATAGTTAGAATTTAATTTAGTGCTAAAGCCCCATAGTTAGAATTTAATTTAGTGCTAAAGCCCCATAGTTAGAATTTAATTTAGTGCTAAAGCCCCATAGTTAGAATTTAATTTAGTGCTAAAGCCCCATAGTTAGAATTTAATTTAGTGCTAAAGCCCCATAGTTAGAATTTAATTTAGTGCTAAAGCCCCATAGTTAGAATTTAATTTAGTGCTAAAGCCCCATAGTTAGAATTTAATTTAGTGCTAAAGCCCCATAGTTAGAATTTAATTTAGTGCTAAAGCCCCATAGTTAGAATTTAATTTAGTGCTAAAGCCCCATAGTTAGAATTTAATTTAGTGCTAAAGCCCCATAGTTAGAATTTAATTTAGTGCTAAAGCCCCATAGTTAGAATTTAATTTAGTGCTAAAGCCCCATAGTTAGAATTTAATTTAGTGCTAAAGCCCCATAGTTAGAATTTAATTTAGTGCTAAAGCCCCATAGTTAGAATTTAATTTAGTGCTAAAGCCCCATAGTTAGAATTTAATTTAGTGCTAAAGCCCCATAGTTAGAATTTAATTTAGTGCTAAAGCCCCATAGTTAGAATTTAATTTAGTGCTAAAGCCCCATAGTTAGAATTTAATTTAGTGCTAAAGCCCCATAGTTAGAATTTAATTTAGTGCTAAAGCCCCATAGTTAGAATTTAATTTAGTGCTAAAGCCCCATAGTTAGAATTTAATTTAGTGCTAAAGCCCCATAGTTAGAATTTAATTTAGTGCTAAAGCCCCATAGTTAGAATTTAATTTAGTGCTAAAGCCCCATAGTTAGAATTTAATTTAGTGCTAAAGCCCCATAGTTAGAATTTAATTTAGTGCTAAAAGTAGAAAGGGTGAGCGTGATGCAACTTTGGAGTCTTACAATTGGTTATGTGAGCTTATACTATTAGTTACAATTCTCCACTTTGGGTTCGGATTCTCTATAATTTTGAGTACATAATGTCTACAATTGGTTTTGTGAGCTTATACTATTCATCTTAGTAGGTCCCACAGTTAAAGTTATTTATATTATTTAGATAAATAATATCATTCGTGGGATCCACTGAGCGAGAAGATTTAATTGACAAGTTGTAGAGAATCTCTATAATCAAGATGCAGAGAATCTCTATCCACTTTGGAGACATACTATTTTTTAAGGGTTAATTACATAAAATCTCCCAAAATTTTGGGGAGTTTATTGAAACTCCCCTTGACATTTTTTCCACTAAAGTCCACTGAACTTTATGACTTATTGCACATAACCTCTCTAAACTTTTTTATTTCATTAAATATTACATGAAAATTTATATTGTAATCTTCATATCAGCATCATCAACTCTAACATGCACTGAGTAAGCACATGACAATAGAAGAAGATGAAAATTTTCTTCTTAGTCCTGAAGAAATACTCTCTTATTAAAAAGGGGAATAGGTATTTTTTTTAGTGAAAATGGATTATTTTTATCTTTTTATCTGCACATGTTTGTCATATGAGATGTTAGAATCGGTTGTGCAAATTTAGAGATTTAATGAGAAATTTAACAGAATAAAAAAGTTCAGGGGTTATGTGTAATAACCTCTAATGTTCATGGGGTTTACAGTAATAAAAAAGATGATGGGGACTAGTGCAACTCCCCAAAGTTGGGGTTGTTCTGCAATAAACCCTTTTTCTCAATCTCAGAGAATCTGGATAACGATCGAGAGACAAGACTGTTTCCCGAGCCTTACTTTTTTCTAAAAATTGTTTTGGTTTTAGCGTTTTCTTTCTTTAAGATAAAAAATTCTTCCGTTTCTGCTGCTAAATACTGGACAAAGTCTTTTATAAATAATCTACTTTGTCTCGCGGTGTCCCTCTCTACAGACGTTTTATTTCTCTCACTCTAGTTGAGAACAGGAGCGGAGCCATGTTCTGTGGAGTGGCGTGGTTTTTTTTTTTTTAATAATTTTTTTTTGGGGCAGTTGGGGTAATTTTTATGTCTTTATTAGTCCTTTTGATCTATAGTATTTTGAAATTAGTCCTTTACTCATTAAAATTGCTATTAGCTCCCTCCAAATCCTTAAGTTATTTAAAATTAATCCTCCAAATCATTAAATTTTGTATTAGGTTTCCAAATTCTCATGAGTTGTACCAAATTAATCATGAGAATATCAGAGGCCTAATAGCATTTCTATGATTTGAGGAACTCATTTTGACATAACTTAAAAGTTAAGGGTCTAAGAACAATTTTAATGATTTGAGGGAAGAATCGCAAAATTTAAAAATTTAAGGGTAGGGTCTAAAGAACTCATCTCATGTCTCATGGCCTTCAAGATAACATTTCTGGCTCTGTTACTAATTGAGAATTTGAAATCTTTCAAGACAATACTAATTTAGATATATATGTCGCCGGATCTCAGCCCAAAATAATTTGAAAATGGTTTCGTAAGCTCTGATAATAGAACACAACTCAGCTGACTAATCTTTAGCTTGGATTAAAATGCAGTATGCGTTCATTCTATATACCCGTAAAATTCTCTATACCCGTAAAATCTATCTTATATACCATAGCAGCCAAATAGTGGGTATGTGTGGACAATTTCCCATTACCTATTTAGGGTTAATTATTTTAAGGCCTAATAAGTAACATATAGAATATTGGTTTCCCATTGTCAACAAGGTTAATGATAGATTACTAATTACTAATATTGTGATTAATTAAGTACTATCATATTAATAAAATATTATTAATAATAAATAAAATGATATATATATATATATATATATATATATATATATATATATATATATATATATATATATATAATTTTATGTATTATAATATTATATATAATATATTATTATAATATATAATTGTTATGGTTCTTTAATAACAAAGGTACTAACCCGCATTCAACAACGGGTAAACACTTCGCGCTAAAGATAAGCCAGCTAGTCCTCCACGGCACGAACACCAGTCCTTTAGGCCGAGTCGACTCGAAAGGCGGGATGAGTCGACATCCCACACCAAGCTGACTGAGCACCTGTTCGAGTCGACCCCCTTTCATCGAGTCAACCCCACCTCATCAGCTCGTCCCCCTCTCATCGAGTCGACCCCTTCCCATCGGGACGACCCCACGATCGTCTCGACCAAGTGTCTACTCGGCCAGGTGTCGGCCAACCCCTCTCATAGCCGACTTGAAAGGAGGGACTTCTCGGCACCCCCAACGACGACTCCCGAGGATACTGTTGCACCGGTTCTCACGCTGACAAGTTGTCACCATCGCATTTAATTATGATCAGAGTCATCATTTACTTCGCCCCTAAAATTTTAAGACACATCGGACCACGCCAAAGCCATCATATCTCATTTAATACGGATTGGACTCTCACCACCCAACAAACGACATGTGTAAAGGTGGATCTGACTCAGCCACTAGCCATGCCTCATCGAAGTGACCTCCTCCACCCAATAGACGACACCTGTGATGACGAATCTGACTTAGCCGCCAACTTAATCTTGGCCTGAATGATCAAACTACCCTTTACTTAGACTATAAAAGGCAAACTGTTCTCATGAGCAGGTAAGCTAACTGAACTTTGAAAAAGTAAATCAGGAGAATTCCAGTAATTCCTTTTAGAGAATCCTCCCCTTTTAGATATCAACTGACTTGATCGTCGAAGGAACCACCGGGGAATCAGACCCCGCCCTCTTGCGGTTCTTTCATTGTGCAGGATTTAATCAGTCGACTTCACGCCAGATATACGGAGAAAAATTACGAGCTCCCATCAATAAACAAACTTCCTAGACTCATTGGTATTGTGATTATAACTATCAACAATATTATATATTATTATAATATTATTTATCTATAATATATTTTATAATATTATATGTTATCTATTATTATAATATTATATATTATTATTATTAATATAATAATAACTAATAAATAAAATTAACTAAATAATTAATAATATTAATCACTTTATAATAAGAAAAAATTAACTAAGTAAAGGTAATAGGAGGGTATTTTTGTCTTTGGCTAGAATAAGGAAAGTTCATTATAAGTAGCCAAAAATAAGTTGGAAATCCCAACTTATTTTTGGCTACTTACAAGTAACAAAATAAGTAACATAAGTGATTTTTGCCAAACACAATGTTGTCAACTTATAAGTAAAAGGTTACTTATAAGTAGAACTAAGTAAGTTGTCAAACATGCACTTAAAGGGAAGGACAAAAGAAAATGAGGTGGAAATGTTATAGGAGTTGCGAATGAGTATTTTGGAGGACAAAATAACTGCAGCACGAAAAGTTTTTTTTGTATATAATAGCATAAATACTAAAAACAGGGGGATAAAAAGGTGAAGGCAGGGAATAACAGAGGCGGAACCCTTCAATCGCCAACAATCAAAAGCAAAAAAAAGGAACACAAGTGGTTGGAATGAGCAACTGGAGGGGATGTATCTACATAGCGGGGATGCTTGCTTGCCCACATCCCAACGGTTGACCCAAACTTAAAACTGAGGAGGGGCAACGCGCCCATGGGCCTGCATCATGGCTCATGGCAGAGAGAATATTTATTGAAAAGTGAGAAGTAAAGTTATAGAGGACTGTATCGTGTGATCAGCACGGCTAAATATCATAAAACCCCCCCTTAACTTTGGATGATTATCAGAAACCCCCTTAACTTTAAAAATATTAGAAAACCCCCTTAAGTTTAGGGGTTATCAAAAACCCCCTTAACCTTAAGATTTTATCAGAAAACCCCCCTAATTTAAGAGGGTTGTCTGATAAAATCTCAAAGTTAAAGGGGGTGATAAAATCTAAAAGTTAGAGCGGGGTTTTGTGATAATCCCAATACTTAAGGGGGGTTTTCTGATATTTTGAAAGTTAGTGGGGGGTTTCCGTTAATTGTTCAAAGTTTTTCTGATATTTAATATCCTAAAAATAGTGTAAGATTATCATCCTTAATTTCAAGGCTTTCCTGTAGTGGAGAGAATGTGTAACATCATTATCATTTCATTAAGTATATAAAAAATCCCTTGCAGCTAAAAAGTTAGGCCGAAAATTTTGTGCAACTTTCATTGGACAATTATGTTCCTAACTTCTTAGACAATTCTGGGCCTGCGCACAGCAACATGTGCGGCCTAACAAGCCATGTGCCAAACCTATAAGGCTCGTCACCTAATTAGTTCATCCTGTGCTTTTTCTCTTCTTCTTCTTTGTTCTTTTCTCCGTTCTTTTCATCAGGTAAGTTAATCTTTTTTTTTTAAAATTCCTTTTGCTTTTCTTTCTTGTGATTATTTGTGTAATTTCTCCATCTAGGATTATTTTTCTTTTCTTTCTATTACTGAACCTTTAGGGTTACTGGGATTTTTTTGTCTTGCAGTCCCTTCTAATTTTTTTAGCTTTCGCAATTGCCGATGAGTTTTGTATAATTTTCTCACATTAGATCATAGCTCATGAAAAAAATAAATTTCTACAGTTGTATAAGTTGTATAATTTTTCAGATTATTTTTCAAATTTCTATTGTTGATTCCGTAGGGTATTGCTTTTATTGCATTCTTGCCACATCATCTCTTGGACTCTAGAATTCTTTTTTCCGAATTTATCCATATTTTTTCTTTTTAAGGTTTGTTGCTCTTCGATATTTTTATTATTTATTTGCAAGAGGACCTGCTTCGAAAACATGTCTCCGCCAATAAAACAGATAACTAAGTTTTTGATGCTCTGTAATAATTTTTTTGTTTAATAGAATAATAATGCAAGTGAGAAAAGTTTATTTATTTTAAAGAGTTTCATTTGATTGTCTGTTTTTTCCTTTGTTATTTAGTTGGATAAGTATTAATGCAGCTAAATTTGTAAGGCTATCCAAATGATTTTCAGACATATCCAAGATTATGTAGATCAGGATGGCTAAATTCTATATTGCAAAGGCTTGATGAAGAGGCTAATATTATAGAGAAAGGCTGGAAAAACTATACATTTGCTCAACAAGGGTCTTTGAGGGAGGTATCAGCAATTTCAAAGATTTGAAAGACTAATATGAAATTACTAAAGGTTTGCAAAACATATCTAGAAAACCAAGAAAAGTATTTAGAGACTGTCGAGATGTATTTGTGAATGTATTGATTCACAAATACAGAAATGTTTGTTTTTTAATAAAGGAAACTAGGTAAAGTATCCTATATCTGAAAAATTGTATGTAGCTTTATTTTTCAGATATTTAAGTATCTGGATCTTTTCTGAGATCGCTGGAGAATTTTTCATATGTAAATTGAGCATCATATTCTTTCAATTTCACTTTTTAAGTCAAATTCTTGTTAACGTTGTATGCATTTTTGTCCATGTATCTAATCACCTATTGTGAACACGTGGGGAGGGGGCCACCCACGTGTTTTGTGTGGTTTCACCCGCGCGACAGAAACAAAAGAAGTCTTTTGTTTTATTATTTTAGTCCCACATCGGGAAAACTGAAGGAAAGTTAATTAATTCCCTTTAAATAGGGAATTAAACCTGTGATTTGTGGTGTGGAGAAAAAGAAAAGAGAGCTTTGAGGGATTTTCTGAGAGGTCGATTCTCTTGGGTAAAAATCAAAACTTTTCTTTGGGACGAGCTTGTGGATTGTACAAGTCGTCGGTGTTCTTTATAGTCAAATCTCCTCACCCTCCGGTGGGCGTAGGCAATTTCTTAGAACCACGTAAATCTCGTGTCTTTACTGTTTTGCGGTGTATTTGCTAATGTTTGTAGGTTTCCTTGATTCAGTCCTAGTACTGTTGAGAGAAAGAGTAGATATCTCACTTTGTTGGGATATTTTACTTTCTATTCTTGTTTTCTTCGTGAGACGGGAATATACAAAGCATTCTCTCAGGTGATATCGCTCACGCATGGCGGCTGACCGCGATCCCAACAATTGGTATCGAGTCATATTCGATTGGAAGTGGTGTAACTTCTGGTTTGAGGTGGTGCTCGGTAATTTCTGAGAGAAGCGGATTTATTAATACAAACGGAGAATGACGTCTACCAGTAAATCGGTCAAAGTAGGAAAATTCGAGATTGAAAAGTTCAATGGGAAGAATAATTTTTCCTATTGGATGATGCAGATGAAAAACTCACTGATTTCGCAAAAATTGCACAAGGCTTTGCCTGGAAAAGAGAAGAAGCATAAGGATATGTCTGATGAGGATTGGGAGGAGCTGGATCTGGAAGCACGGGCGTCGATTATCCTATGCCTCGAAAGGGATGTAGCTTTCTTGGTAGATGGAGAGGAAACGGCATGCGGTGGTCGGTTAGAAAGTACCGTCATGACGAAAAGTCTAACGAACGGATCTATTTAAAATCCAAATTGTATACTTGCAAGATGGAGGAGAGCTCATCAATCAGGAATACATCAACAAGTTTGATAGGATCATATCGGACTTGAAAGACATAGATGTGAAAGTTGTAGATGAGGATCGGTAGCTTCTACTATACGTCTCTGCCAAGTCTTATGAGAACCTGGTGCAAATACTGATGCTTGTAGGAGATAATTTGAAGATGAATGAGACTAGAACGGCGCTTCTAGCGGATGACCTTCGGAAGATTGCAACCAGTGACATGACTGCTGGTGGTAACAAAGAACAAGCGCAGGGATTGTTTGCTAGAGGAAGGAGCAATGAGCGAGGAAAAGACAAGGGAGGAAAGTCTAGATCTAAATCGAGACCTCTTGCGGGAAAATCGTGTTTCAAATGCGGTGAAGTTGGGCATTTCAAGGTCGACTGTCCAAATAAGAGAGTAGGTGGAAAGAAGAACAATAACAACAAGACTGATAGAAGAGAGGGCAAGGAAGAGGCGAGCTACGTTTCAGAGGAAGAGAGCGATAAGGAGTGCTATGTCGTCACGGGTCGCGAGGATATCTCTGGGAAGTGGATACTTGATTCTGGTTGCTCTTACCACATGTGTCCAAATATGAAGTGGTTTACTACCTACAGAGGCATTGATGGGGGAACCTTATTGATGGGGAACAACCATGCTTGTAAAACGGTGGGGCTAGATAATATCAAAATCAAGATGCATGATGGAGTGGTTCGAACCTTGACGGATGTGAGGCATGTTCCCGACTTGCGGAAGAATCTTATCTCAGTTGGTGCATTGGACTCCGGCGGTTGTAAAATTATTACGGAGAACGGAGTGAAGAAGGTTGTTCGGGGTTTCCTTGTAGTGATGAAGGGTATTCGTCACGGTAATTTATATACTCTCAGTGCAGCCGGTGGCGAGATGCAGTGGTTAGGCGAAGGAAGTAGTGGAGACCCATGTGAACACACACGGTTATGGCATAAGCGGCTTGGGCATATGTCAGAGAAGGGTCTAGTTCTGCTTAGTAAAGAGGATCTGCTGAAGAATCTGAAGGAACCTAGCATGGATTTTTGCGAGGATTGTGTGTATGGAAAGTCACACAGGGTTCAGTTCTGAGAAGCAAGTCTAAGAGCAGAGGGATACTAGATTATGTGCACACGGATGTTTGGGGTCCGGCTCAGACCACTTCTAAGGGTGGTTCCAGATATTATGTCTCATTCATAGATGACTATTCGAGGTATGCTTGGATTTATTTTCTGAAGCATAAGAATGAGGTGTTCGTGACATTCAAGAAGTGGAAAGCAATGGTTGAGAACAGGACGGGAAAGAAATTAAAGACACTAACATCTGATAATGGTACAGAGTATACAGATGGTGCTTTCAAGGAGTTCTGTGATCGAGGGAATTGTTCGACACCGGACACAGTCAACACCACGCCAGAATGGGGTCGCAGAGAGATCGAACCGAACATTGCGGAGAAAGCAATGAGTATGCGATCATCATTTGGATTGGGCAGCGAATGGTGGGCGGCGGTGGCTCTGACTTGTTACATTGTGAACCGCTCACCATATTCGACATTGATGGTGATACACCCTATAAGGTGTGGTCGGGGAGCATGCAGATTATGATAGGCTCGAATTTTCGGATGTATCGCCTACTATCACGCCAACGAGGGAAAGCTTGACGAGGGCCAAGAAGGCAATATTCTTGGGATATGCGAAGGCGTAAAGGCTATCGCCTTTGGTGTCTGGAAGATTCGAAGTTCGTGATCGCGGGGATGTTACCTTTGATGAGAAATTCATGATTGCTAGGGCTTCAAGGATGATGGTGTTAGGACCGATGAGACTTCTAAGTCTCAGGTTATTGAAATAGAACCTAAAGACCAACCAGGTTCTAGTCGTGTTCAAGTGGGAAGTCAGGTAGATGATGAGCTTGAGCAGGAGGAGGTTCAGCAGAAGAATACACATGCACTACAATAACAGCAGCTCGAGGATAGTTTGGCTTCCACTAGGCCAAGGCGAGCATACAAGTAGGTACAGAAGCTGGGGGCTGATCAACCCCTGAAGCACTATGGGCAGGTTAATTTGGTTGAATACGCACTCTCGGTGGAGGAGGACGAGCCGGTCTCCTTCAAGGAAGCTATTCGAGACAAGGATAGTGAGAGTTGGTTGGCTGCGATGGAGGAAGAGATGGAATATCTTCGGAAGAACCAAACATGGGAGGTGGTCCCATTACCCGTAGGAAGAAAAGCTATTGGTTGTAAGTGGGTGTATAAAAGAAAAGTAGATCTTTCAGAGCTCGGTGGTACAAGGTGCAAGGCAAGGCTAGTGACTAAGGGGTTTGCACAAAAAGAGGGTGTGGATTACAATGGGATATTTTCTCCGGTGGTGAAACACACTTCTATTCGGGTGCTATTGAGTATTGTTGCTCATGGTGATCTTGAGCTGGAACAACTCGATGTTAAAATGGCCTTTTTGCACGGAGACTTGGATGAAGAGATCTACATGCATCAACCTGAGGGCTACAAGGTTGAGGACAAGGAGCATCATGTGTGTCGTTTGAAGAAGTCACTGTATGGATTGAAACAATCTCCACGACAGTGGTACAAGCGATTTGACTCTTTCATGCTGAAGCATGGATTTTCCCGAAGCGACTATAATTGTTGCGTTTACATCCAGAAGCTTCGTGGAGGTAATTATATCTATCTCCTTTTATATGTGGATGACATGCTTATTGCTTCTAAGAGCAGGGTGGAGATAGATAGACTGAAATCTCAACTTGGTGAAGAGTTTGAGATGAAGGACATGAGCGCTGCTAGGAAAATACTGGGTATAGAAATTAGAAGAGAGCGGGCGAACCGGCGATTATTCTTAAGTCAGAAGGGCTACATAGAGCGGGTGATCGCGAGGTTCGGGATGCAAAGTGCTAAGTCGATGGTGACTCCATTGGCTCCACACTTTAGGCTTTCTGGTAAACAATCTCCTACTACAATGAAGAGAAGGCACATGGGCGTGTTCCCTATGCTAGTGCGGTTGGCGGCAATATGCGCAATGGTGTGTACACACCCGGATATTTCACAGGCGGTCAGTGTGGTCAGTAGATTCATGGCAAATCTGGGAAAGGCACACTGGGAAGCAGTGAAGTGGGTCCTGAGGTACTTAAAGGGTACCGTTGATACGGGTCTGTGTTTTGGTGGAGAAACATGTCAGATTGATGGGTTTGTGGACTCTAATTATGCGGGCGATCTAGATAGACGGCGATCTACTACTGGTTATGTATTCAGGATACATGGGGCTCCGATTAGTTGGCGATCGATGTTGCAGGCTACAGTGGCACTTTCTACTATAGAGGCCGAGTACATGACCATGGCGGAGGGAGTGAAGGAAGCATTGTGGTTGTGGGGTCTTCTAGATGATTTGGGAATTGAGCAGGAGAACGTAAACTTGTTGTGCGACAGTCAGAGTGCGATTCACTTGGCGAAGAATCAAGTTCATCATGCTCGTACCAAGCATATCAATGTCAGGTATCATTTCGTGCGGGATGTCATAGAGGAAGGCGATATTTCTCTCATGAAGGTACACACAAATGAGAATTTCGCAGACATGTTAACTAAGGTGGTCACAGGTAGCAAGTTTAAGCATTGCTTGGACTTGCTTCATATTAACCCGTGTTGATTTGCCCAAGAGGGCATGGCCCTTCGGGGCGGTGATGGGGTGAGGTGGAGACTATATGGAGAATAAGTACAGAACTACGGTTAGCTTAATCCCGGTAGAGGGTACGTAGGCAACCATGGTATAGTGGCACAGTTGGATTGGCCTGGTTTGACTGATGGAGATCTCTCTAGTAATGTTCGCGGTGTTCTTCTGGTGTTCGTCCAAAATTTGAGGTTTATCAAACGATGTACGAGGTGGAGAATTATGAACACGTGGGGAGGGGGCCACCCACGTGTTTTGTGTGGTTTCACCCGCGCGACAGAAACAAAAGAAGTCTTTTGTTTTATTATTTTAGTCCCACATCGGGAAAACTGAAGGAAAGTTCTTAATTAATTCCCTTTAAATAGGGAATTAAACCTAGGATTTATGGTGTGGAGAAAAGAGAGAAAAAGAGAGAGCTTGGAGGGATTTTACAAGAGAGAGGTCAATTTCTCTTGGGTAAAAATCAAAGTTTTTTTTCTTTGGGACGAGCTTGTGGATTGTACAAGTTGTCGGTGTTCTTTATAGTCAAATCTCCCCTCACCCCCTCCCGTGGACGTAGGCAATTTTGCCGAACCACGTAAATCTCGTGTCTTTACTGTTTTGCTGTGTATTTGCTAATGTTTGTAGGTTCCCTTGATTCAGTCCTAGTACTGTTGAGAGGAAGAGTAGATATCTCACTTTGTTGGGATATTTTACTTTCTATTCTTGTTTTCTTCGTGAGACGGGAATATACAAAGCCTTCTCTCAGGTGATATCGTTTCCGCAGCGTGCGGACCCGCATCCCAACACCTATATACATTTTCTGGTCGTATACACTTACAATTTGACCAACTACCTCGCACGTGCCTCGTCACTAATGATATATCAAATCAACTAAGTTCAAATCTTTTGCAGCGGCGAAGTCCAGAAATTTCATTTTGGTGGGTCTAAGAAGTAAGAACACAACATATATAAATTGTTTCTTATTTATTTTAAGAAAATGTTTTTATGATATTATTCCCTTAAATCTTTAGTATTTTGGAGCTAGTCCTTAGTCTCAAAATGCTATTAGGTTTTTCAATTCATAAGTTATTTCAAAATTGGTCCCTCAAATTATTGTCATGTCATTAAGTCCCCCAATTCTCATGATTAAACAACTCAGGAGAATTTGGAGACTTAATAGCAATTTCAGTGATTTGAGGGACTAAATTTAAAATAAAATAAATAATTTAAAGGACCTAATAGCAATTTCAGTGATTAGAAGATCATCTTTCCATGAACAAAATCTACATATAAAAAGAACTTTTTTTTGGTGGGGGGGAGGGGGGGGGGAGTAATCTTGAATGTGGAACCGGCACTAATCCTACTGGACATGGCAATTCCATAAGTGAGCACCACTGTAGTTTATCCTTGCCACTAGTTAGCTTAAACATACCTTAGTAATACATTTACTTTATTAAGGGGGGTGTTATTCATTCGGGATTGTTTGATAAGACTTGAATGCTTGTCCAAGAATCCTATATTCTAGGATTTAGATTCGGACTAGGATATTTTGGTTAGATTTGGGGACGCTTTTAGAAGGATTTTTAAACTTTGGATGGATTCTTGGACTAGGTGTTAAATAGCCTTTAACAAACATAATATTAAATATTAAAGCTCCAAATGATTAAATAATATAAAATATTAAAGATATTTAATTTTTAAAATTTTAAATATATTTAAAGAATCTGATTAAAAGTATTTAAAATTAAATATATTTAATATGAAATATGTTAAATAACTAAAATAAATAACCCATTTCATATTTAATATTTTCTTAGTTAATTTTAAATATTACTTATATACATATTTATTATTATCTAAGACATTTAATATTAATATTAAATAATTTTTATAGTTAAGTTATGCTAAATAATAAATTTGGTTAATATTTAAATTGAATATATTATATTAAACATATTAAAATACTAATAAAAAATTAAATATTAAATATATTTTATTTTATGTATGAAATATATTTACATATTTAATTAAAATAGTTAAAATTGAATATATTTACTATTTTATTAAATAACTATATATTATTAAATATTAATATTTAATACTAACTATAAATGTTTTGCAAATATTAGTATTAGTGTGGTTTTGTTAATATGGACTCATCAAAGGAAGAGGAAAAAAAATCAAAGGAGGGAGACCACTATCCACTAATTTTTACTTGGATTTTTTTAAAAAATTCTCGCTAAAATGTATAGAGTAGGATTGGGATTTGAATTTTAAAATCTCAGCCCTAATCATAATCCTAAATAACCAATAGCATCAAAATTAAATCCAAAATCTATAGTCCTAACCCAATAACATTTTAAAGTTAAAATTTAAATTCTAGTTGTAAACCATTAACAACTTAAAAGTTAAGTCCTAGAAAAAATCATAGTCCCATTTAAAAATCCTCAACAACTAACCCGGAAACACGATAGTTAATTCATCCAGAGGAGGCGGACACGTCTCCCTCTCAATAATTGGTGTTGATAATCCATGGAGTGGAGATAGAAGATTAATTAATAAGAAATAGGGGAGCAGCCAATAATAATAGAGACGGAGTAGAGGATGAGGCGTTGATGTAGAAGGGGGCAGGGTGTGGGACCCGAATCCCAAACAACTAGCAAATTTCCTCTCCACTACCTTTTTGGCTTGGGACCACCCCGGGCCTCCAATAAAATCCAGAGGATTCTTCCTCGTTGCTAGCACAATCTAGCGGCTAGTGTGATAATTACCTGCTTCCTTTCTGTCACACGATGATTAACTAGTGATGTGATTCACCTGCATAGATTAGTTGGTATCCCTTTCTCTCAAAACAAAAACAAAGGGTAATGGTGGCAAGCCAATTGGATTTGTTATGCCAGCTGCTGCTCAAGGAGGAGAGGAGGGAGAGAGGCGCCCCCCTGCAAGCCGAAGCCGCTATTGCGATACTTTTCCAATAATACCTGCTGTGCCTTTAAGCTTTCCCCGCCAAAGGTATTTCCGATATCGCCGCTTGAGGGTAATTAATTTTAACTAGCTATAGTCCCGACGCTGCGGGCTACTACTGGTTTGAATGGTTGCATGTCTATATAAATCCCAATTAGTTAATCCATATCGGGGTAGGTTATGGCACCCCTTCAGCCTTCGGCCTCGCCACAGAATTCAAGGAACCACCGGCATGGTCTGCGGCATGAAGAATTAATAGGTGGATGGAAGAATTCAGGTGGCTGCAGCCGCAATAATAATCGAGCACCGGGGAGGTCATCATCCTTCCATGGGAGGACAACAACCACAACGACGGCGGACCTTCAGAAACAGATGATGATGATGATGATGCGGAGGCCCAAAACGCAGCCGGACTTGCTTGCTGGCATCGGTGGATCAGGCAGGAAGATGACTAGCGGTATTAGTGTTGGTGGCCGGAGAGTGCCTTGGAAGGTATTGGTGAACGTGAATGTACAGAGGAGCCTTGGACCGGTGCAGGTGATGGCATCTACTGACTGGACCGTCCACCAACTCGTCGCCGCTGCTATCAAACAGTACGTCAAGGAAGGGAGGCGCCCCCTGCTGCCAACAACTGACCCCACCGCCTTTGGTCTTCACTACTCTCAGTTCAGCTTTGAATGTAAGCAATTAAATCAGCCTAGCTTCTGTAATTTCTCCAATTATTACCTAGCTCCTGGATATACAGCTAAGATATTAGGATCTGTTTGCTGTTACCCTGTCCTTCTAAATCTTCTTCTATGCTTAATTCTGTTGTGCGCGCTGATCATATATAGGTTTGGATCCCAATGATAAGCTTATCGGTCTCGGATCTAGGAACTTTTTCCTCTGCCCAAAAGACACAACCACCATGATCTCTGCCTCTGCCTCTGCCTCTCCCACAACTACAGCCTCCTCTGCTGCTGCTGCTGCTGCATCATCATCATCATCATCATCGTCTTTGTGCTCCACCGAAGCAGACAAGGCAGCGTCTAAGATCACTATTCCGTGGCTTAGATTCATGGATTTCTTGTTCTAGACTAGATACCCATGTATCTACCCAGCTACGGAGCTACCTACCTAGCTCCATCAATCCTCTGTTATTAATTACATCATAATAGTTATTATTGTATCTGATTATGTCATTGATTATGTTTTCAATGGAAACATCCTTTCTCTGTGTTTCACTTTCAGCTGCCAAGGAGGACGTACGCCTACCTTTTCATATGTAGCAATTAAGTTCTGTAACCATAATAATGGTAGCAGGCTGAAGCTCTAAACTCTTTGGAGTTTAATCCTTTTCTTCTCAAAATAAATAAATAAATAAATAAGTTAAAAAAACTCTGTAACTATAGAGCAATTATATATGTGACAATAATCTAATTATTTATTTACTTAAATTTAAGATACTGCGCTACTTTGTGTATACATATTTTATATGAAGAAATTTTCAAAATAAACCCAAAACAAAATTTTATCCCAAAAATCAACCCAGTCAAATTTTATTTATCAAAATCGACCCACTTTCTCGCCACGTCAGCCTCGTGGCTAGAAAGTGGGTCGTTAAAAAAAAACGCGATCCTAATTAGTCGAGGTTGCGGGGTTGTCAACCCCGACTAATTAGGCACTCCCCACACCCCCTCTCGTGGTTAGAGGGGGTAATTGTCGTGCAAACCACAAAATGGTCGGGGTTGAGAACCCCGACCATTTCGTAACCAAATGCCAAATGGTCGGGGTTCCCAACCCCGACCATTTAGACCAAATAGTTGGGGTTGCACCCCGACTATTTAGCAGAGACTCCACCAGCCTCGTGACCAAGGGAACGGGGAATCGGCTAAGTCATGAAATAGTCAGGGTTGCCAACCCCGACTATTTCATGACGGGTCCCGCCCCCTTTAAATACCCAGCTTGCCCTTCTCCCCCACTTACCCGACATTTTCTTCGCTCCCAACTCCCGTCTCGTTCAGCCGCCTGAAAACTTCACCCAACCCCATTTTTCGGCCGCAATTCGTCGTTAAAGTTGCCTTAAGATCTCTAGGGTAATTTCTCTTCCTTCTCCCCTCTTTTAACATAACAAAATCTAGGGTTTTCTATCAAAATTCAATTTCTAGGGTTTGAAATTTATTATCAATCACTCTATTTGTGGTGGTTTGAATGCTTTGTGTGTTGATTGTTGTAATTGAAATGAAACTTCTAGGGCATAGAATGATATTATTTGCATCTTGGTTTAGGGTTTTCATTTTGGGGTTTAGGGTTTTTGGTGAAAATTATATGAGATTATTTGCATCTTGGTATTCCTCACTTATTCAATGCCCTGATAAATTTTTTTAAATTTATTGCATTTAAATGATATAATCTTTTTTTTTTGCATAGGTTGAACAATATGATTTTTATTGCTTGCTCTTATGGTGGGAAATTTAATTATGGAATGAATAATATGCCAATGTATGTTGGAGGAGTAACGACGCCGTTAATGATCTCGGAATCGTATAGTTACTGTGACTTGCTTAAGGAATTATACCGAGTTACGGAAATTGACCCACGAGAGTACCGACTAAAAATAATATGCAATTCGCCCATAACTTTTGATAGAACGTCCACAGTTGAGATCACAAACGATCATCATATGAGTATTATGTTTAATTTGAGCAAGTCGCAACCAACAATAGAATTGTTTATTGAAAAGTTGCCATATAGTTCGTGCCAAATATTCAAACCTCCAGGAGAATTCTCACGCATGTTAGATTTGGGAGTTGAGTTAGATGGTTTTCTTTCTTCTTCGAGTGAAATGGAGCGGACTCAATTTCAATATGTAAGTGCACCTTCATTCTGGGGAACGTCAAATGTCATGAACAATGACGTCCCTTATGAAAATATGACGCCGTTAAGAGGGGCAACAATTGAAGAGGATGAAAAAAGCAATGACTCCGAAGGTGAAGAGCAAGATAGTGCACAAATTGATAGCATGCAATTTGTGACTGAAGATGTTGAAGAGAATCCGGATTGGCCTGATGATGTTGAGTACGAAGAACCACCCCCTGACGAGTTTGAAGACGATGAGTGGATTCGTTCTTCCACAGTACCAGATATGTGCATTGGCCAAAGTTCAACTCATAGAAGAGAAGACGTCCATTTCAGAGTTGGAGATTTATTCGAGACTAAGGACCAATTGGTTGATGCTATTCGTGATTACTCAATCGAAAAGAATGTCAAATTCAAGCAAGTTAAAAGCAATCGCACAAGTTATGATGCAATCTGTTTTATGAATACACAAAGGAAAGGTCAGGCCGAGGGAAATGAAGCTGATTACGCATGTCTTTGGAAGTTAAATGCATTTGCCGAAAAGAAACATAATGGACAATTCAAGATCACAGAATACTGCGGTGTTCACACATGTAGCAATCCGATATTAGAGCATGATCACAGTGGTGCATCTGCCTCTTACGTAGCGCGATTGAATATGCCAAAATTAAAGAAGAAGCTTGAACTAACTCCCGATAATATAATTGAGAGAGTGCTAGATAAGTTCATTGAAATATCATATAGTAAAGCATGGAATGCAAGGAGAATTGCGATGATAAAAATATTTGGCGATTGGGAGAAGTCTTACGCGACACTTCCTCAGTATCTTAATGCGATCAAAAGGAGCAATCCTGGATCTGAATACAAACTCATAACCAAAGAGATGAATCGGTAGTTCATCAATTCACTTCTGTATTTTGGGCATTTGGTCCATCGATTGAGGGATTTAAATTTTGTCGGCCGGTGCTTAACATTGATGGCACACACTTATATGGTAAATATAAGGGTGTACTGCTTGTTGCTACAGGAGTAGATGCGGATTGTGGCTTATTTCCTTTGGCCTTCGCAGTTGTGGAGGTTGAGAACAGTGAAAATTGGGAGTGGTTTTTTTCCCTGCATTCAATATTATATTTTTAATGTGTTGCCTCCAAGAAAAATTACTTTTATATCCGATCGGATGAAAGGTATTCCTAGAGCATTGTACAGGAGATTTGGCTCTCATCACCATCACCGCTATTGCTTAAGACACATTAGAGCTAATTTTAAAGAGAGCTTTGGTCAGATATATTTACAAAACCTTCTTTGGCAAGCGGGTTGTACACCCGAACCATGTGTGTATGATCAGATATGGGATCAAATCAAGGCAACATCTCAAGCTGCACATGATTGGATTGAGAGTAGTTTGGGAAGTGAATATGTTGACCGTTTGGCACTAAGTAAAGATGGAGGGAATCGGTTTTGCATGATGACAACTAATTGTTCTGAAAGCTTTAACAGGGTACTTAAGGGAGCTCGAGCAATGCCCATACAAGCTTTGGTTGCTAGGACATTTTATAGACTCAATCACTATTTTGTCAAGCGACGAGAGGATGGAGCAAATTGGGGATGTTATTGACACCAAAAAATGAAGAGATTATAGGTCAAAATGCAGATCAACGAAGATTGTTAGATTCAGCATAGATGTATGGCAGGTTACAGACAAACACGGTCATAATTACACCGTCAATTTACGAGGGACAGAATGCTCATGCGATTGTAACATACCACAATTGCAAAAATTGCAATGCTTACATGTTATAGCGGTTACGTCCAAACAAACTGGGGGTGCAAACATATCGTATTACACATACGCTTCTGATTGGTATAAATCAAGCCTCTATAGAGATGCATACAAGCAGTGTTTCCATCCCATTGTAGATAGTCGTTACTTGCCACCCTATAACGGGCCGCATGTGTTACCTCTTGAATATAAGAGACAAGCCGAACATCCGTGATCGGTATGAATAAAAGGTATGATGGATGAAGGACGGGAAGGAGCTCCAAGAAAAATAGGTGTGGATATTGCAGACAACCGGGCCATAATAGATCTCATTGTCCTACCAATCCAAATAGATAGCAATTAATGGGTATAATTTATTTACTTTACAATTTTATTCTACTTTATTTGTGCGTATATATAAATTCTGAGATTTATTTCTAATTCTAATTTATCATACGTTATAATGCTAACACATTTTATCTACATATGTGCAGATATTTATAGTATGGAGACGGGTCCATTGACAGATGAGGTCCTTTATGACCAAGATCGACACCGATCCGCTAAGATAGACTCTGGGGAGGTAAATTACATTTTTATTATTTTCAATCATTTCCAATGTTCCTACTTGTTACTGAATATTTACAATGTTTAATATATGCAGGCCCGGAGTATTACTATTGTCAATCATACTCGTGCACATTCGAGCTGGGATTTGACGGATCCACAGGTCCAATATTATGTCCGTCAAGCAGGCGTTTTTGAATGTTCACAAATAAAATGGATGAGACTCGATTGGCCCCTCTTGATAGCATTGATTGAATGTTGGAGGCCCGAAACAAATACAGTTCACATGCGTTAAGGAGAGTCGACGATTACTCTGCAGGATGTTGGGGTTTTACTTGGCCTCAGAGTGGATGGAGATGTTGTTATAGGTACCGATGACTTCAATTGGATAGGAGTGTGTGAACGGTTGCTTGGTCAAGATCCTAATATGAAGGGTGGTAAAATCAAGCTCGAGTGGTTAAGAAATAATTATATGAATGTACCGATCGATGCGACTGATGAGATCGTCAAGAGCTTTGCCCGTGCGTATATACTTCATATGATCGATACTGTTCTATTTCCAGATTCCACTAATGACTCGGTGTATGTACGATGGTTGCCACTTCTTGAGGATATTGAGGATTGTGGAGAGTTATCATGGGGGAGTGCGGTGTTAGCTTATCTTTATAGGGAGTTGACAAAAGTGGCACTCGTACAAAATAAAGAATTCAAAGGTTGCCTCACTTTGCTGCAAATATGGTCATGGAAGCGATGGCATTTGGGAACACCATATTTGAGAGAGACCCGCGCTCTCGATGGCAATATTCCGTTAGGATGCAGGTATAATAGTTTGTAATAGATATTATTACATGCAATTTAATATATTTATTTCAATCTATACTAACCCTTTATATATCAAATAGATGGAATGTTTCTAGATATTGGCAAACCTCCCCCAAAGGGTCACAAAAACTTTTACAGGAATGAGCTTGATCAAATGGAGGATGAGCAGGTATATTCTTGGCAAACCCTTTGTATATCTAAATATATTCAATCAATACATTATTTGTTACTAATATGTAAATTTACATAAATTTCTCTATAGGTCAAGTGGATGCCCTATGAAGGGGAAGGGGTTTTAGCTTTACTACCAGATATTTACAGAAAAGGTGAAGATATATGGCGTGCTCGAGTACCGATCATATGTTTTGAGATTGTCGAAATGAACGTGCCTGACCGTGTGCTCCGACAATTTGGCTTAAAGCAACATACTCCAGCTCCCGTAGAAAGAATAGAGCGAAATCCACGAAAAGGAGCACATCATGCAAATTGGGAGCTACTTCGTCATGCTTACATTCAGAGTTGGGAGTTGAGGAAGGATGCTGTAGTGATGGAGAGGGACGACGCACCATAATTAGATGTGTACTTACGGTGGTATTAGGGGTTTACTCGCCGATGGATATTTCGGAAGAACACAGCACCTAAGGCATACATACCGAGAGGTCCAGTTGAGAGAGAGTTGGTAAGTGTATAGGCAAAATATACAATCATTTTGTGAATATCATTTTATTATCATCCACTTGCTAATAATCCTCTTTCGCTTTTTATCTTATAGGTACAAGAACTCGAGGGGGTTGCTTCTATTGCGCATGATGCATTGAGAACGACTACCGAGCTAGGGGTGAGGAGTGCATTTGTTCGCATCATAGGAAAGATTCAGTCCGTTCTTAGAAGGACGCGTAATGCAAATCGTGATAGATGTCAGGAACGACTCATTCAGTATGAGTGTGGACGGGTCCGAGGACGGGATAGAGCAGGCTCAAGTCGTGCGCATGCTGAAGCTGGAGGCTCACAGCAAGCTCAAGCCGGATGTTCACAGCAGGTTCAAGTCGACGAGGATGTCATGCGCTCACAAGTTCACACACAACCGGACATTGAGATCATCCGAGCTCAAGTTGAAGGTGAACGGGGAAGGGGGAGAGGAAGAAGAGGCTGAGGGAGAGGGAGAGGGAGAGGGAGAGGAAAGGGAGTTCTAAATATTTGTTAAATTTCGATAACTTCATACGATATTTATGTTTGAAACGCTATGATGTTAATATTTGAAATCGTATGTTAGATGTTTATGTTTATGTTTCGATAAACTTCATTTTGTATAATCTTCATACGATGTTATGTGTTTATTTGTGTTTGAGATTGATATGTGTTTATCTGTGTTTGAGATTGATTATAGATTGATAAATGTGTATCAAGAGAGTTGGTGTTAAGCTTGTGGATTGATATGTGTTAGCAGGAGGAAATTTTCCAAAGAAAGTGTGGGTCGGAGGGTTTTACGCCAAATGGTCGGGTTGGGAACCCGACCATTTGGTCTGATTCTGAAATGGCGGGGTTGGGAACCCCACCATTTGGTCTGATTCTGAAATGGCGGGGTTGGGAACCCCACCATTTGGTCTGATTCTGAAATGGCGGGGTTGGGAACCCGACCATTTGGTCTGATTCTGAAATGGCGGGGTTGGGAACCCCACCATTTTGTGGTTTGCACGACAATTACCCCCTCTAACCACGAGAGGGTGTGGGGAGGGCCTAATTAGTCGGGGTTGGCAACCCCGACTAATTAGGATCGCGTTTTTTCTTAACGACCCACTTTCTGCATACGGCGTGGCGAGAAAGTGGATCGATTTTGGTAAATAAGTTCTGACTGGGTCGATTTTTGGGATTAAATTTTGTTTTGGGTTTATTTTGAAAATTTCCTCTATTTTATATATATCTTCTGTGTTAGAACGATAAGATGATCATGTGTACGATATTCTCTATTAGGCTTGTCAGAAATTAACATTAAAGATTCCCAATTGAACCTCTAAATTATAAGTTAACATCCTTTATCACATCATGTACGTATTGGTGTTAGAATCGTCTTCAAGAGTTCTATCATACTTTAGATCCAGAAATTCCAGTCACGCCTAGGATAAGTTCAATGCCTTCAAAGCCAATGTCAGCCACTCTAGAGAGACCAATATGGCTATATATCTACTGCTGCTGCTGCAGCATCTGAAAGTGATGACCTCCTCTCCACGAATTTCCAATACTTCTAAATTTGTAAAATAAACATAGAGTTATTTTAGTATACAGATAAATTAATATTCATGAGATACTAATTGAAGCACAACATCTCAAAAAACGCTAATAAAAGCCAAGTAGGGAGCAATTTGACATGGAAACAATTAAATTGTCAACTGATATTATTCATGCTCTTTTTATTTAGTTATATAATAATAATTACATGGAGGAAGAGAGCATCTAGTAGCTTTCTAATAATTAAACATCCAGATCAAATGGAATTCCAGTCGCAGGCAACCATTGTCCTCCGTCAATAAACACCGCAACTGAAAATGCCTTCACTTGTTCACCTTTTTCGGAGTCCACCCATTTGAATACTAGACACTTAACTTGGCAGTTGCTTTCCTTAACTTGGCAGTTGCTTTCCTCTCCGGGCATGCAATTCATTTTCGCATGGCCATCCCCAATGTTTGCATACTCGCGATACACTCCGCACTTCTACTCCTCCCATCCCATTCAGTGCATTCTTGAACGTCATGCATTTGCCTTCGAAATTATCTGCTTTTACAACTGCAATTAATAAAATGTTAAGCATTAGACAACCGACATCCTGGAATCCATCGAGATAAATAAGGGACCTTTTTTGGTGTACATACCCCTTAAATTATGAGTAGAAAAATGACATCTAGTGCATGAGGCTCCCACTATTATGGTGTCTAAAATAATCTCCGCCTGGATGAACAAAATAAAAGTCCAAGCCGAGCAAACTATAAGCAAACATCACTTGTCCCGGCCCTCCATACGAGCATCTTCTCTGTCCTTGTAATCATCATCAGTATCATCAATATATTAGCAGTGTAAAATGTTGTCCATCTTGAAAATATAGTTTTTCAAGAGATAATAAGAAGTCACATGAAAAATCCCATCTTGAAAGTTTCAAGAAGTAATTTTACTTTTACTTTTTCTATTTTTTATTTTTATTTTTATTTTTCTTTGGATTACTCAAGGAAAATAAATCTTCCATAGTTTTAAAAACGTTAGAAAAGTTATTAACATGGAAGATGGATCCATCGTGCCGATTTCTAGGGCGATTGAGGTGACGGATTTTGTGGCGAGAAAATTTTGGGGAGAACCCGATCCTAAATCCAATCTTGATGGTAATTTTCGTTCTAATCCTTCTTTCAATTCTTTGATTTCTTCTAAACCTAGTTCTTTGAAGAGTTTGCGGCCCATGGAGCCCAACTATAGGCTTGGTCAAGAAAAACCTAGGGTTAGGTTTAACTCGAGGGAGGGGGTCAAATCCTACGGTGGGGATTGATCCATCGTGCCGCTCTGAGGAAGAATTGAAGGCTGATGTAGAAAAGGGCGATTGGGTTGAGGTTGTTAAAAGAAACCCTAGACCGCCTCCTCGCTTTCAAGAACAAACTTTTCTTCTTCTCGTAATCTCTCGGTAGAATTGATTCGTACCAATCGACTTTGTTTTCGGTGTGGGGGAGCAAATCACATGGTGAAAAATTACAGAGATCCAAGAATTTGCTTCCGATGTCAAGGATTAGGTCACGAATCAAAGAATTGCAGAGTAGGGGGACGAAATAATGGAGGTCGTGGATATGGAGGAAGAGGGCTTGGTGACAGAGGATTTCATGGTCATGAGTACAACGCAGGACGTAATGGGGGTTTTGGTAACCCTAATCCTTGGCAATGGCGTCGAGAACGATCGGCATCTTCTCAGTTTTCATCTACAAGATCTCAAGATCATCCTACAATGGAAAATCCTCATCAGAAAGACAAAGGCAAAAGACCTCTATCTGCTATTGATGAAGAGAAATTGCAAGAGACTATGCTTCGGTTTCAAGATCAGGGGCCAAGAGATTTTGGGGCTTTAGAGGCTGAATTAAAAATCTCAGGTGATCGTCCTCGTTTTTCTTCTGCTTTACTTAGTTTTGAAGGAGAGGCGAATTCAGAGTTTCAGAAATTTAGAAATTTTGCTATTATCACTTTTATTGAAGGAGGTAATATATCTTTAGAAAGGTTAGAATTAGATCTGAGAGCTTACTTTCCAATGAATAAACATTGGGATGTTCGACTGTTCACTAATGGGGAGGTTCTTGTTAAAATCCAACCATGGAAGCAAATGGAAGATTTCATAAGGTTGGGAGTTATTTCTCTTCGATCTTGTAAAATTAAGTTCAGAAGATGGAGTGCATGGGAGGGGAATGTGGTAGAAAATAGAAATGCTTGTGTCTGGATAAAAATGAAACATGTTCCTCCTTTTCTGTGGAATAAAGAATCTTTTGAACGGATGGTCAAACCTTTTGCTGATCTAATGGAATTAGACCCTTTAACAAGTGCTTGTACTGAATTTGTGGATGCTGTTATGTTGGTCAAATATTTAGAATATATTGATATTCCTAAACTGCCGAAAGTTTTTGTTGGGAGATACCAGTATAATGTTGAGGTGTCTATTATGTCCATTATGGGGGAAATTGCTGAGGGAGAAAGAAAAAAGCAGAAAATTGAGCAAGGAAATGATTCTACTCAAAGTTCATATCATGATAAATGGTTTAAAGGAAGAAAAAATAGTGGAACTGATTCATCTTCTTTGAAGGAATCTAACACTAGTTCATGGAATGTTCAATAAGATTTTAGAAAAAATCCTTGGGGGTCCCCTGTTGCAAAATTGTGGGTAGATGCCAAAACTTTTTATCACAAGCAAACACCTGTTTGGGAAATATGGGCTGAGGAAACAAAAATAGATGATAAGGCTGAACAGAATTCTGAGCAGGAAGTGATTAATGATGGGGAGGAACTTTCTGAACAAGAGATAATTTTGGAAGAAACTGAAAATACTGCTGGTGATGTAGTTGACAAGAGTCTACAAAATAAAGATTTTCTTCTCCTGTATTGGGTGATATCAATGGACGAATGAAGGCAAGGCTGCCCCTCTTGGGTGATATCAATGGAGTTTCTCCTTCAACTGTTTGATACTGAAGTTTTTCTCAATGTTGAGGACACTAAAGGAAAGTCAATAATGGTGGGAGATAATACTGATGATAATTTTCCAGTTTTACCTCCTGAAGGTTTTGGAAAGAAGAATGAAGATTGTAGAGATGAAATTCTGATGGTCAAGCCCCTCAACACTTTACCTCCAGAGGATTCCTTTCTTAGTTTGGGCAAGGAAGTAGGATATGTCAGGAGATGTTCTAGATTTGCAGATCTTGAACCTATGACAGCTTTGGACAGGGTGTTTGCGAGGAAAAATTTGAGAAAATATAAAATTGATGTTATTCCTTCTAATTTACTTTAAAAAAGAATGAGTATAATCTCTCAAATGCAATCTCTCTCTCTAACTGACTCAGATAAAAAGAAATTATAAACTCCTCGATCGGTTGCCCGATTTATAAAAGGGAGAAAGATTAACGGAGATCCTTCCCTTTGTTTAACCTGGGTTCTTCACGGCGGCGATAGGAGCTTGAATCTTGTATACCGTGGATGATCCGACCGTCTTGACTCGTGGGACGAGGTTGAATGTAACTCGCGAGATAAGTTTAGAACTCTAGCGAGTTTGAGAATAACTCTCACGAGTTTGAGAACTCGAAGATGAGTTTTATAACTCTGCATGAGTTTAGAGATCTCACTTAGAAAGAGCTCCCTCTGATGATATCTGATCTGCCAAGCCAAAGTTCCTCAAAAGCCGAACAAAAGCAAGGTTGAATGCTCCAAAACCTCTTCAAGGAAAAATCCCAAGTTCCCCAAAAGAGAAGTCCCCCTCTTTAGCTGAGCTTTCAGCTATTTATAGGGGTTTAAGAGGTGTAACTAACCCCTAAAAACGCTCCTGAACAAGGGTTCAAGGCCCTCAGATCGTAAAACGGTTTTGGAACCGTTTAGAACGTGTTTGAACGAGTCAAACGCGAGATTCGTGTTCTGGAACGAGCCTCGCGTTTTGCTACAGTGAAAACGCCCAGGTGAGCCTTGTGTTTTTTGCTACAATGAAAACGCCTAGGTGAGCCTCGCGTTTTTTGCTACAGTGAAAATGCCCAGGTGAGCTATAGTGAAAACACCCAGGTGTTGCTGCAGTAAAAACGCCCAGGTGAGCCTCACGTTTTTTGCTACGATGAAAATGCCCAGGTGAGCCACGCGTTTGCTACAGTGAAAACGCCCAGGTGTTGCTACAGTGAAAATGCCCAGGTGAGCCTTGCGTTTATTTTTGACAGCCTACAGAACCCCCTCTAAAGTTTTGAAAGTTCGCGGTTGACTAGGACGAGCTTTGAAATACTTTGGATATCCTCTTTGTTCGATTCTGAGAAGATATTACTCCTCATTTTCAAAGAAATTGCGCTTTGCTTTTGTCCACGCTAGTCGTTCATCTTGCATGGGTGAACTCTGGCGTTTTGCTTTTTGAAATGCAGGAGTGACCATAGCGTCTTGAACTTTGCTACGCGGGACTGATCTTCGTGATTTAAGGTTGAAACGCGGAGCTGGCCATCGCGTTCTGTGTTTGAAACGCGGGGGTGGCCATCGCGTTCTGAAATTAGAACGCGGGCACGACCCTCGTGTTTTGTGTTGAAACGTGGGGGTGGGCCTTCGCATTTTATGAGTAAAACGCAGGGATGAACCCCATATTTCCAACTAAGTCTTTTAGACTTTTCTTTAAGGTGCCAAAAGTATAGTGTTAACTTGGCATGCCTTTCATACTTGTGGTTTGAACAAGCTTTTGGGAACTTATCACTTTGTTGCACAGGGTTGATAAGTTAGTTTTATCATCAGAGGTGGAATTTTTAACTTGATGATGATTTTTGAGGACTTATCACTCTATCGAAGAGAGTTGATAAGTTGATTTTATCAGAGGTGTGGAATTAACTTGATGAAATTAGGTACTTGTGGTTTGAACAAGGTTTAAGGCATGTGATGTAAACAAGGCTTACATGGCTTGTGGTGTGAACAAGGCTTTCGGCTTGTGGTGTGAACAAGGCTTTCGGCTTATCATCCTATTGAGGAGGACTGATAAGTTAATTGCGATTTAAGCAAATTTGGGGACTTATCATCCTATTGAAGAGGATTGATAAGTTGATTGCGATTCAAGTAAATTTGAGGACTTATCATCCTATTAGAGAGGATTGATAAGTTGGTTGTCAGAGGTGCATTGTTAACTTGATGGGATTGTGTTGCGATGTGAGCAACTTTGTGGACTTATCATCCTATTGGAGAGGATTGGTAAGTTGGTTATCAAACTCTGCTGGGGATGTGTAGAGATTTTGATAGGATTGAGTTATGATTTGAACGAATTTATGGACTTATCATCCTAGTGAAGAGGATTGATAAGATGATTGACGAGGTTTAGTTGTGATTTGAACAACTTTGAAGAACTTATCTGCTAGGGAAGATTGATAAGTTGATTTTATCATCAGAGGTGCGGTGTTGACTTGATGATCTTTGATATTTGTGATTTGAACAAGATTTTAAAGATTTATCACTCTATTGGAGAGAGTTGATAAAATGATTGTCAGAGGTATAACATTAACGTGACAGAATTGTGTTGCGATTTGAGCAACTTTGTGGACTTATCATCCTATTGAAGAGGATTGATAATTTAATTTTGGTGGTGCTGCTACACGTTGAAATGCTTACATTATCAAAAGTGTTTTGTTAACTTGACAATATTTAGAATTTGTTATTCTACTCGGAAAATAACAAATAATCAACCCCCAGTCTTTGGGATACATGACGTCTTTAGACAAATTTGACGACGTCTGTAATTATTCTAAGTTGATACTATCCGAGTCTTTGGCGTCGGCCTCGCGATTTAGAGCCGGGTCATCAATAGCCAGGTCTTCGGAGACAGTCTCCTCTTCTTCGGCTTCAACCTTAGCAATAATTGCTTCAGCCTGTTCGCCTTGGGAGACTAGCTATTTCCAGGAATGGCATTTTGTAACCCCCATTCGGGCTAGGAGATTGATTTACAAATTGTGCCGACAGGTGTCAATTAGAGCAGACCGTGTCATACTTGTCGAGCATCGAAGAGTCATGCTTCGGAATCGTTCGACGAAGGCTTTGATAGGCTCTCCCTCCTTTTGCTTAATGGCAAGGAGAGAAGTGACAGAGATTTCCGTGTCATCTTCAAAGAATCGTGACAGAAGAGTCTCTAAATCGCCCATTTCTGGATACATCCTACAGGCAGTTTCATGAACCATTCAAAGGCAAGTCCTTGAGGGTGCCAAGGAACAAACGAGCTGTTATGGCATCATTTGACATCGCATTCCCAGTCTGTGACTTAAAATGGTAGATGTGTTGATTCGGTGATCCCGTGCCGTCGAAAGCTTGTAGCGTCGGGATTTTAAATTTTGGAGGATAAGGAACCGTATCCCATTCTGCAGGATACGGTGTGATAACCCTCTGATCTTGGAGCTCGCACCTATTAGCAATGACATTGAGACGGGCTTCCAGTTCTCGCATTTTTGCCGATTGAGGACTCTGCTTATTTTCGTCCTCTCTTCCTTCTTTAGAGGAGGATTCTACGTGATGGGCTTCTTGATCGGGAGCTTCATTCACTTTTTCTTTCTATTTTGAGGATTGACTCCTCCTCCATGATAATTCCAGCTGAGGTGTTGAGTCGGCCATGTGAACTTGAACCCTATTTGTAACAAGTTGGGCTACCATGTCTCGGAGTTGGTCGATAGACTCTTGTTGTGATCGCAGGGTCTCTCGCATGGCTTCCTGTTGCGACCGCATCACAGTCTGATGCTCTTCGAGCCTCTTCTTGAGATCTCCCGTGTTCTCTGTCATATAGACAGCGCTCTCATATTCCACGAAAGAACTGAAAGATTGGGAATCTGCAATGGCTGAGTGCTCATCATCAAGTTTTAGCCCTTTAGTTAGCCTCTGATAATTGACAGGAGGTATGACTCCCTTTCGTGTCCGAGTGTGTTGGTAAATCCCTTCAAATTTATCTGAGATTTCTCTAACACTTGGAGAACGATTGGTACCCGATTCATCCGAACTGGGGGCTGGTGACTTTCCCCTGCTAACCATATTAATAGTAACTCCGGGGTATCTAGCCTCTGAGGTCTTCCTCTGCGAGAATGCCGTCGCTCGGTGGACCAAGTGACATTCGTCAATTGGTCAAACACCGATGACTTGACCGTATGTGAGCAGCATCGACATGCCGATGATTTGGCATTTAGAACGCGAGATTTGCGTTTGAGCACGTGAACGCGAGGTTGAGACCCGCTTTAGATTGGGGACGCGAGGTCCGCATTTGAACATTTGAACGCGGGGTTGAGACCCGCGTTTTAGAATAGGGGCGTGAGGGTCGCTTGCAACCCCCTGCTGAACGCGAGGTTCGCGTTTGAGCAATTGAACATGGGGTTGAGACCTGCATTTTATAGTGGGGACGCGAGGATAGCGTGCAACCCCCTGCTGAACACGAGGTTCGCGTTTGAGCAATTGAATGCAGGGTTGAGACCCGCTTTAGATTGGGGACGCGAGGTCCGCATTTGAACATTTGAGCGGGGTTGAGACCCGCTTTAGATTGGGGACGCGAGGTCCGCATTTGAACATTTGAACGCCGGGTTGAGACCCGCTTTAGATTGGGGACGCGAGGTCCGCATTTGAACATTTGAACGCCGGGTTGAGACCCGCTTTAGATTGGGGACGCGAGGTCCGCATTTGAACATTTGAACGCCGGGTTGAGACCCGCTTTAGATTGGGGACGCGAGGTCCGCATTTGAACATTTGAACGCCGGGTTGAGACCCGCTTTAGATTGGGGACGCGAGGTCCGCATTTGAACATTTGAACGCCGGGTTGAGACCCGCTTTAGATTGGGGACGCGAGGTCCGCATTTGAACATTTGAACGCCGGGTTGAGACCCGCTTTAGATTGGGGACGCGAGGTCCGCATTTGAACATTTGAGCGGGGTTGAGACCCGCTTTAGATTGGGGACGCGAGGTCCGCATTTGAACATTTGAACGCCGGGTTGAGACCCGCTTTAGATTGGGGACGCGAGGTCCGCATTTGAACATTTGAACGCCGGGTTGAGACCCGCTTTAGATTGGGGACGCGAGGTCCGCATTTGAACATTTGAACGCCGGGTTGAGACCCGCTTTAGATTGGGGACGCGAGGTCCGCATTTGAACATTTGAACGCCGGGTTGAGACCCGCTTTAGATTGGGGACGCGAGGTCCGCATTTGAACATTTGAACGCCGGGTTGAGACCCGCTTTAGATTGGGGACGCGAGGTCCGCATTTGAACATTTGAACGCCGGGTTGAGACCCGCTTTAGATTGGGGACGCGAGGTCCGCATTTGAACATTTGAACGCCGGGTTGAGACCCGCTTTAGATTGGGGACGCGAGGTCCGCATTTGAACATTTGAACGCCGGGTTGAGACCCGCTTTAGATTGGGGACGCGAGGTCCGCATTTGAACATTTGAACGCCGGGTTGAGACCCGCTTTAGATTGGGGACGCGAGGTCCGCATTTGAACATTTGAACGCCGGGTTGAGACCCGCTTTAGATTGGGGACGCGAGGTCCGCATTTGAACATTTGAACGCCGGGTTGAGACCCGCTTTAGATTGGGGACGCGAGGTCCGCATTTGAACATTTGAACGCCGGGTTGAGACCCGCTTTAGATTGGGGACGCGAGGTCCGCATTTGAACATTTGAACGCCGGGTTGAGACCCGCTTTAGATTGGGGACGCGAGGTCCGCATTTGAACATTTGAACGCCGGGTTGAGACCCGCTTTAGATTGGGGACGCGAGGTCCGCATTTGAACATTTGAACGCCGGGTTGAGACCCGCTTTAGATTGGGGACGCGAGGTCCGCATTTGAACATTTGAACGCCGGGTTGAGACCCGCTTTAGATTGGGGACGCGAGGTCCGCATTTGAACATTTGAGCGGGGTTGAGACCCGCTTTAGAATAGGGCTGAGGGTCGCTTGCAACCTGGCGAGCGAGGTTGGCGTTTGAGCAATTGAATATGGGGTTGAGACCGCATTTTATAGTGGGGACGCGAGGATAGCGTGCAACCTGGCGAGCGAGGTTGGCGTTTGAGCAATTGAATGCGTGGTTGAGACCCGCTTTAGATTGGGGACGCGAGGTCCGCATTTGAACATTTGAGCGGGGTTGAGACCCGCTTTAGATTGGGGACGCGAGGTCCGCATTTGAACATTTGAGCGGGGTTGAGACCGCATTTTATAGTGGGGACGCGAGGTCCGCATTTGAACATTTGAGCGGGGTTGAGACCGCATTTTATAGTGGGGACGCGAGGTCCGCATTTGAACATTTGAGCGGGGTTGAGACCCGCTTTAGATTGGGGACGCGAGGTCCGCATTTGAACATTTGAGCGGGGTTGAGACCGCATTTTATAGTGGGGACGCGAGGTCCGCATTTGAACATTTGAGCGGGGTTGAGACCGCATTTTATAGTGGGGACGCGAGGTCCGCATTTGAACATTTGAGCGGGGTTGAGACCGCATTTTATAGTGGGGACGCGAGGTCCGCATTTGAACATTTGAGCGGGGTTGAGACCCGCTTTAGATTGGGGACGCGAGGTCCGCATTTGAACATTTGAGCGGGGTTGAGACCGCATTTTATAGTGGGGACGCGAGGTCCGCATTTGAACATTTGAGCGGGGTTGAGACCCGCTTTAGATTGGGGACGCGAGGTCCGCATTTGAACATTTGAGCGGGGTTGAGACCCGCTTTAGATTGGGGACGCGAGGTCCGCATTTGAACATTTGAGCGGGGTTGAGACCCGCTTTAGATTGGGGACGCGAGGTCCGCATTTGAACATTTGAGCGGGGTTGAGACCGCATTTTATAGTGGGGACGCGAGGTCCGCATTTGAACATTTGAACGCCGGGTTGAGACCGCATTTTATAGTGGGGACGCGAGGTCCGCATTTGAACATTTGAACGCCGGGTTGAGACCGCATTTTATAGTGGGGACGCGAGGATAGCGTGCAACCCTGCTGAACACGAGGTTCGCGTTTGAGCAATTGAATATGGGGTTGAGACCGCATTTTATAGTGGGGACGCGAGGTCCGCATTTGAACATTTGAACGCCG
This sequence comes from Asparagus setaceus, assembly GCA_012295165.1. Lineage (NCBI taxonomy): Eukaryota > Viridiplantae > Streptophyta > Magnoliopsida > Asparagales > Asparagaceae > Asparagus > Asparagus setaceus. The sequence goes on from CM022710.1 coordinate 136,085, forward strand.
GGTTGAGACCGCATTTTATAGTGGGGACGCGAGGTCCGCATTTGAACATTTGAACGCCGGGTTGAGACCGCATTTTATAGTGGGGACGCGAGGTCCGCATTTGAACATTTGAACGCCGGGTTGAGACCGCATTTTATAGTGGGGACGCGAGGTCCGCATTTGAACATTTGAACGCCGGGTTGAGACCGCATTTTATAGTGGGGACGCGAGGTCCGCATTTGAACATTTGAACGCCGGGTTGAGACCGCATTTTATAGTGGGGACGCGAGGTCCGCATTTGAACATTTGAACGCCGGGTTGAGACCGCATTTTATAGTGGGGACGCGAGGTCCGCATTTGAACATTTGAACGCCGGGTTGAGACCGCATTTTATAGTGGGGACGCGAGGTCCGCATTTGAACATTTGAACGCCGGGTTGAGACCGCATTTTATAGTGGGGACGCGAGGTCCGCATTTGAACATTTGAACGCCGGGTTGAGACCGCATTTTATAGTGGGGACGCGAGGTCCGCATTTGAACATTTGAACGCCGGGTTGAGACCGCATTTTATAGTGGGGACGCGAGGTCCGCATTTGAACATTTGAACGCCGGGTTGAGACCGCATTTTATAGTGGGGACGCGAGGATAGCGTGCAACCCTGCTGAACACGAGGTTCGCGTTTGAGCAATTGAATATGGGGTTGAGACCGCATTTTATAGTGGGGACGCGAGGTCCGCATTTGAACATTTGAACGCCGGGTTGAGACCGCATTTTATAGTGGGGACGCGAGGTCCGCATTTGAACATTTGAACGCCGGGTTGAGACCGCATTTTATAGTGGGGACGCGAGGTCCGCATTTGAACATTTGAACGCCGGGTTGAGACCGCATTTTATAGTGGGGACGCGAGGTCCGCATTTGAACATTTGAACGCCGGGTTGAGACCGCATTTTATAGTGGGGACGCGAGGTCCGCATTTGAACATTTGAACGCCGGGTTGAGACCGCATTTTATAGTGGGGACGCGAGGTCCGCATTTGAACATTTGAACGCCGGGTTGAGACCGCATTTTATAGTGGGGACGCGAGGTCCGCATTTGAACATTTGAACGCCGGGTTGAGACCGCATTTTATAGTGGGGACGCGAGGTCCGCATTTGAACATTTGAACGCCGGGTTGAGACCGCATTTTATAGTGGGGACGCGAGGTCCGCATTTGAACATTTGAACGCCGGGTTGAGACCGCATTTTATAGTGGGGACGCGAGGTCCGCATTTGAACATTTGAACGCCGGGTTGAGACCGCATTTTATAGTGGGGACGCGAGGTCCGCATTTGAACATTTGAACGCCGGGTTGAGACCGCATTTTATAACTCTGCACGATTTTAGAGATCTCACTTAGAAAGAGCTCCCTCTGATGATATCTGATCTTCCATGCCAAAGTCCTTCAAAAGCCGAACAAAAGCAAGGTTGAATGCTCCAAAATCTTCTCAAGAAAAAATCCCAAGTTCCCCAAAAGAGAAGCCCCCCTCTTCAGTTGAGCTTTCAGCTATTTATAGGGGTTTAAGGGGTGTAACTGACCCCTAAAAAGGCTCTTGAACGAGGGTTCAAGGCCCTCAAATCGTGCAAAACGGTTTTGGAACCGTTTAGAACGTGTTTAAATGAGTCAAACGCGAGATTCGTGTTCTGGAACGAGCCTCACGTTTTGCTACAGTGAAAACGCCCAGGTGAGCCTCGCGTTTTTTGCTACAGTAAAAACGCCCATGTGAGCCTCGCGTTTTTTGCTATAGTGAAAATGCCCATGTGAGCTGCAATGAAACCGCTCAGGTGTTGCTACAGTAAAAACGCCCAGGTGAGCCTCGCGTTTTTTGCTACAGTGAAAATGCCCATGTGAGCCTCGCTTTTTGCTATAGTGAAAATGCCCATGTGAGCCTCGCTTTTTGCTATAGTGAAAATGCCCATGTGAGCCTCGCTTTTTGCTACAAGAAAACACCCATGTGAGCCTCGCTTTTTGCTATAGTGAAAATGCCCATGTGAGCCGCAATGAAACCGCCCATGTGAGCCTCGCTTTTTGCTACAAGAAAACACCCATGTGAGCCTCGCTTTTTGCTATAGTGAAAATGCCCATGTGAGCCTCGCTTTTTGCTATAGTGAAAATGCCCATGTGAGCCTCGCTTTTTGCTATAGTGAAAATGCCCATGTGAGCCTCGCTTTTTGCTACAAGAAAACACCCATGTGAGCCTCGCTTTTTGCTACAAGAAAACACCCATGTGAGCCTCGCTTTTTGCTACAAGAAAACACCCATGTGAGCCTCGCTTTTTGCTACAAGAAAACACCCATGTGAGCCTCGCTTTTTGCTACAAGAAAACACCCATGTGAGCCTCGCTTTTTGCTACAAGAAAACACCCATGTGAGCCTCGCTTTTTGCTACAAGAAAACACCCATGTGAGCCTCGCTTTTTGCTATAGTGAAAATGCCCATGTGAGCCTCGCTTTTTGCTACAAGAAAACACCCATGTGAGCCTCGCTTTTTGCTACAAGAAAACACCCATGTGAGCCTCGCTTTTTGCTACAAGAAAACACCCATGTGAGCCTCGCTTTTTGCTACAAGAAAACACCCATGTGAGCCTCGCTTTTTGCTACAAGAAAACACCCATGTGAGCCTCGCTTTTTGCTATAGTGAAAATGCCCATGTGAGCCTCGCTTTTTGCTATAGTGAAAATGCCCATGTGAGCCTCGCTTTTTGCTACAAGAAAACACCCATGTGAGCCTCGCTTTTTGCTACAAGAAAACACCCATGTGAGCCTCGCTTTTTGCTACAAGAAAACACCCATGTGAGCCTCGCTTTTTGCTACAAGAAAACACCCATGTGAGCCTCGCTTTTTGCTACAAGAAAACACCCATGTGAGCCTCGCTTTTTGCTACAAGAAAACACCCATGTGAGCCTCGCTTTTTGCTATAGTGAAAATGCCCATGTGAGCCTCGCTTTTTGCTACAAGAAAACACCCATGTGAGCCTCGCTTTTTGCTATAGTGAAAATGCCCATGTGAGCCTCGCTTTTTGCTACAAGAAAACACCCATGTGAGCCTCGCTTTTTGCTACAAGAAAACACCCATGTGAGCCTCGCTTTTTGCTACAAGAAAACACCCATGTGAGCCTCGCTTTTTGCTATAGTGAAAATGCCCATGTGAGCCTCGCTTTTTGCTACAAGAAAACACCCATGTGAGCCTCGCTTTTTGCTACAAGAAAACACCCATGTGAGCCTCGCTTTTTGCTATAGTGAAAATGCCCATGTGAGCCTCGCTTTTTGCTACAAGAAAACACCCATGTGAGCCTCGCTTTTTGCTACAAGAAAACACCCATGTGAGCCTCGCTTTTTGCTATAGTGAAAATGCCCATGTGAGCCTCGCTTTTTGCTACAAGAAAACACCCATGTGAGCCTCGCTTTTTGCTATAGTGAAAATGCCCATGTGAGCCTCGCTTTTTGCTACAAGAAAACACCCATGTGAGCCTCGCTTTTTGCTACAAGAAAACACCCATGTGAGCCTCGCTTTTTGCTATAGTGAAAATGCCCATGTGAGCCTCGCTTTTTGCTACAAGAAAACACCCATGTGAGCCTCGCTTTTTGCTACAAGAAAACACCCATGTGAGCCTCGCTTTTTGCTACAAGAAAACACCCATGTGAGCCTCGCTTTTTGCTACAAGAAAACACCCATGTGAGCCTCGCTTTTTGCTACAAGAAAACACCCATGTGAGCCTCGCTTTTTGCTACAAGAAAACACCCATGTGAGCCTCGCTTTTTGCTACAGTGAAAACGCCCATGTGAGCCTCGCTTTTTGCTACAGTGAAAACGCCCATGTGAGCCTCGCTTTTTGCTACAAGAAAACACCCATGTGAGCCTCGCTTTTTGCTACAAGAAAACACCCATGTGAGCCTCGCTTTTTGTTTGACAACTGAAATAACAATCAACTGCTCAATTATGCTTCTAAGTGTGCTGTTATTCTGGATCCTCAAGAGGATTTTGATCCTCTTAAAAAAGTGAGGAACATGGAACGGGAGAGAGCTACTTTAGAGTAGACTCTCTTTACCTGTTAGTGGGGTGGTTATTTTATATTGTTCAAATGTTAGTCACTTGGAATGTGCGAGGGTTGGGGTTGAGTAATAAAAGATTTGGAGTTAAGGATTTTTATCAACTTAACAAGTTTGACATTATTTGCTTGCAAGAAACAAAGTTGTGTTGTATCACTGATAATATTCTAAAAGTTTGGGTGGTACCATGTTTGATTGGGTTTGTTTACCCTCATGTGGAACTTCAAGGGGTATTATGATTGGGTGGAATAATATTAAATGGAAAAAGTTAAATGACACTGTTGGAAATTATGTATTATCTGCTATGTTACAACATAAAAAAATGGTTATATTTGAACTATGTCATCAGTTTATGGGCCTCATTGTAATAGAGAAAGAATGAATTTTTGGCAAGAGCTTAGAGATCTCAAAAATAGTTTATCGGGTCCTTGGGTTGTTGTGGGTGACTTTAATGTCACTATTAATCCTGACAAAAGAAGAGGTAAAACTAATCATAAAAAGGATATAGAAGATTTTCTTGAAGTGATTAATGAGCTAGAATTAATTGATAGTCCCCTTCATGGAAGAAGTTCTACTTGGTCAAACAAAAGAAGATCTCCTTCTATGGCTAGACTTGACAGAGTTTTTTTTAACTCTGAATGGGAAGATAATTTCCCTTTTTCTAAACAACAAGGTCTTAGTAGCCAACTGTCAGACCATGCTCCCATAAGTTTTGATTGTGGGGATAATCAACAATATATTAAAACTTTCAGATTTGAAAAAATTTGGTTGAATTCTGAAGATTTTAAAAGTAGTGTCCCTATTTGGTGGAGATGTGCTCCTTCTAGTACTTCAGCTGCTAAAAATATTATGGTCAAGCTGAGGTTTATGAGAAAATGTATAAAGCATTGGGTTCTTTCTAATTTTCACGGTGTCAAAAAGAAAAAAAAAGGAATTATTGGATGATTTGCTAGAGCTGGAAGTCAGAAGAAAATAGGGATTTGACTGATATTGAAATGATACAAAAAATGATGTGATGACTCAGTTGAATGAAATTTTGTTTCAAGAGGAACAAATGTGGAAGCAAAGAGCTAAGGCTCATTGGCTCAAATAAGGAGATCAGAATACTTCCTATTTTCATAAATTAGCCAATGGTAGAAAGAGAAATAATCTGATTTCTTCGGTTGGGCACAATAATACTAAAATCAGTTCTGATGAGGGTATTGCACAGGTTTTTTTAAACCATTACAAACAAATTTTGGACAAACTGTATCTCACAGATGTCAGCTGAACTGGAATAGATTATTTCCTGTCAAAGATTGGGGAAGTGCTGATATTGAACTTCCTTTTTCTGAAGAAGAAGTTCATAAAGCTCTTTTTGACATGAAGGGAGATAAATCCCCTGGACCTGATGGGTTCCTGCCCTCTTTTATCAAGTTTTTTGGGATGTTGTTAAAACTGATATTATGAATCTTGACAAACAGTTTGTTGAATGTGATATATAAAATTATCACCAATGTCTTGACAAATAGACTGAATCCTAAACTGGATTTGTTAGTAGACCCAGCACAATCAGGGTTTATTAAAGGTAGATTCTTGCTTGATGGTGTTGCTGCAGCCCAAGAGATTATCTCTGATTGTTTTCTTAATAAGAAATTGGGTGGAATATTGCTGAAATTGGATTTTGCGAAAGCCTATGACATGTTAGACTGGAATTTTATTCTAGATGTCCTGAAAGCTAAAGGTTTTGGTGATAAATGTGTTCATTGGGTGAGTGCTTGTTTAAATGGGGGATTGTAAGCTATTAATTTAAATGGCAAACCTGGTAATTGGATTTTATCCAGAAGAGGAGTTCGTCAAGGGGATCCCCTGTCACCCCTCCTTTTTGTGTTAGCAGCTGATTAATTTACTAGGATGTTAACTCTAGCTGTTGAATCTCAACTCATTGAAGGTTTAGGGCCTGACAACATGGTTCACAAAGTTATTTGTTTGCAATATGCAGATGACACTTTAATTTTTTGCAAGAATAACAGAGAACACTTGACTGTTTTGAGGCTAATTTTATACTATTTTGAACCTGCTTCTGGTCTAAAAATTAGTTTTAACAAAGGTGTGCTTATTGCCCTTGAAAATAATGAACCTTTGCAACAAAATCTGGCCACTATGATGAATTGCAAAAGTGGTAATTTTCCCATTACTTATCTTGGGATTCCTTTAAGACCTGGTAAATTAAAAAGAGATGATTGGTTTCCTTTGATTGAAAAAATTGAGAAACGATTGGCTATGTGGAAAGGTAGAATATTATCCAGAGGAGGGAGACTAGTTTTAGTTAACTCAGTTCTCTTCTCTATGCCAATTTTCTGGTTATCCTTTTTTTTATCCCCTTCTTGGGTAATTGAAAAAATGGACAGGATGAGAAGAAGATTTCTATGGATTGGATCTATGGATCACAAAGGACATACAAATCTGGTTAAATGGGATGAAATATGCAGACCAAAAATTGTGGGGGTTTAGGGATTAAAAATCTAAAAATCATGAATAAAGCCCTCTTAGGGAAATGACTTTGGAAATGGTTTGATGATACATTTGTCTTATGGAAACAAATCAGTTTTCATAGTTATTTTGAAAGGAGAAATTGGACAGAATTTTTTCATTCTGGGAATTTACAGTTATCACATTTTTGGAAAAATTTTTTTACTAATGTTGACAGCTTCCTATGCAGCACTCAGGTAAATGTGGGAGATGGATGTTTTACAATTTTTGGCTTGATAAATGATCAGGTTCTTCAACACTTGCTTCTTTATTCCCAGCATTATTTGCTCTTTCATCAAATCCTTTTGTTACCATTAATGGTTTGAGGAAAAAAGAAAACAATTTGTGGGTGTGGAAATTGTAGTTTGATAGACAACTGACTGGTACTTTAGTTTTCCAGTACTTTGAAATGATGAATTTGCTCAATTCAGTCACTCTTATACATCAAAAGATAAAAGAGCATGGTTGTGGGAATCTACAAAAATATTTTCTGTTAAATTCTACTATCAATTTTTGATTGATGGAGGATTGAGATTTGATTGTGATAATATATGGGGACTTCCTGTTCCTTTGAAAGTCAAGTTTTTGGTCTGGTTGGCATTTAAAAATAGTTTGAATACAAAAGACATCCTGGAGAAAAAGGGCATACAAATAGAAAAAACCTGCTGCTTGTGTTCCAAATTGGAGGAAAGTCATGCGCATCTATTCCTTAATTGTGAGTTTGTTTACTCAATGTGGAAGTCCTTACAATACAAACTCAAAACTGATGATGATTTCAAGGTAGAGTCTTTGAGAGACTTATGGTTATCCTGGGGATTAAAAAGTGATGAGAAGGCTAATCTTCATAGAGATGTTTACATCTGTTCTCTGATCTGGGTTATTTGGCAAGAACGAAATGAAAGACTATTTTCGAACAAGAAGAGGAGAGCTATAGAACTTTTGAACAAAACTGTGTCTTACTCGACCTTTTGGCTAGGTGCAAATGGACAATCTACCAGAGCTTCAAGAATGCAAGAAAGGAGGAGGAGGAGAGGAATCCAGGGAACTCTTGGTCGAGGAGGAATTCAGGTTGGGAGAGCTGCTGCTGAAGAAAGCCTAGGAAGTCATGTGGCTGGTGCAATAGTGCTTGAATGAGGAAATTTTCATCTGCAACTTGTTGCTTTGGGACTTTTTTTGGTTTATGCAATAGTTTGTTTAACTTTCTTATGAACACTATGCATAGTATTATGTACAGGGGTGTTAGTTTTTACTTCCTGACATGTAATAGTTTGAATCTTTAGCACATACTTTTGGAGTTGGGGGTATGTGCTGTGTTTGTAACAACCTCTTTTGATATTTAGCTGGCTGGGGTACCTTTGTGGTGGTCCATCCTTTTTCTCAAAAAAAAATCTACTATAGTTTTTTTTAAGATCTGAAAATAGGTTAGTCCAATATGTATACAGATTTCTAAAAGGTTAATTTCACATAACCTCCCTAAACATTTTTTTTCTTTAGGGGGGGTTTTGGTTTTTGGGGTTTTGGGGGTTTGTTGGTTCTCACATGACCTCCAAACTCTATCCTTTTCTTACTGATTCCCCTTTATCTATAGTTTGCAAATAAATAAATATGTTCATGAGAGAAAAAAATCTTAAAATTTATCATTTGTCATACATCTTTTCCTAAAATTTGAAGGTTTTTTCACTCAATAATTTTTTTATTTGCACATTACATGTAGGAGTGTTCGGTGAGAAAAGTTCAAAGTTCAAAGGGTTTAGTGAATATCCCAAAGTTAAGAGGAGTTACGTGAAATTAACTTTATGTTATGTAATTGCGCATCCCTTACTTCAACACCAACTAAAAAAACGATAAACCTCTGAAACTATCCCACACTTCTGTTGGAAACATGACATACAACGAGGCGGAATATGCATATCATGACAATAAATCCAAATTAATTAGAATTAGAAGAATACCTGAAACGCTTTCCGAATTTCTTCAATTATTTGTCCCAAGATCAATCCAAAATAGCTTCCTTAAGAGAAAAAGCCTCCAATTGAAATCCACCCGTCACTGAAGAGGAGACATACTGAGAGATAGGTTCTCAATTTTCTATATCTGTTATTCTCTTATTATCTTCATAAGATTTTCTCTTACCTCATAAGGCTACATATGAACCCTATATATAGGATTAGATTAGCCTTAGAGATTTTAACTTTAAACAATTCATAATTGTTCAAAATTCTATCCATAACAATTAAAGATAGAATAGAATTATTCAAAAACTTTATCCATAATAATTAAGGATAGAAATAGAATTGTATTGCATGTAAACCCCTTCTATTGATATTAGTGAGACCAATTGGGTCCCATATCGAGAACCAATTATTAATCAAATTAATAATTTTAATTTAACAATCAAATCCATATCCCACCAACTGTTCATAAAAGCTCTTCCATAATATGGGATTAAATATTCATGAATAATATTATCGTACATTCAATCCTCTCCAGTATCATTTATTTTAGGCAATTCTTTTGAGCAGGACAATTCACCTATTTGCTCATGCCTAAATTGCAATTCCCATAAACATAAATAAAAATTATTTTGAAACATCAAAATATTTTATTTTTTATAAGAAAGTAAATTTTGAAAATTATTTTTCAAAACCACCTGCCGGCAGGAATTTAATAACTTCATGGGAATGCATAATAAATTAACTCATCATAATGAGCATACTGGATCCTATCTAGATATCCATCATTTTCCTAAATGAAATTTAGCAACCCAACGTTTCAGGTTGTGTAGCGCTTGCTAAACAAGCTTAACCATCACATCAAAGCATACTAAATTATCAAATCGAAAATGACGATATCATCAAGTCAAAGGGACCATATAACAATCTGAATTCTCCATCTCCTAGGTGTCGCGTCCTAGAGAATCCAAATACGGTCTAGTGCTACACACATCACAATGTGTGCTTATGACATACACCCGAGGAATCCCTATTCCCGGTGGTTGAGACCCACCACCACATCTCACATGTCGGTGTCATGCATAATAACCTGTTATAACAAAGTTATCATTTACTAGTTATAGGTTAAGCACAAATTTAAGAAATCTCTAAGTTAGATCATATCTCCAAGCAAGTGACCATCACAGTGCATGATCTAACAAAATTATTTCTAAGGATATATAACAATTATATAAATGATACCCAAATTATATGTGCAACAATTAAATCTATTAACATTACAATAATATTACATAATTTTGTATTGATGTTCAAGGGCATATTATTACTATTCCACTACTAATATTTGCTGAAATGTGGTAAACAAAATGGGCTAAGCCTATATATCTCATTTCCTTCATGAATAATTAATATGTGGAGTTCCAATACAGAAAGTTTTCATATATTCTAATGCATGCACAACTTGTTTCGGACTTTATGAATTATATATTGTTTATTATTTACATGTGAAATTTCATCATAGTATTTATAAATTTTGTTACTACATATTACGTTCTTGGCTTCTCACCCCATATATTGCATGCATAGACTAAGAGGGTGTTTGGGAGCTTTTTGTGGTCAAACTAGCTTTTAAGCTAGCTTTTTCATATCTATCTGTTTGGTAAAATATCAAATAAGTTAACTTATAAGTTTAAAAATTAAGCCCTCCCAAACACCCTTTAAACACTTTATTATATGCAAAATTCCTAAATACAAATTCAAATTAGAATGGAAGTCTAAATGAGATAAAAATCTTCATATATAAATCAAAGAAATTAGACTCATCAATGCAAGTACGGACATAACACTTGTTACGTTAATAAACATAATTTTCTTATTAATGAAAACAAGATCAAATTAAATACCCTTGAAGTAAATCACGATTATATGTACTTAATATAAAAATTATAAGACTTATTCGTCAGCTGGTTTGCCCGAGTGGTTAAGGGGAAGACTTAAGATCTTCTGCACACAAGTGCATGGGTTCGAACCCCATAGCCAGCAGTATATTTTGTTTCCTATATATATATATATAATTTTCAGGGGTTTCGTCATGGCTTTTTAAAAGATATTAGTCCCTTAAATCATATGTATTTTGTATTAGTCCCTCAAATCTTCATATTTTAATATTAGTCCCCAAATTGCTTTAATGTGTTGATATTGATCACTGTAGTTAGTTGCTATTAAAACTTTAGGAGAATATTCCATTTTCTTTAATCATTATCATTATTGGACAGTTATATCCCTCACTTAATAAATTCAAACCTATAACCAATTAAACCCGAACCCGATATAACTTAATAAATTCAAACCTATAACCAATTAAACCCGAACCCGATATAACTTAATAAATTCAAACCTATAACCAATTAAACCTGAACCCGATATAACTTAATAAATTCAAACCTATAACCAATTAAACCCGAACCCGATATAACTTAATAAATTCAAACCTATAACCAATTAAACCCGAACCCGATATAACTTAATAAATTCAAACCTATAACCAATTAAACCTGAACCCGTAAAGAACCTCCTAACCCAAACACATTTAATAAAAGCCAAACCCATTGGGCCACCAACATCCTCTCCTTCTACTACCTCTCCTCCTCCGGGACTGCCACCTCCTCTCCCACTGTTGTTGCTTCTCTCCAACCATCTCCCTACCCATCAACTCCGGTGATTCATTGAAACGAGGGTTGAGAGAAACGGAAATGACTTGGTTAGGAGAATTAAACGAGTGTGGATATTTTGGTAATTGATCATTAATGGTTAATCTAAACCTAACTAGAGTTGAGGATTTTAGATGGAAAAACTAACAGAGGGACTAATATCAAAATACTGATGATTTAAAGGACTGATATCTAAAAACCCTTTTGTCATATTAATACACCATATCCTATTTATCCTTTTAAAATATTTTTTATATTTATCCTCAAATTTTAGGGTTTTGTCATATTAATACTTCATATCCTATTTATCCTTTTAAAATATTTTTTATATTTATCCTCAAATTTTAGGGTTTTGTCATATTAATACTTCATATCCTATTTATCCTTTTAAAATATTTTTTATATTTATCCTCAAATTTTAGGGTTTTGTCATATTAGACCCGCATGTCATATTTTTGTTTCTAGTAATCCTTTTAAAAATAATTTAATATTTATCTTTAATTTTTAGGGTTTTGTCATATTAGACCCGCATGTCATATTTTTGTTTCTAGTAATCTTTTAAAAATAATTTAATATTTATCTTTAATTTTTAGGTTTTTGTCATATTAGACCCGCATGTCATATTTTTGTTTCTAGTAATCCTTTTAAAAATAATTTAATATTTATCTTTAATTTTTAGGGTTTTGTCATATTAATACACCATATCCTATTTATCCTTTTAAAATATTTTTTATATTTATCCTCAAATTTTAGGGTTTTGTCATATTAATACACCATATCCTATTTATCCTTTTAAAATATTTTTTATATTTATCCTCAAATTTTAGGGTTTTGTCATATTAATACACCATATCCTATTTATCCTTTTAAAATATTTTTTATATTTATCCTCAAATTTTAGGGTTTTGTCATATTAATACACCATATCCTATTTATCCTTTTAAAATATTTTTTATATTTATCCTCAAATTTTAGGGTTTTTACATATTATATTCGATCTCAATAGCTTTGTTATTTTTAGTTATGCTAAGATTGCAAGACACGAGATCGTTGAACTACTAAATTACCATGAATTCATTTTTTTTTTTTCCCTTTTTCTATAATTTTAAACAAATGTTATTCTGTCAGCTAAAGTCAGGGACGGATCCGTAAAATTTTTCCTATGGGGCACATAATCAATTAGGCATAAAACTAATAATTTATATAATATAAATTCTAGCAATAAAAAACTTATTTATATAATAGTCACAAAACATCAAGACATAATACTTTTCATTATTTTATTCATATCCATACATGATTGTTTTCATTTTCACCACAAAAATTAACAAAAAACCACAAAGCTCCAGCAACAATCCTTCATAGTTGTTCTCGACGTGGTCTCATGTTTTGATACCTTTGTATGATTTTCTCATTTTCCACATTATGAAATATGTCTTTCTCAATATACGTAACTAAACAATCATTTAACCATTCATCTTCCATACGATTGCGCTTTTGATTCTTTATAATTTTCATGGCTGAGAAAGTTCTTTCTACAGTTGCAGTTGCAACTGGTAATATCAATGCTAACTTCGTAAGTAGATATACTAACGGATATGCAACATGCTTCTTTGTTTCGACCAACTGTTTGCAAAGATCACCAATTCCCTTAAGTTCTGAAAAATCTCTCATCTGAGCGAACATCTATAATATAATTCTCAAGCTAATTCTCAAGCACAAGAAGTTCAATCGAAAAAAAGTCGTATGGATAAAATTGAGCGCATCGAATAAGTCTTTCTTTATTAAAATTAAACCCGAACCCGTAAAGAACCTCCTAACCCAAACACATTTAATAAAAGCCAAACCCATTGGGCCACCAACATCCTCTCCTTCTACTACCTCTCCTCCTCCTGCTCCCTCTCTTCACTATCCTCTTCCTCCCTCCCTTCCTCTCACAGCTGCACACAATTACCCACCTCTCATTCCCTCTCTCCTCCTGCCATCAAACAATAGCCCACAAGCAATACAAGCCCAAGAGCTTCTAGCCCTATTCAACTTAATGGGCTTGCGTTCAGCTGACGGCCCATCATAGGCCCAACTCCACCTTTACCCATGCACAGACAAGCCATGACCAGGAGCCACCTCCAAGAGCTCAACCCATGAAAGAACCCGTTCTCCTCCGCCCCCACAACCTCCACTCCCTCCAACAACCTCTCCTCCTCCGGGACTGCCACCTCCTCTCCCACTGTTGTTGCTTCTCTCCAACCATCTCCCTACCCATCAACTCCGGTGATTCATTGAAACGAGGGTTGAGAGAAACGGAAATGACTTGGTTAGGAGAATTAAACGAGTGTGGATATTTTGGTAATTGATCATTAATGGTTAATCTAAACCTAACTAGAGTTGAGGATTTTAGATGGAAAAACTAACAGAGGGACTAATATCAATACATTATGGCAATTTGAGGGACTAATATCAAAATAGAAGATTTGGGGGACTAATATCAAAATACTGATGATTTAAAGGACTGATATCTAAAAAACCCTTTTGTCATATTAGACCCGCATGTCATATTTTTTGTTTCTAGTAATCCTTTTAAAAATAATTTAATATTTATCTTTAATTTTTAGGTTTTTGTCATATTAATACTTCATATCCTATTTATCCTTTTAAAATATTTTTTATATTTATCCTCAAATTTTAGGGTTTTTACATATTATATTCGATCTCAATAGCTTTGTTATTTTTAGTTATGCTAAGATTGCAAGACACGAGATCGTTGAACTACTAAATTACCATGAATTCATTTTTTTTCCCTTTTTCTATAATTTTAAACAAATGTTATTCTGTCAGCTAAAGTCAGGGACGGATCCAGAAAATTTTTCCTATGGGGCACATAATCAATTAGGCATAAAACTAATAATTTATATAATATAAATTCTAGCAATAAAAAACTTATTTATATAATAGTCACAAAACATCAAGACATAATACTTTTCACTATTTTATTCATATCCATACATGATTGTTTTCATTTTCACCACAAAATTAACAAAACCACAAAGCTCCAAAGAACAATCCTTCATAGTTGTTCTCGACGTGGTCTCATAATTTGATACCTTTGTATGATTTTCTCATTTTCCACATTATCAAATATGTCTTTCTCAATATAATGTGAACTAAACAATCATTCAACCATTCATCTTCCATACGATTGCGCTTTTGATTCTTTATAATTTTCATGGTCGAGAAAGTTTTTCTACAGCTGTAACCGGTAATATCAATGCTAACTTCGTAAGTAGATATACTAACGGATATGCAACATGCTTCTTTGTTTCGACTAACCGCTTGCAAAGATCACCAATTCCCTTAAGTTCAAAAATCTCTCATCCGAGCTTAACATCTATAATATAATTCTCAAGCTAATTCTCAAGCACAAGAAGTTCAATCGAAAAAAGTCGTATGGATAAAATTGAGCGCATCAATAAGTCTTTCTTTATTAAAATCGCTGAACAAGTCTCTGCTCAAGCATGCCATACAAAGAAGTAACTCGGTAGTTGTCTCGCAGTTTATTATTAATCTCTTGAAGTTGTCTATCAATCACTTGATAATATATTTCAACTTGAAAGTGATGCAAATTTGAAACCTTTTGAACTTTACGTCTTGACCGCCCTGGAGCTACAAACAAATCATCCATTCTTGGGGATGTAATATTGTTCCTTTTGCAAAAAGAACAAACTTCATGAAGCAAAGACTCCCATTCATCATCTCTCATCGATTGTAATTGTCGCTTCGATACTCCAACTAATGTCATAGCATTTATAATATCTTGATCACTTTGTTGTAGTGCTTGAGACAAATCATTAGTAACTCCCAATATGTTTTTCATCAAATGCAAGTTAAAGACAAATTCAAAAGATTTGATAAAACCCAATAGCATACATGCTTCAGCTCGTTGTTCTGAGTTTGTTCCATCTTTCTCAACAATTTCAAGCACATCAATCACAGAAGAAAACATAGTAATCAAGCTGAGTATTGTATAATAATGTGAGCTCCAACGAGTATCTCATGCCCTTTTGAGAGTAGTTTGTTGATTCAACCCTTGACCACTACAGATTTCACCACTTGCTAATGCTTCTTTGACCTTTTTAATGTGACTGTTTTGAAGAACCTCTCTTCGCTTACATGAAGCACCAACAACATTTGACAAAGTAGAAAGTAGGTTAAACAGAAATGCAATTTCGACTTGGTTTTTAGCAACAGCAACAAGTGCTAATTGAAGTTGATGAGCAAAACAATGGATGTAATAGGCACATTGATTCTCTTTCAAAATCAGACTTTTAAGTCCATTAAATTCTTCTTGCATATTGCTTGCCCCATCGTAGCCTTGTCCCCTAATTTTTTGAATACTCAGCCCATATTTTGCAAATACTGTCTCCAAAGCTTCCTTAAGTGATAAAGCAGTGGTATTAGAAACATGAACAAGACCGAGAAAACGTTCCACAACACACCCCTTCTTATTCACATAACGTAAAACAATAGCCATTTGTTCTTTTACGGATATGTCGCGAGACTCATCAATCAAAATGGCAAAAAATTCATCACCAAGATCATTAATACTAGCACAAGTAGTCTCCTCAGCAGCTGCACTGACAATATCCTTTTGGATATTAGGTGCTATTAGTTTTAGATTCCCACGAGCACCTTTTAAAATCTTGTCAATAGATTCATTATGATCAGCCAAAAATCGTAATAACTCAAGAAAGTTTCCCTGGTTACTTGATGTATCAGATTCATCACGGCCTCGAAAAGCTAATCCCTAACGTAAAAGAAATCGAATGCAATCTATTGTAGCAGTCAAGTGAATACGATACTCCCTTTTGCTTGATCAAAGTGTTTAGAAATTACAACTTCAATATGTTGCTTTTGATTCATTAAAGATAGACATTTTCTCCAAGCTACATTATGAGCACTGTTAGGGCCCCCAATATGAGCTTGAAATCTCTCTGTTTTGTCTTTCCAGTTTTTAAAGCCATTAACAACAAAAGCATCTCCACCTCCTTGCTCCTCTCGCATAAGGTAACAACATAAACAAAATGCTGCATCTTTTGATATACTGTACTCTAGCCAATTACCATACTCCTTGAACCATTCAGGATTGAAGCGCTATAATTTCTTCCCAAATTGCTTTGAGGAAACTTATGCTCTCGCGGTTGACACGGATCTTTAAGTATATAGGCTCTTCGAATTTCTTCACGATCATTATTCGCGGTGAAAGTTGGGATGATTATCATTGCCGATGAATTCGTTATACCTTTATGGATTTACAAATGAATTCAAAAATAACTCACCTTTTTATAAGGCTTTACAATGAAAAATCAAAAAAGATTACAACTTTACTTCACCAAAACAAACGCGGAATCCGCTTATCGGCTCCTCGCTTGCGTGGATGTCTTTGCCTGTGCCGGGGACTTTGTTCCGTCCGCGGATCGCCGCGTGATTGTGATCCGAAGAAAGATCTACACGGTACAAAGGGGTTATTTCACGAAGAAAATAATAGCCCAAAGCGAATGAAATCGACCAAGCGAGATCAAGGCTCTTCTCGGGATCAAAAAATGAGGTTTTGATCCAGAGGAAATGCGTGTAGATCTAAGATCCGATCTCTCGAACCTTTTTGAGGGGATTATCTCACGAAGGAGGATAATAGCCCTGTAGAGTTCGCTGAGATCTGGATCTGGTGTCGAAGAAGATCGGTCGTTGCTCCCGAGTTTAGATCTGAGGTGAGAAGGCAATTTGGCAGAGCTTCGGCTTCTCAAAAATTTTCAGGCCCCTCACAAATGAGCCCCCTCCCTCTATTTATAGCTTTCAAAGCGGGTAAAGCGGGCGAAACGGGCGAAAAGCCCACCGAGACACCTCAAGGTGTCTCGGTTTTGGCCGAGACACTTTGAGGTGACTCGGCCTCAGCCGAGACGCCTCACGACTCTCTCGCTCATTTTTCGGGTCCGGGAGTTGATTTCCGCTTGTTATCCGAGCTTGATTTGAGGCTTCACGGTTTTGGATTTATTCCGTCTCTTGCACGCGGCCCGTCGCACACGATTCGTTGCCTCGGAGTTGGGTTTATCCTATTATTTGCACACGATTCGTCGATTCGTTGACTCGAGCGTATCGTCGCCTCACACTTGATTCATACGCTTCATCGATATGTCGGCTTGGACGCCTCATCGACTTGCTTCGTGCGCTTCGTCGACTCGTCGACTTGGACGTCTCGTCGGCTCGCTCGCCATTGACGATTTATCGATACATTGTCGGATGGCTCGTCGATTGTCAATTTATCGTTGCCACGTTATCGGATGGCTTTCGATTGACCACCCACTATCACGAGCTATGTCGAGGACTTGGGTAATTTTTTACGCCTACAGATACCCCCTCCAAAGTATTTCGGTCTTGCTCTTTTATAGAAGAAGCCAAAATTCTTTGGATATGATAGGCCCCAACCTTCAGTCGGTATAATAGGACCTGAAAATGGCTTCGAATCTTGACTTCTCCAATTCTCTCGGACCATCCAGTGCTTTGTAGGATGACTAAAAGTATCACGGTGCTGCATTTATTGTCTGAACGCTATTGAAGTCTTGAATCGAAAACCGATGAATGAATTTTCTTGTTTTAGCTCGTGTTGATGAGTTGTCGTCGGACTGACCATCCAATTTCGTGAGGCTTAACCCTGAACTGACGAATTCTTCATTGCGTCGCTTGTCGTAGAACTGACCACAGCGGGAGGAATTTTCTTGAGATTTTCAATTGGTGAACTCTCTTTCGCGACGCGTTGACCGGCATCCGTAATTTTTTCTTGAAATCCAACCTTCAATCGGCAATTTTCCACTACGACGCGTTGTCCGACGTCAGAAAATTGAACACCGTGGGTGTAAATTAGGGGTTGTCGAGTTATCCTGAAGAATATGAAATATTCTCCAGAAACTTCTCAACAAACATGGGAAATAGTTTATACTCATATACCTTTTTGGAGTAAATAACCACCGTGGGAGGAGATTTGAGGGTTATCGAGTTATCCTTAAGAATATTTTATGAAATATTCTCCGAAACTTCGACAAAATAGGAAATAGTTTATGCTCATATACCTTTTGGAGTAAATAACCACCGGGAGGAGATTTGAGGGTTGTCGAAGTTATCCTTAAGAATATTTTATGAAATATTCTTCATAAATTTCTCGACAAAATAGGAAATAGTTTATACTCATATACCTTTTTAGTGTAATTCTGCGGCTCGAATAAATTGAGCCGGATGAAAATTGACTCTTTATGGGTGATGTCCCCGCTGAATGATTGGTCCAGGGACCCTGGCTGGTGATGACCTTGTTAGTGAAGGAGGTAGTACTTAACCATCATATCCGAGAAACTGGAGCTTCACGGAACAAAAGCTACTGAAGTTGAGGAGGAAGCTGCGAAAATATCGAACGGCAGCTAGGAGTCCTTCAAGGCTGAATTACAAAATGAGCTCCAACGACGATGAGTCGTCCAACAACCCATCTTTTGCTGTGAACCTGATGTTTGGATAACTGCAATCTCCTCATTGAAACACTTGACCCTTCATCGGTTGAATTATGATTTCTCATTTCATTTTGACCCTCAGCCATCAACGGATTTGATGAGTCTTTACCGATTACCGTTTGAATCGGGCTAGCGTGCGGATTACCTATACCCGTTCCGTACGTGACGTTGTGTTAAAAGAATGAAACACTTTTAGGCTTAATGCTATGATGTTGAATACATAGACTTGGTCATCTTTTACGGGCAAGAGACTAATCGGCGGCGCGTGTTAGGCATCGGCTTTAGGGTTATTGACCAACCCCCAGCCCTCAACGGATTTGATTAGCCTTTACCGACTACCGTCTGAATCGGGCTAGCATGCGGATTATCTGAACCCATTTCAAGACGCGGACGTTGTGCTAAAAGAATGAAACTCTTTTAGACTTAATGCTACGATGCCGAATACGTAGACTTTGTCATCTTTTACGGACAAGAGACTAACCGGCCACATGTATTAGACGCAGGCTTATCCCTACTTAGGCTTCAGGATAAAATTCCCCAGACTTGAATTCTGGTGTCTTCTTCAATCGGAGAAAAGATTAAACCGGCAACACGTGTTAGGCGTTGGCTTATCCCTACTTAGGCTTCGGGGTAAAATTCCCCAAGACGATACTTGGTGTCTTTTTCAATCGGAGAAAAGACTAAACCTAAAAGAGGTGAAACTATGATTAGGCCTACACCTTCGGTCGGCATGGCCGTGAAAAGGAGCCGGAGAGAAAGAATTTATGTCCTATCTCTAGCGAAAAGGAGGTGAAACTAAGAGCGTGATCTTTGCTCGAGAATCGAAAAGATTCGGTGACCTTGATCGGCCTAACGATCTGGAAATTCTAATTCGGTGCATACCTTCACCACAAGGACGAAAAAGGATGAGACCAAGAGTGGGATCTCCACCCCGAGAATCAGAAAGACTCGGATAACCCTAACTGTCGGAAGGTTTGGTTACCTAATCTAATGGCGGACTTCTCGTTTATGGTTGTGGTCCTAAGGGTTTGACCAAATGAGAGTTTTGAGACGATCCTAGTTGTAGGAAGGTTTGATTGCTTGATTTGTGAGTGGACCTCTCGTTCATGGAAGGAATCGAGAGAGGAATTTGGCTTTGGTCCTAACTATAGGAAGGTTTGACCAAATCAACAGTGAGAGTGAGAGTATAAATCACAATGGGGGTGTTGATTTGTACAAGTCACTCAGTGTGGGGTTGGTGATGTTGATCCCGGCGATTGTTCCAACAAGGGTTAAAGAAGATATGACACGCTTCATCTTTAGGAACATGACCCGCTTTCGTCCGGAGTCATCGAGCCGACTTCAGGTAATCCTTAAGAATATTATGTATAATATTCTCCAAGAACTTTCTATCTTCTCATATCCACCCCCAGCTTTTTGCGAAACTGGGTCTAATGAGGAGTGCACTGTATCTAGCCACATAGTCGGGTTATCCTTAAGAATAATATGTATACTATTCTCCAGGAACTTTCCGACAAAATAGGAAATAGTTTAGACTCATATACCTTTTTGGAGTAAGGGAGGAACAGTTTAACCTCTTATACTCATCGAAGGAAAGGGAGCAGTTTATACTCGTATACCTGTCGGAGTGTGTGCCATTCTTGTTTGGCCTATTTTGGCGTTATGATGCCGGCGTCAACCAATGCTTGGATGTTATTCTTCAGAGCAATACAAGCATTGGTGGGGTGATGGACCCTCCTGCGGTACGCACAGTACTTTAGATCCGAAGTATTGCTAGCTTCCTCCTGATTCATGATAGGTGGAAGCTTGATTTTGTTGTTAGCAAGGAGATATTTGAAGATGGCTGGAACTTCATCATCATCGAAAGAATACTCCTCCTGGAATCTCAACTTAGGAGTCCTTTGTTGCCCCCAAGATTACTGTTGATGAATGTCATCAGCAATTGCAGGCGCTTTAGCCATCGGTTGGCCTCTTTCGGCCTTTTTCCTTTTGAGAAAGCGTTCAGCTTGCTCCCCGCGCTCTTTCAGCTCTTTTCAGATATTGGGCGATGCAACCCCCAGGACTTCTAAGACATTGATGGAAAGATTATTGGGGCATGTCCGCAGAATAAATTTCTCTGTGACAGGATCCCTGTAGTTCATAGTCTTGTTGCGAAAGCGTTTAACAAAGCTGTCAACAGACTCCCCATCCTTCTGCTTCTCGTCCAAAAGGGTTCCGATCGACACTTCAATGTTGTCATCAAAGAAATTATTGAGGAACGAGCTTTCCATGTCATCCCAACTATTGATGCTCCCTGGCTTGAGACGGCGGTACCAATCGAAGGCAGCTCCTCGAAGAGTGCCAACGAATGACCGAACCATCAAGGGCTCGTTACCAGAAATAACGCCCAAGTGGGATTTGAAATAGACCAAATGCTGGGTAGGGGACCCCTTTCTATTAAATGGTATGAAGTTAATCAAATTAAACTTCGACGGATATGGGATCGACTCCCATTCTCTTGGGTACGGACATGGCATCCCAGTCTTCTTTACCTCTTGAGCGGAAATCAATGCGTTGACCTTATCCTCCGGCTCTTTCATCATCTCATCCTTGCCTACATTTTCCTTCAGACGATTTTGAGGAAGAACAACGGGACCCCCCCAGAGTTTTGGCTATTTGCGTTGTGATCTTTATTCCTGTCTGAGCCGCTTTCCTCTTGGTCGGCGTTATTGCGATGACTCATTTCACCCTGATGATTTGTCAGAGCTCGGATTTGTTGGTCATGCATCTCTCTCATCTGCTGCATAGCCATCTCCATTTCGAACTTGAAGTTCTGTTTCTGCCTGGCTAGAGCGTCCTGAATTATTTGGGTCACCTGGTCAGGAGTGACCATGAATGCCTCCCGAGCTTGACCCGTGCTGGACATTGTATCGTTAGAGGCGATTACGAAGCAAGTATCTGAAAGTTCATCACTCGAGGATAGTCCTTCATGGATCTCTGGGTAATTCCTATGTCCGACGGCTTCTAGTTGGAGCTGAGACATCCATTGAGCTATCCCTGAATCAATTTTACTTTCAGGAGAAAAGTCAGGATTAGAGACTTTTGAAGCAATTGCCGACTTTTCTTTGCCAACCATGTTGATGGTGACTTCAAGGAATTCATCATCCTGGAGGGAGGATTTTCTCTGGTGGAAGCATTTTGGCTTGGGCTTTGACGCTTCAGCAGTAAGTTTCTCGAACATCGAGATCTTTTGTGAAACGGTCATAGGGCAACTATATTTTGACGATACTGCCCTGATAAGTCTCCCGTATGGAGAGTGAGAGCTGATTTCTTGAACACTCTCCTTTTGGGATTTCTTCACACCCCCAGACTGATGGTGCAGCTCATCAGAGCAATCCATCGCTTGTTGGTGCGGTACCCTAAGTATAACGTTGTCTTTTGATAGACACGTCTTCTTTTGGGGATGAACAACCTTGTTGACATTCTCGGGCTTATTTATTGTCACCTTTGAACGATCCAAGGTCGCATCAGGAGTCGCTCGTTTAAGACCTCCTTTTTACGGGATTAGAGTCTTAACGGGCTCTTGGGCCTCGACATAAACCCCTAGTCTAGAGGCGACTGGAATTCTCTTATGCACGGCGCACGAACACGTACATTGAGGTGTCTTGGTTTGTTTGGATGCGACAGGACACCTTTGGGTAGTGATCGGTTTGACGAGAGTGCATACGCGACCCCAATCTCTGGGCCGAGGCGGCTTGGACTGCATCGG
The DNA here is from genome assembly GCA_012295165.1 of Asparagus setaceus. NCBI lineage: Eukaryota > Viridiplantae > Streptophyta > Magnoliopsida > Asparagales > Asparagaceae > Asparagus > Asparagus setaceus. The sequence continues at coordinate 158,616 of CM022710.1, forward strand.
CATTGGAAGGAGGGTTCGGCTATATTGCCCTCTAATCTTTGCACCGTCTTGGACTTTGGCACCCAAACTTGATGGAATTTTTGTGGTTTTTTGGCGACTTCCCTCTTGTTCAAGTCTTGTGTCTTCCTTGCAAGAGTGCGAGCTTGAGCGCACGCACGGCGCTCGACACGCCCTTCGTGGTCGTGACGAGTCCTCTTGATGAGAACCCATTCGTCGGTCGATGGCTTGGAGGAATTGCAAGCGATTTGAGGCGGCCGATGCTTCCTGGACTCCAAGTCTGCATAGTAGCGGAGTCCATCCACTGTTCCAATGCCTTTGCAAGTTGACGAAGCTTGGCGGCGTCGCTTTGGCGTGCCCTCTTCGTTGAAGTCAACACGCTAGATCTCAATCCCTGCTTGCCTGATTGCCGACATAAAGTCGCGAGGGAGATCTTAGCAACGGTTGATCGAGGGTTGTCTTCTTGCGCCTCCTCCATGAAAAGGCCTTCTTTAGAGGCAAGATCTCGATCCACGGCCGCAGCGACAACGATCTCGTGATTCGAGATCGCTGTTCCCACCGTGGTCGCCTTGTTCGCGGTGAAAGTTGGGATGATTGTCATTGCCGGCGAATTCGCTACACCTTTATGGATTTACAAACGAATTCAAAAATAACTCGCCTTTATAAGGCCTTACAATGAAAAATCAAAAAATTATAACTTTACTTCACCAAACAAACGCTGGATCCGCGATCGGCCTCGCTATGCGGTGTCTTTGCCTCGCGTGGGACTTTGTTCTGTCCGTGGACCGCCACGTGATCGTGATCCGAAGAAAGATCTACACGATAAAAATGGGTTATTTCACGAAGGAAATAATAGCCCAAAGCGAATAAAATCGACCAAGCGAGATCAAGGCTCTTCTTGGGATCAAAAAATGAGGTTTTGATCCGGAGGAAACGCGTGTAGATCTGAGATCCGATCTCTCGAACCTTTTTGAGGGGATTATCTCATGAAGGAGGATAATAGTCCTAGGGATTATCTCACGAAGGAGGATAATAGCCCTGTAGAGTTCGCCGAGATCTGGATCTGGTGTCGAAGAAGATCGGTCGTTGCTCCCGAGTTTAGATCTGAGGTGAGAAGGCAATTTGGCAGAGCTTCGACTTCTCAAAAATTTTTCAGACCCCTCACTAATGAGCCCCCTCCCTCTATTTATAGCTTTCAAAGCGGGTAAAGTGGGCGAAACGGGCGAAAAGCCCACCGAGACATCCCAAGGTGTCTCACCCCAAGGTGTCTCGGCCGAGGCCGAGACGCCTCACGGCTCTCTCGCTCATTTTTGGGTCCGGGAGTTGATTTTCGCTTGTTATCCAAGCTTGATTTGAGGCTTTGCGGTTTTGGATTTATTCCGTCGCTTGCACGCGGCCCGTCGCACACGATTCGTTGCCTCGGAGTTGGGTTTATCCTATTATTTGCACACGATTCGTCGATTTGTTGACTCGAGCGTATCGTCACCTCACACTTGCTTCATACGCTTCATCGATATGTCGGTTTGGACGCCTCATCGACTTGCTTCGTGTGCTTCCTCGACTCGTCGACTTGGACGTCTCGTCGGCTCGCTCGCCGTTGATGATTTGTCGATATGTCGTCGGACGGCTCGTAGATTGTCAATTTATCGTTGCCACGTTATCGGATGGCTTTGTCGATTGATCACCCACTATCACGAGCTATGTCGGGGACTTAGGCAATGTTTTATGCCTACAATCATTAGGATGATAATCTAACATTTTTGGTCGTAGTCCAGGATCTGTTGGTAGATCTTTCAAATTAACTTCCAGAAACCTTTTCTTTGTAGAAGAACAAGGTTGAGCAGAGCTTGATTCCTCACTCATCGATTTTCTTTTCAGAAATTTATCCATATCTAACACACATAAAAGTAATAATTAATATTCTTGAAACTTAAAATTTCCATAAAAGAACTGTAAATAGATATTTAGTTTTCAATTTTCAATGTAGATTACAACATATAAAGACATAAGTGTTGATTTTTTAATATACATATTATTTATAACTAGGCCTCAAAGATTAGTATGGATGCATACGCTAATACAATTAATTAAGACTAGGAAACTATAACATTAACAATTCAAGTATTCAACATAGACTTGCACAAATATAAAAGATAAGGAGATATATATATATATATGCATTAACGTTTTCTGTTCAATTTACCAAATATCATTGATTTTTAAAATAGTCAAGTCAACTATGAATTAGCTATAGTTTCTTTTATAAAATTTGCCATAAAACAAATAGAAAAACAGTAACACATATATAATTTGTCAATACAATATGTGAACTATCTTTTCTAAAATTTTCAATAAATTGAGCAAATAAATGTCTCACCTTAGACAACAGATGAATGTTAGAGAAGAGCGCACGTGACATAGGTGGCGAAGTTGAGAGAAGTGCTCGAGACTCGTCGTGACGGTCGACCGAAGATTGTTGAGAACTTGAAAGCGAGGCGACTTAAAATTAGAGTAAAAGCTAGGAAGAAATTGATGGAGGCGCCGAGGCTTGAGGCAGAAGCAAGGATGGAAGGCGGAGGAGGCGGTAGACAAGAAGCAACGGAGAAAATTTTTAGGGTTTTTAAATCTATTTTTTGTGAATTGTGATTCAGGAGGAGAAGAGAGAAAGCCGGTTGAAACTAGAAATTGAGTTTGGGCTTTATTACATATTGGGTTTGGGAACTTTGGGCTGGGCCAATTGGGGTGGGCACCCATTTCGAATTTATGTGGGCACCCCCTAATAATCCCACTGCTCCTCTATATTTTTCCTCACATGTGTGAGGGCACGTGCCCCCAGTGCCCTCTACGTGAGTCCGTCATTGGCTAAAGTAAATTTATCTATTGGGACAAGTCTAATTGAGGCCTCTATTTTCTATATACCATTTTGTTATTGGTTTCATTTCATAATTAAGATTTAACAAAAAAGATGTGGCCTGTTTTTCCTTGGAAGATGGATTTAACAAATACAAATAGGCTAAAGGGAAGTTCTTCCTTCTTTTTTTGCTAGTCTGTTAAAGAAAATTTAATGAAAATACCCTACCCCTCGTCCGTACCCCCTCGGTATCCAGGATTATTACCTTATTACTTCTAAGGTAATTTTGTAATCATCCTGGATACCGAGGGGGTACGGACGAGCGGTAGGGTAATAACTCTGCATATAATTTAATTCTCTATCTTCTAAAGAATAATTATAACTAATTAATTATACTATGCTCCCCTACGTTACAAGAGAGAGAAGTGTAGACTCTCTTATCGAGTTACAATTTTAAAAAAAGTTGAAAAGAATGAACCTTACATTTTTCTCTTGTGTGTAGAAATATGTAGGAGTAGTAATGTAGTTATCACTATTCCTTTGTTAATTTTAGTTTTGATAAGCTTTTATGACAAATGACTATTGAACTACTTACGAATAAGGATTCTATTATAACACATTATAGAAATGGGTGATCTACACTATTTAGGGTTAGTTTAGGAATTACAATTCTTCTATTTATGATGCAGATCACCTTACTCCTATAGGGATGGTTCTGATAGGATTCCTACTGCTAAATTACTACGAATCTATCATCCCCTCTTTCTCTATAAGCTTAAACAAAATTTATTCTATCAGCTTAAGCAAATTTATCGGTTGGGTCAAGTCTATTTGAGCGTCTAGTTTCTATATTACTATTTTTTTTATTGGTTTTCAGTTCATAATTAAGATTTAAGAAAAAGCATGCGGCCAGTTTTTCCTGAAAGATGATCTTAACAAATTTGTGGTACAAATAAAAGGAAAATAGGTTAAAGGGAAGGTTTTTTTTCTCCGTTCTTTTTTTTTTTTGCTAGCATGCTAAAGGGAATTTAATGTAACTTCTATATAAATGATTTAAGTCCTTAGATAACTTAGTTTGGGCACGGGGTTAGCCCAAGCCTGCAGGAGTTTTGTCCCAAGTAAAAGCAGGCCAGAGAGGCTCAGGTTGCAGGCTGCAGACAAAAGTAAGAACTCCCGCTATCTCCTGAGATGGTGAAAACGGAGAATATTGTATCAATCGGGTATGGAAACTTTGAGAAGTGACTGGGACAAAATAGATGTAACATCTATCGTCAGCCCTAATACTATCAATCAAATTGAACTCAATTGACGCAGCGCGGAAGTTGAAATCTCGGAATCCACCAAGGGTTGATCTCCGAATCCACGAAGAGCTTCGAATCCACGAAGAAAATATAATAAACGAAATTTTATTGATGAAAAGATATCCCTCTAGGGCTTACAAGACTCGCTTAAATAGAAAACAAATAAGAATCCTACAATGACTGAACTCCTACTAAAAATAGAAATAAGAACTCTAATTGACCCGAAGTTTGCCAAAAATAGAAATAAGAAAACTATCCTCAAAAGACTCCCTACGATTAGGAAAGTAAATCGGTCAAATTTGGAATCAAACCGGATTTGCTTCCTAATCCAAACAGACTCCTAAAACATCACTAAAAATAGTAAAAATCGACGAAAACGCTGATATCTCTCAATCCGGAAGGAATTTGATGAAACGAATGGCGAGCAAACCGAACCTCGGTAGGTTTGGTTGGCTCCGTCTCGAAAAAATACGCGATTTAAAAAAAATCGTCCAAATCCAACTTACGGATTGAAAGTTACGACTCGTTCTTCGTTGCAACATATTTTCCTCGACCGGGTCCGCGCTTGGGCTTGTTACGATCCCGTTTCTCCATGAAGGTGTACGCAATGTGTTCTACATCAGTCACCCCTGCTTGAAAAGAGCTCGACCGAGCTTATACTCGCACGAAGAATTATTCCCTCTGGCGGATAATACTCAAACAAATCTGCAATATTGAAACTAGGAGAAATCCCCAAATCTGCAGGAAGGTCAACGACATAAGCATTGTCATTAATCTTCTTCAAGATTTTACACTGACCATACTTTTATTCTTCGATTGTTATAGGTGCCCACCGAAAACGCCCTTTCGTAAATACCATCACCATGTCTCCCTCCTCAAACACATTCTTCCTCCTCAGGCCGACAAGATCCGCCTTGTATTTAGCATTAGACTTCTCTATCTTCTCTTTCACTTTGCCGGATAGCACGATCTTTTCACCATATGATCTCGCAACAATACTCGTCACGAAAGCTTAGGTAGTGGGGCTAGATCAAGATAATGGTTCTAAGCCTTCCATACACAATCACAAAGGGAGCCTTGCCCGTAGTTCGACTCTCCATACGCTTATAAACAAATTCAAGATGTGCCGAGCAAGATCCCACTATTTCAACGATCACCGTGAGATGGATCTAAGAAGGTTACCGAGTACGATTGACCACTTTAGTTTGTCCGTCCGTTTGAGGGTGGTAGGCAGTACTGAATTTAAGTGAAGTATTGAATCGCTTCCACAAAGTCTTCTAAAAGTGGGATAAGAATTTAGAATCACGATCGATGTGATGGATTTTGGCACTCCATGAAGGCTAACTATCTCCGAAAGAAAAGATTGGCAATGTTGCTAGCATCTGCAGTCTTCTTGCAAGGAATAAAGTGTGACATCTTTGAAAACCTGTCAACAACAATAAAAATAGAATCCATGCCTCATTGGGTTCGAGGGAGTCCCAACACAAAATCCATCGAAATATCATGCTAGGGCGCATCAGGAACAGGTAAGGGTGTATACAATCTTGTATTTTGAGACTATCCCTTAGCAACTTGACAAACTGGACAACGCCACACATATTTTTCTGTCCCATTCTTCAGTTGAGGCCAGTAATATCGCTCTTCAATGGAAGCAATCGTCTTATCACACCCCAAATGTCCTCCTAGTCCGCCAAAGATGAAGGTCTCAGATATCCGCTTCTCTCAATAAACTATGGGGTATGCACAACTGATCTCCATGAAATAAATAGCCATCATGGATATGAAAACCTCTGAATGATTGATTTTGTTGGCAGTCGCTCCAAACCTCCTTGAAGTCTTCATCTTCTGCATATAGCTCCTTCAAGTATTCAAATCCAGTCACTTCTGCTCGCAAAGTCACCAACAAATCAGCTCTCCGACTCAAGCAGACGGTAACTTTATTTTGTCGCCTGTGACTTGTGCTTTAAAATAAAGGTGAAACGCTGCAGATACACTATCCAACGAGCATACATACGGTTGATGGTAGTCTGACTATTGATGGACTTCAAAGCCTATGGTCAGTGTTAAGTAGAAACTCCCGCGAGATTAAATAGTGCTCCCAATGCTTCAAAGATTAAACTATGGCATACAACTCCAGTTCATACGTAGTCCACTTCTGTCGAGCTTCGCTAAGTTTCTCACTATAAAAAGCAACTGAACTCCCTTCTTGAGATAGGACACCGCCAATTCCTACGATGGACGCATCACAATCAACTTTAAACACCTTTTGAAAATCTGGAAGGGCAAGTACTGGTGCGGTGGATAATTTCTCCTTGATCAATGTAAAGCTACGGTCCGCATCTTCTCCCCAATTAAATTTGTCTTTCTTCATGCATTCAGTAATAAGTGCCACAATGCTGCTAAAATTTTTAACAAATCTCCTATAGAAAGTGGCTAGGCCATGAAAACTATGAACTTCGCTGACGGTCTTCGGCGTAGGCCAATCTAGAATAGCACGCACCTTCTCTTCATCAACATGGATGCCCTCTGCACTGACGACAAAGCCCAAGAACAATAGGCTACTAGTCATAAAGTTACACTTCTTCAGATTGATGTACAACTTGTTCTCCTGCAAAACTGTTAGTACCTCCCTCAAGTGGTCCAGGTGCACGAACTCAGTCTAGCTATAAATCAGGATATTATCGAAATAAACTACAACGAACTTGCCAATAAAGGGCTTTAATACCTGATTCATCAACCGCATGAAAGTGCTAGGAGCATTGGAAAGGCCAAAAGGCATGACCAACTATTCATACATGCCTTCTTTTGTCTTGAAGGCAGTCTTCCACTCATCTCCTTCTCTAATCCGAATCTGATGATAGCCACTACCGAGATCAATTTTGGAGAATACTTTTGATCCAGATAGCATATCCAGCATGTCATCCAGGCGAGGGATAGAAAATCGATACTTCACGGTAATCTTATTGATAGCTCTACTAGCCACACACATGCGCCACTCCCCGTTCTTCTTTGGGACAAGTAACGCTGGCACGACATACGGACTCATGCTAGCTCGGATAAGGCCTTTCTGTATGAGTTCGTCCACTTATTTTTACAAGATATCTCCTTCCTTCGGGTTCATCCGATAGTGTGGCAGGTTTGGTAAGCGTGATCCAGGGATGAAATCGATCTGATGTTGGATATCGCGAAGCATCGGTAATTCGGAAGGCAGCTCGTCAGGCATAACTGCGTTAAATTGTTGCAAAAAGGTCTGGACTTCAGGCAGAATTTTGGTGGAGGCAGAATCCTCTTTTCCTGAAACAACAAGAGCATAAATCTCGTCAGACTGTTTCACATCTATCATAAAATCTTTATTGTTAACCAAGAACGTCTTCTTTGCAGCAACATCTGTTTTGATTGGCCCCTTTTCAGTAAGAGGCAGGAGCACAACTCGGCGACCATCCTTCTTGAAGATATAAACATTGTCCTTCTCCCTATGCGTGGCATCAACATCAAACTACCATGGCCTGCCTAGCAGTATATGACAAGCGTCCATCTCAACTGCATCACACATCACCTCATCAACGTAATTACGGCCAATAGAAAAAGACACCCGGCACACCTCGTCAACCTGCACGTCATTACCCTTACAAATCCAGCCAATCTTGTAAGGAGCGGGATGTTTCTCCGTCTTCAAACCTAATTTCTCCACCATACGCCGAGAGACAATATTCTCACTACTGCCACTATCAATGATGACATCACAAGTCTTCTGTTTCACCGTGCACCTTATGCGAAAAATATTATGCCTCTGGGGTGGTTCTTCTGTCTTTGAAGCCAATAATAATCGTCGCACAACACATGAGAGTTGATCCCCATCATCAGCACCAACCCCTTCACGGTCATAGTCTTCAGCGTCATCTTGATCTATATCCTCCTCTTCATGATCCACCATATTCACGCACCTCGCTTAGGGCACCGATTGATCGATGACCGTAGTCCGTGATCTAAAGCACTTGATTGGATCGGATTTGGCATATGGGTTTGGTGGTGTAGTCTTCTTTGCCGCTATCGCCGCCGGTCCCTGCACTTTCTTAGTCAGAATCTTGATCGTGAGCAATTTGTGATCGTTTATTCCCGCCACGATTGAAACTCGCGGCGCATTCGCCTAAGTTGCCCACGAGCCTCTATTATTTCGTCCAGTTGCGCTCTACCTTTTCGCTAGGCTAACTCGGTTCCGCCAAAGTGTACGCCTCACAAAGACACACGATCCTCAATTGCTAACCTCAATCCCGGTGTAGCGAGACATCTGTTGGGACTCGCTCGCTTAAATTATTATGAGGACAACCGATAAAACTCCTGCGTATACTCATCAATTTTTTTCCACCTTGCTTGCAATTCTGGTATTGTCCGAACAAGACATGTTCATAGTCACCTGGTAGGAAACGGGCTTTCAGCAACTTCTTCATCTTCTCCTACCTATCGACATTCAGCTTTTCTTGACGAGATCGATTCATGCATACTGATTCCCACCAAGCAGATGCTCCACCCTTAAGTCGGTAGGCCACCAACTTAACCTTTCGATCATCTGGGATCTCCATATACTCGAAAAATCTCTCCACCTCTGCAATCCAGTCAAGAAATTGTTCAATATGAAGTTGCCCGTTGAAAGATGGCAAATCCATCTTCATCTTGAACCCTCTAGCATTATAATTATCCCGTCGGCGGCGGTCTCTGCTATCATAACCGCGGTATGGGGCTTCATAGTCATCGCTGTCGCTGTTGAATTCATCTCGTGGAGTTAGATCATGTCGTTGGTGACCATCAACGCGATTTTGAACTCCTACCGTGTTCAGACGCTCTACCGCCAACGCAAGTCACTCCATGGTAGTCTTCATCTGATTAACATCGGTCTTCAACTCATCGAACTCGCCGAGAAATAGGGCTTCATCACGCCATCGGATCGGAGGAACAAGCCTCTGATACCAATTGACGCAGCGCGGAAGTTGAAATCTCGGAATCCACCGAGGGTTGATCTCCGAATCCACGAAGAGCTTCGAATCCACGAAGAAAATATAATAAACGAAATTTTATTGATGAAAAGATATGCCTCTAGGGCTTACAAGACTCGCTTAAATAGAAAATAAATAAGAATCCTACAATGACTCAAACTCCTACTAAAAATAGAAAATAAAACTCTAATTGACCGAACTTTGCCAAAAATAGAAATAAGAAAACTATCCTCAAAAGACTCCCTACGATTAGGGAAGTAAATCGGTCAAATTTAAATCAAACCAGATTTGCCTCCTAATCCAAACAGACTCCTAAAACATTACTAAAAATAGTAAAAAATCGACGAAAATACTAATATCTCTCGATCTGGAAGGAATTTGATGAAACGAACGGCGAGCAAACCAAACCTCGATAGGTTTGGTTAGTCTGCCTCGAAAGATACGATTTTAAAAAAATCGCCCAAATCCAACTTACGGATTGAAAGTTACGCACCGCTCTTCAAGCAACCTATTTTCTACCGGCCCTCAAGGTTTGGGCTTACATTTATCCCGCTTTCTCCATGAAAGTGTCCGCAATGTGTTCTACATCATCAATGCAGGTATGCGTAGAGGATATAGAACGTCATTTGTTGCCACGAAGCTTAGCCTGAAAAATGCGAGAATGGTAAAAGCAATTTCTCAAATGATATAGATGACTGCAATTTTCTTTACATTTTGGTTCTTATGAAAAAAGGTCATTCTCAACAAGGAATTAGGTAGTCATTGGATCAAGTGATCACAATTAATTTCAGTCTACGTTTACTTTTAAAATTAGTATTATGCAGTGATTAGAGGCATTCAAAAGCATGGTCTGGTCTCCTCCTCGTTGCGAAGAGACGAATGGCTTTTGGGGAGTCGCATTGCAGCATCATGGTGAGCTTGGCATCATGTAGAAACGGTGGGTATCTTGTATTTTAAAGAGACAAAAGAGTTGAAGTCGGTAGTCCTCGGCCCAACTCCAATGCCCAGGATTAGTGGGCCAGCTTTGAGATCTCCTCCTAAGTCCTGATAGGAATTCATTAATGAATTATAACATACATGCATACAATAAGAAGGAAAAGGGGGAAAAGGAGGAGGAAAAACACTGTCAAAAGTAATGTATAGGCATGAAGATAATAATAAATAAATTGATGAGAAGATGAAAGGTGGGATTGAGGCTGAGAGGAGGATCAGATTCGCTTATTAGCTGCACCCAACAAATCCCGCAAATTTGGCTTTAACCCCGGAGCCATAACCAAATCCCTTTCTCCTCTCTCCTGGAACGCTCCGCCTCAGAGCTCAAATAGAATTCAACCCCTATCACTATCCCTGGCTACCCCCATGGCCGCCGCCGCCGCCGCCGCCGTCGCAGCATCCCTGACCGCCAAAAGGCTGCTCGCTGCAGCTGCTGTCTCAAACGCCGTTGGATTCTCCTCGACCACCAAGACCTTGACATTCTCCCATCGCCGCCTAAATACCCAAAACTCTTTCCGTTCCGGATTGAACCCCATCAGATTCTCCACCTCCGCTCCAGCAGCAGCCGCCTCCACCATCTCCGTCGGCGACAGGCTCCCCGACTCCACCCTCTCCTACTTCGACTCCGCCGGCGACCTCCAGACCGTCTCCGTCTCCGATCTCACCAAGGGCAAGAGAGCCATCCTCTTCGCTGTCCCCGGAGCCTTCACCCCAACCTGCTCCCAGAAACACCTCCCTGGCTTCGTGGAGAAGGCCGCTGATCTCAAGGCCAAGGGGGTCGACACCATCGCCTGCGTCTCCGTCAACGACGCCTTCGTCATCAAGGCCTGGAAGGAGAGCCTCAACGTGGACGACGACGTCCTCATGCTCTCCGACGGCAACGGCTACTTCACCAGGGCTCTTGGTGTCCAGCTCGATCTCAGCGACAAGCCCGTGGGCCTTGGAGTCAGGTCCAGACGCTATGCCCTCCTGGCCGATGATGGGGTCGTCAAGGTTCTCAACTTGGAAGAGGGAGGGGCTTTTACTTTCAGCAGTGCTGAGGATATGCTCAAGGCCCTCTAAAAAGGTCTGGCTTCTTGCTTATGCTAGGCTCTGTCTATTATTAGTTACAACATTTCATAACAATAATAAATTCATATGGGGCTAGATGTTTGCTATTTTGTGTAATCTATAAATCATTTGGGAAATCAGCAGAACAAATCCTAAACTCTCAACCACTATGCCAATTCACCCGGATTTGTTGGTGAAATGTGGTCCTAAATCTTGATTGTGGACCTCAAACCGTTCACCTTCAGACTTACACTGTTTAATTAATGGCTGTTAGTTTGGTTTTCGCGATTCTGAGACGATGAATCTGAGAGTTGGGTAAGGGAATCTATTTGTTTCGGTAAATATAATGTTACATTTAATGGGTCTATTGCTTTAGGAAAGTTGTCCTCGTGAATGAAATCGTCTGTCTTCTTCACTCTTGCAAGTTTTGATGGGAGTGTAAATCTATTGTGTTGTTGAAAGGTTCTCATATGTGAAACCTTCCTCTGGTCCACCTTTAAAAAAAAAAAAAAAAAAAAAAAAAGAGGATCATTCCCATTGATTGGTAACATGGGCGTGCATGTCTCTTCCCTTCCCTTTGAAGACTCATCATCATTTGCTAGGCTATAGTTTATGCCGAAGTGAGTTAATGCAGTGTTGCTCAATCCTACACATTGGCTGCTACCCTTGAGATATACAGGCATCCACTCGATCATTTTGGAAGATGGAGATAGACCCAGTTTTGAGTAACATAGTTTTCTATGTAACTCATCCTTGCCCAGTTGTGGTTGTCATTATGACCTCTTGGAAAATTTTCTCAGCCTCACTTGTAACAACTACTCCATCTCTTTCTGAGGTTGAAGTTTGGAGAACAGTTCTGTTCATGAGTTGCATTGGCATTTTGTACTCTACAAGCTTCCAATTTTCTGGTCATGAGTTGCATTGGCATTTTCTTAGAACTCAGGCAGAAACTATTGATAGGGTTTATGCACGTAACTGTGGAAGCACTGCCCAATTCACCTATCCTTTTTTTTACTTGGAAATTAATGAGGTGAAGTTGAAAGTGTTCTTCTTTTTGTTGCGGAAAATGGCGGTGGCTGAAATGAAGATCACAAAGCAATAACCAAAACAAAAAAATCACAGAAAAGATCACAAGTACAAGCACAATGATATACGGGGTTCGGAGCAAGGCCAATGACGGACTCACGTAGAGGGCACTGGGGGCACGTGCCCTTACACATGTGAGGAAAAATATAGAGGAGCAGTGGGATTATTAGGGGGTGCCCACATAAATTCGAAATGGGTGCCCACCCCAATTGGCCCAGCCCAAAGTTCCCAAACCCAAAATATAATAAAGCCCAAACTCAATTTCCAGTTTCAACCGGCTTTCTCTCTTCTCCTCCTGGATCACAATTCACAAAAAATAGATTTAAAAACCCTAAAAATTTTCTCCGTTGCTCCTTGTCTACCGCCTCCTCCGCCTTCCATCCTTGCTTCTGCCTCAAGCCTCGGCGCCTCCATCAATTTCTTCCTAGCTTTTACTCTAATTTTAAGTCGCCTCGCTTTCAAGTTCTCAACAATCTTCGGTCGACCATCATGACGAGTCTCGAGCACTTCTCTCAACTTCGCCACCTATGTCACGTGCGCTCTTCTCTAACATTCATCTGTTGTCTAAGGTGAGACATTTATTTGCTCAATTTATTGAAAATTTTAGAAAAAGATAGTTGACATATTGTATTGACAAATTATATGTGTTACTGTTTTTCTATTTGTTTTATGGGTCAAATTTTATAAAAGAAACTATAGCTAATTCATAGTTGACTTGACTATTTGCAAAGAGAATTTAATGGACTTAAAATTAGGGGACAAGGCTACGATGGACTTAAAATTAGGAGACTTTAATGGACTTAAGGAAGCTTTGGAGACAGTATTTGCAAAATATGGGCTGAGTATTCAAAAAATTAGGGGACAAGGCTATGATGGGGCAAGCAATATGCAAGGAGAATTTAATGGACTTAAAAGTCTGATTTTGAAAGAGAATCAATGTGCCTATTACATCCATTATTTTGCTCATCAACTTTAATTAGCACTTGTTGCTGTTGCTAAAAAACAAGTCGAAATTGCATTTCTGTTTAACCTACTTTCTACTTTGTCAAATGTTGTTGGTGCTTCATATAAGCGAAGAGAGATTCTTCAAGACGGTCACATTAAAAAGGTCAAAGAAGCATTAGCAAGTGGTGAAATCTGTAGTGGTCAAGGGTTGAATCAACAAACTACTCTCAAAAGGGCATGAGATACTCGTTGGAGCTCACATTATTATACAATACTCAGCTTGATTACTATGTTTTCTTCTGTGATTGATGTGCTTGAAATTGTCGAGGAAGATGGAACAAACTCAGAACAACGAGCTGAAGCATGTATGCTATTGGGTTTTATCAAATCTTTTGAATTTATCTTTAACTTGCATTTGATGAAAAACATATTGGGAGTTACTAATGATTTGTCTCAAGCACTACAACGAAGTGATCAAGATATTATAAATGCTATGACATTAGTTGGAGTATCGGGTTTACAATTACAATCGATGAGAGATGATGAATGGGAGTCTTTGCTTCATGAAGTTTGTTCTTTTGCAAAGGAACAATATTACATCCCCAAGAATGGATGATTTGTTTGTAGCTCCAGGGCGGTCAAGACGTAAAGTTCAAAAGGTTTCAAATTTGCATCACTTTCAAGTTGAAATATATTATCAAGTGATTGATAGACAACTTCAAGAGATTAATAATCGCTTTGCAGAGACAACTACCGAGTTACTTCTTTGTATGGCATGCTTGAGCCCGAGAGACTTGTTCACTGATTTTAATAAAGAAAGACTTATTCGGTACGCTCAATTTTATCCATACGACTTTTTTTCGATTGAACTTCTTGTGCTTGAGAATCAGCTTGAGAATTATATTATAGATGTTCGCTCAGATGAGAGATTTTTCAGAACTTAAGGGAATTGGTGATCTTTGCAAACAGTTGGTCGAAACAAAGAAGCATGTCGCATATCCATTAGTATATCTACTTACGAAGTTAGCATTGATATTACCAGTTGCAACTGCAACTGTAGAAAGAACTTTCTCAGCCATGAAAATTATAAAGAATCAAAAACGCAATCGTATGGAAGATGAATGGTTGAATGATTGTTTAGTTACGTATATTGAGAAAGACATATTTGATAATGTAGAAAATGAGAAAATCATACAAAGGTATCAAAACATGAGACCACGTCGAGAACAACTATGAAGGATTGTTGCTGGAGCTTTGTGGTTTTTTGTTAATTTTTGTGGTGAAAATGAAAACAATCCTGTATGGATATGAATAAAATAGTGAAAAGTATTATGTGCTAATGTTTTTGTGACTATTATATAAATAAATTTTTTTATTGCTAGAATTTATATTATATAAATTATTAGTTTTATGCCTAATTGATTATGTGCCCCCATAGGAAAAATTTTCTAGATCCGTCCCTGAGCAAGGTCTATGTCCACGAGCAACAACAAATAAACTTTACTAAATCAGAAGAGAGATTACAAATCACATAAATGAGATCAACGATCTCTCCGGCTCTCTCTCCCAGAAGATAAAAAACTTCTCTATCAATTTGATCAATGAATTCTCTCTCTAGAGACACATTCTTTCTCTCATGCTCTAGATCTGAGAATAAAACTCCTTTTATAGAGTCAAATTCAGGTACAAGAAGGATTCCTCAAAACCCCTATCAACAATATCAACAAACCCAATTAATCCTATCCCAATAGGATTCGGGTTAGCCTCAAATAACCCCAACAGGCTACGGTACCCGCACTGTCTCCGAGACCGACCGCGCGGTTAAGCGGTCTTGCCCAAGGCTCGACACCTATCCCTTGCGACAACACCGCAGCTTGCGGTGTTATAGCGGTAGAGAATGAGGGCCAAAACTAGCTACATATATGATACCTCAACTCTTAACAGCAAACACCCTAACAAATTTTAAGTGCTTTGGGAGATGTTACTAGCTCTGTTTTCTGGCCTTGTACTAGAGCCTCAAGTTGTATGACTATGATATGCAAATGATATTGTGCAAGTGAATTAAGTTGTTTTCTCATATTACTTAAGTTCCAATATAATTGAGAATTAGGAGGAGGAGGAAGAGGATGAAGAACAAAGAGAAAAGTACGTGATCATTTAACTAATAAATACACGATATATCAAGCCCAATAACGACTCCATTGAAGCATATTCAACTGCGACGCATAAAAGAATGAAATAGAATCTCGAGCCTGAGAATGGTGTTAATACCGTAGAATGCGGTGTTTTGTCTCTTCCGAGTATCTCAGATATTCTCTTTCATTTTGGAAAGTTCTCTAGGCGTTTAAGGCTAAGGGCAAAGCAGGATATTCATGAGAAGATTCTGCTGATTATTTAAGGTGTTATTCGTTTAGAACTAGAATTTGAATGTAAATTTAAGGTGTTAATCGTTTAGGATTAGGATTCGGATTTAGATTTAAGGTGTTATTTGTTTAGGACTAGAATTTGGATTCAAATTTAAGGTGTTATTCGTTATTTCAGATTGTGAGTAGGATTAGAGTTCTAGAATCTACATTTCAATCCGGTGCATATTTTTCTATTGAATTGAGATCTAAAAGGTTCAAACAAAATTTTATGGATTTCTTGTTCTCATCTTGGATTCTAATAAAACGTCCATTCTAATTAAATATTATTCTTTTAATTATGTAGTTATCTTATATTAGTAATTAAATATAATATTATGTGGTTGAATGATTATATATATATATATATATATATATATATATATATATATATATATATATATATATATATATATATATATATATATATATATATATATATATATATATATATATATATATATATATATATATATATATATATAAAAATAAAGAACTAATTGGGAGTAAAGAAAGTTTGCAGGAATGAGGACAAGAAGAAGAAATGAGGAGGGTAAAATAGTAATTTAATCTTAAATACAATAAAATGTTATTACATGACATATATTATAAAAATATGTATCATATTAATATTTAGTAATGAAATTTATTTAAAGTAATTAAAAACAATAGATCTGTAGATATTAAATATCTCTTAATAAAAATTATAAAAATATAATAGAGAATATGTATTGGCTTGCCATTTGGAGGTAAAGTTTTGTTTTAGGGAGGACTTTGGCCAAGTTTTGCTGGTTATTCCAAGTGGTACAAGAGCTAAAATAGTAGATGTGTGTATTGTGAAATCATCTATATGGGAGAGTGTCAAAGTTTTAAGGCTAATGCATAGCATGAGAGCAAAAATGATCCTAAATTCTCAGAGTTTCTTTTACGGATTGGTAACGGAGAAGGACCATGTGTTGCAGACGATATGATACGACTTCCAGAAGATATGGTCATTCCTTGGGAAGATGAGAAGTAGCTGGATTTCCTAATAGAGACTATTTATGATCTTCAACATAATGCAACATATACTAATTATATGTTGGAGACGGCACTATTGACATTAACAAATGAAACTATTGACAAACTCAACGATAAGATAATTTCGGTATTTCCGGGAGATGAAAAAAAAAAATCATTCATTTGATTCAGTTGAGGATGATATTCACAATCTCTATCAATAAGAATTTCTCAATTCGCTTACACCAGGAGGGTTGCCGCCACACAAGCTAAGGTTGAAAATTGGTGCTCCAATAATTCTTTTAAGATATATCGATCCATCAAATGGGCTATGTAATGGAACTAGGCTAATATGCAAATTATTTCATAATTACCTAATTGATGCTGAAGGTGTCTCTGGCAATTATAGTGGCACAAGGGTTTTCTTATCGCGGATACCTTTTCAGCCTTCAGAGAATGTTCAATTACCCTTCAAGCTCATAAGAAAGCAATTTCCATTAAGGTTGGGTTTTTCATTAAAAATTAACAAATCAAGGCCAAACAATTCCTCTTTGTGGTGTTCATCTTCCCGAACATGTGTTCAGACGTGGCCAGCTGTACGTTGCATTGTCCCAATTTGAAGGAAATGTGTGAAGATGTTAGTTAAGAAGGGTACGCTACTCAGCCGAACAGGCACATACACGGAGAATGTAGTTTTTAAAGATGTTTTAATATGACAGATTCAATAATGCTGTAGAACATTTTGGGGTTTTTCAGCTTTAAACGTGCTGACATGATTCTGAATGTAGATAAGATACGTATTTTGGTAAATAGTCAAAGCATTCAAGGTAAAACACTTATTCAACCAGTCTATTTATAT
This sequence comes from Asparagus setaceus, assembly GCA_012295165.1. Classification (NCBI taxonomy): domain Eukaryota; kingdom Viridiplantae; phylum Streptophyta; class Magnoliopsida; order Asparagales; family Asparagaceae; genus Asparagus; species Asparagus setaceus. The sequence goes on from CM022710.1 coordinate 176,090, forward strand.
ATATTGAATGCTTGCTGTTAAAATTTTGACTTGTTTCTTGGTTGATTTTGTACTGTTTTGAACTTAGTACGTGTGTGCTCACCTGATTATCTGAGAAAGAAGTGCGTTCGAAGCTTTATGTAATGCAATTGGAGCATTTGCGATCTATTTGCAATTTTTGCTATGCGATTGTGGAAGAAGAAAGCCGATGTATTCCGAACACTCCCGAGTCCCCTCATCTGCTGTGTTTGTAGGAGTTTGTTAGTTGGTATTCTCTCCCAAACAGGAGGTTTGCTCCTTGGAGTTATAAATGTGATGGTGTGTGATATCAGTCATGCTACATACTCAAGTTAATGGGTTAATTTCACAAAACCCGGCGAATTTTGGGGATTTGTTCACATAAACCCCTGAAACTTTGTTTATCTCACATCGCACCCCTGAACTTTGGAGTGTCTCACCATAAGAGAATTGTACAGATTACAACTCAACTCTGTAGGTTTTGCACACATGCCTTATGCACGTGCATTTTGGCTAGTATATTATAACTAACATATTATAACTAACAAAGTGAGAGTAAATAAAATTTATAGAATTGAGGACAATGAGAAGAAATGGGGAGGGTAAAATAGTAATTTAATCATAAATACACTAACATGTTATTACATGATATATATTATAAAATATATATCATATAAATATTTAGTAATTTGAAATTTATTGAAAGTAATTAAAACAATAGATCTGCAGGTATTAAATATCTCTTAATAAAAATTATAAAATTATAACATATAAATATGTATTATATTCAATATTATAAAAGTAATTTCAAATAATAACCTTCTTACAAATATTTGATTAAGATACGCAAATATCATTTCTCTTTCTTATAATGATTAAATTAATAAATTACTACATGCAAATTACTTAATATGAACTCAAAATTCTATTAAATAAAATTTAATTCCTATATTTTTCCCCATCTCACGTGCATTTGCGTGTCAAACTTCTAGTTTCTATATATTTTCTTTTGTTGTGCTATTCCTTAGTCAAAATGAAGGTATATCTTGAAATGTATTTTAATTATATTTGATAATAATTATTTGTTAACATATTAATCTAATGTCAAAATCCTAATTAAAATATTCTAACCTTCAACTTTAAAACTTTAAACCGAGAATCCAGCATTCAATCCAATAATCAAAACCAAATATCAAGAATTCTACTCAAAAATTTTCAAATCCAACCCGAGAGTCCAGAGCTCTTATATATATATATATATATATATATATATATATATATATATATATATATATATATATATATATATATATATATATATATATATATATATATATATATATATATATATATATATATAAAACTCCTATAAAATTAAGTGGATAGGAGCTCTTTGTCCACAAACTTTTTATCCATTGATTTTGTATTGAGATTTGTGCTAGATGTGATAAAAATAAATGCACAAATCTCAAAGATAGCATTGATGTGTAGCACAAATCTCAAAGCATAATGAAAGGATAAAAAGTTTGGTGGATAAGTACCTATATCCACTTAAGTTTATAGGAGCTTTACTATATATATATATATATATATATATATATATATATATATATATATATATATATATATATATATATATATATATATATATATATATATATATATATATATGGATAAGCATCTATCCACTTAAGTTTATAGAGCTTTACTATATATATATATATATATATATATATATATATATATATATATATATATAGGAATATGGAGAAACTTCAATTAAGTTTGGTAGTGATGCATGTTATCACCCTACACGCTCATGGGAGAGAGAGAGAATTATTTTTGCTACATACGGCTAGAATTGTTCACTACCAGTCCCTATAACTTCATCTAAAGCCACACACACACACACACACACACACACACACACACACACACACACACATATATATATATATATATATATATATATATATATATATATATATATATTACTTTTATAAAAGTCGAACCCAAAGTCACTATAGAAACCACAATATTTTACACACTTTTATTCAATTTTTAAAAGTAATTTAAAAATCGATCTGATAACTTTTTCAAATTTTCTTGATTTTTAGCCTGTTTTTTGCGATTTTTTAAACCGATTCCCAGGGCATATCTCAATTTTTGAAATTCAAATTGAAATATAGCTTTGGGTTCTGGGATTCTCTCTTTCTTTACTTCTCTCTCTCTTCCTGTCTCTCCCCTTCTTCCTCCTCTCTTCATTAAAAATCTCTCTCTCTCTCTCTCTCTCTCTCTCTCTCTCTCTCTCTCTCTCTCTATTCCAGTCTATTTCCTTCTTCTTTCTCTTCTCTTCACCAAAATCCTCTCATCTCTCTCTCTTGGCCCTCTCTTTCAAATTCCTGATCTTTATTCGTCTACCTACCCCCAAGATACCACGATGTCCCTAAAATCTATCGTCATCGCTTCAGCTACCCTCCCGACTCCGATCCTAAGCTCTCTAAGCTTTCAATTTTCTTGGTCTTTAGCCCTTGCTCTGGATCTAGGGTTCAATCGATTCCTTTACTTTTCTTTCTATTTGCTATTTTTGCTAATTTTATTTTGATTCAAATGTGTAGACAATGCTCGAATGGTGAAATTTCTCTACAGTCTATCTTTAAAGCATCACAATTTCTCTCTCAAGCATTCATGTAGTCAAAGGTGAGTTTTTTCCACTTTTCTCTTTCATATTCCTTTTTTTTTTTTTTCAATTTTTATGATGAAAATTAATTTCTTAGAAGAAAGATCTAAAGCCTCGCTTGCATTATTGAGGTTTTCTCTTCAAATTCACCACAAAATTGATAGGTAATATTGAAACCCTAAAATTTCTTCCCTCAAATGGTGATTTTTTGGTTTTATTTCTTCTTTTATGGCAAAAGTCTATCAATGGAAGAATGATTAAGTTGTGAATGGTTCATTATCCACAAATTTAATGAATGAGTAGGATTTTTCGATAATTATTGCATTTGCATCTTAATAAATAGTTATTCACATATAAAAATTCATATCATATATTAACCATGTCTTATATCTCATTTGCAGCTTAGTAATTAGTAATTCACATAAAAATTCATGCCATGTATTAACCATCTCTTATATCTCATATGTGCTTGGGGAAGTTTATTCATGATCAGGTTATCCGAAAAGAAGTTTATGCTCTTTCTCTCATTTTCCAAACTTTTATTAATAAGAAATTTGATGTCAATCTTTGTCTTTCTTCCCTTTGGTTCTCCTCATCATGGCTGCAATGCTGGCAACAATCGGGGATAGACTGAAAAACAAGTATCGATCCGTCATATTTCCTTCTTCTTTTTTCGTTCTTTACTTTTTATGTTTCACATAGTAGCATATGTCATATCTTTTGTTGCAGGCATATGAAAGCATGGAATCTATTGACATAGTAGTATATGTCTTCCATAGAATAGTTAAATTGTAAGATTTGATACTTATCTATCTCCTGCTATTACTTGAATTATCTTCTCAGAATTTATGGTGTCACAAGCTTTATATTAGTACTATCTCCTGCTAATTCTTTTCTCAAACTAATGGATTATGCAATTTTAGTCAATAGGGGATCAATTGATCCCACATCGTCGATGTTCTATCCTTTATTATTTCCTAAACTTACATAATATGCATTGATCTAACGGTTCTCTTTTCTATTTTTGGAATCATGGGATTAAATGACGATCTCATAGGGAATATGATCCTCTACCAGCAATAAGTTAATGGGAATTTTATTACACCAATTATGTTAATTTTAGTTCTATTATCTCTTAGATATTTGTTTTCTCTACATAAATTTCCAATTGTATTATATATTTTTGTTTGAGGTTATGTGTACATGTCTGTGATAGATATTTCATAGTTGGTTGGATTCTTCAAAATCTTAAAGGGATTTAGAAAAATCAATGATTATATTTGAAGGCTTATAATCATCACTATTATTTTCTTTACATCTCATTTATGAGAAAAGTCTAATCCTTATTGAAGAGTTCGGCACATTAGAAGAATGTCAACTAATTCAATTAACTTGCCTTTTAACTTTGGGCGGTTGGTTGAAACAAAGATTTTACATAAGACTTTCATATTGAATACTTCCGTCCTAAGGTACATTTTAGAACCGTGTCCTTATTTCATGTGATTTTTTTTTCATAAGCAAGTATTTGATATAGATTGTGTTATACATATCTAGGGATGATTTATAATTTACTTTGTTGGATCACTCATTAATAACCGAGTTTCTTTATCGTATGAAACCATTAGAGATTTGAGTAGGTTTTAGTTCTAAAATAAAGTGAATTCATATGTTGATTATATTCTAAACAGCTATAAGATAGTTGTACTGTAGCAAATGAAAAGCCATCAATGGGAGAAATTAAGTCAGGGTTAAGCAATCATGAGACGTAATAATAGGATGAAACCATGAGTCGTCTTTACACGAGGGTAGTTAGGCTCTGATCCATTTGCATGTATATGATAGGAGAGTTAGGGTGAAAGCATTTGAACACAGTAGTCTAATATTCCCTTAAGTCATAGTAAGAGTGATCGGACTAATTCCTCAAATTTACACATGATGTTTCCATCAAAATATTGTTTTAGAATAATTCATTAGACTCATATAATCAGTGAAATAGCAGAGATAATTAGTGACGTCATGCGACTATGGCGAGGCTATGGACTACTACTTGTTTTTCTTTATGAACAAAGTTTTATCAATTGGTGTTGTATCATATTGTTTTGCACATGATTGACTTAAACTTATTTTTGTGTGCTAACCATGTTGCGGAGTTTCCATTTTTTGTGAGGTTCTTATTAAGTTGATATAATTTCATATTTACTTTTTCTAATATTCTATCTATTGTCTAGGATTTATCTTCACCTGTAATATTGAATTAGGTTGTATTTGACGAATTGATCAAATTCTTATTTATATGATTCTAATGTAATTTTCCCCCTATTTTACAGGAACTAAAAGGATCTGATCTAATGTAATGCAGTGGAATAAATGGCCTAAAAGGGCAATGTATGAATTAAGTTGTAAATTTCTACTTTCTTTGTTATTTTCTGTCTGAATCGTTAGTTTTTTTTATATCATTGTTACATTCCTTGAATCATATTGAGATCAGCTTTGACGAGAAAGCTGGTGATTTTAGCCAAAGATTGCACATTTCTTCAACATCGGGAAAAATGGAGAAAATGGAATATTCTCCGTAGTATTCTTCCCATAAGGTAACCCCTTTTTACCTGTTTATAATATTTTCTTTTTTACACATTTGTTTCGCTCATTTGTTTCCGTATTCAAAAGATGCCTACGAAGGATAAAAACTTGAGTTCTTTTTATTCCTCATGTTGTTAGATTGGTATTTAATCTGTTGTTGGTATTTCTCATTGTTCCTCAAGTCATTGTTTGCCTCAATGTTGGTGTTTAATTCATTATTGGTATTTCTCATTGTTCCTTAATGAATAATTTATTTGCCTTAATATTTCTCTTTTTGCTACAAGATATCCAACAAGGATGTTCAGTCAATATAATGGTGAAATTTCCTCTTTTATCATCATTATTAGCATCATGCAAGTTTTGCTTATTAATCCATGGTCTTTGCCAATGGACTACACTGACTGTCAAAATACCATCTTTTCTGCTAAGTTTCAATATTTTCTTGGATTTTGAATAGATAGGTTGTTTCTCATATTTTGGATCATCGATCTGGAAAAGAAAGAGAGAAAGGCGTCTGAAGGATTTGAAGAAAAGTAATACCTAGAGATTTTTAGTTGGATTTTTAGGAAGCTATATATCTGAAATATTGAAGATGTGAGTTTTCATCAAGGAAATGTTTCATTTTTTTCTGGAATTTGCTGACATGCCATAGATAGTTAGAAAATTCATTTGATGAAAAATTTAGCATATTTTGTGATACTTTGTAATGCGCTGGAGATGAAGTATTGTGAATTTTATTGGTTATTTTAAGAGCTTTTGCAATGCATTCTGCACCAAGTTGATGATTTGTTGATTTTAGCGGTAATTTTTCACAAATTTGATGATTCAAGTGTAGTTCAAATATTAAGATGTAGAGGGTATTTTGCAAATACCCATGATTTAAGGGGTATATATGCAGGTAACCTTTTTTTGGGTCTTAGCATAATTGTTGTGTGCGATACATAGGGAGCAAGGTGGATTAGCGTAAGAAGAATATTATTAGAACTCAAATTGAGGCTAGCAGTGCTTGAACCATATATGTATCTATATATATATATATATATATATATATATATATATATATATATATATATATATATATATATATATATATATATATATATATATATATATATATATAGGAAAATATGATTCTAAAGAGCCACCTTAGATTGAATCTAAGGATGCACCTTCCAAATTATGTTATATGCAATCAATTTACTTGATCCACTCCATTCATTTTGATCTATATGTTTTGGATGGTGTATAAATAAAAATTAGGCATATTGGGTTGTAGTTGCCCATGCATCAAGTGATTGTAAAATTAACGGTTTCACGTACAATATAACTAAAGTGACAATGAAAAATATGTGTTAGAAGTATTGAAACATCATGATTTTTATTTTATAGATGTTTTAAGATATTTAGATCATGATGAATAGAGCGGATCGTCCATTGAAATAGCCTAATCCATATATCGAGAGGTGCATCTTTAGATTCAATCTAAGATGGCTCCTTAGGATCATATTTTCTATATATATATATATATATATATATATATATATATATATATATATATATATATATATATATATATATATATATATATATATATATATATATATATATATATATATATATATATATATATATATATATAGGGTAGGGTTACAATACACAGGGTGTAACTAACTTAGTTACACCTATCTTTAAAATACATGCTTGACCATTGATATTAACGATCAATACCATTCATTGTGATCTACACGCTACCAAATGATCGTGGATCAAAAATCATGTGGTTTGGGAAGTTCTATCCTATAATTCAAGCAACTTAAAATAATGAGCATTTTAGGCTACATGATCGCGTTCATTTAGGTCATTAGATGTATAAACTATAAAAATCTTTTCAATGTGATTTTTGGTCTCCGTGAAGTTTTGAACACATAGATCACAAAAACGGTGTTGATCATTAATATCTACACTCAAACATGTACTTTTACAAGTGGGTGTAACTAAGTTAGTTACACCCTATGTGTATTAACTATACCCATATATATATATATATATATATATATATATATATATATATATATATATATATATATATATATATATATATATATATATATATATATATATATATATATATATATATATATATATATATATAGAAATAATATATATGAGGTGGTATTTCATTTCTAAATGATTTATCGAAATAGTAATGGTGAAATTCTTGAATCACATCAAGATGTGGACCTCACCACTCTATCTCTTGGTAGTTCATTTAAGAAAATGAGCCATACATATATATATATCATTCATATATATATATATATATATATATATATATATATATATATATATATATATATATATATATATATATATATAAATCTCCTATAAACTTAAGTTTATAGGGAATAATAATACACCAATTTGTCTATCCATTGATGTTCTTGTAGGCATCAAAATTGTTTGAAGAACCTCAAATATGACTAAATCATGAGAAGATCGAAGAACAACGTCGTCCAAATCTCAAGAAGTCAACATATGGGAGATTGTGTCTGCTTCTGATCGAGACACTTGTTTGTCTGCGCCGGCGAGGCACCTTGATGTGTCGGTGCCGAAGACGCACTTGTGTGTTTCGCCTGCGAAGCGAGAACACTTGATGTGTCTCGCTATTAGCGAGACACTTGTGTGTGCCTCGCCGCGGCGAGACACCTTGATGTGTCTCGCTATAGGCGACACTTACCCTATGTCTGCAAAAGCGAGACACCGGATACTTGAAGCGAGCTCTCTTAGGTCTAAATTAATCTGGTGGGGCCCACTTGACTTTATCAATGCGAGAGAGCGTTCGGACAATGTCGCGATTTACCGCGCCGAAGATCGCCCACTAGGCGGATTCTAGGGCATTTAATCGCGTGCCTAAAAGCGGGAAAACCGTTCGGCGGTGGAGGGGCGACACGCCTCGCTAGTCGGCCGAGGCGACATCTTACCTCGTAGCCCGGCGGCACTGCTACCGCCCGATTGGTAGCGGGCTTAGTGGCGGCTCGGTACGCTAGCTAATAAATCTCGGCCTTATGACAATTGTGGGCACGTTTCCCAAAGACTATAAATACCCTCCTACGTCCACTTGGAAGGGGGTCGGCTATCGAAAGTGTCAATCCAAGCTTAGGAGTTCAAGAACACGATCCACACGGAGATTCCTCGAAGTTTAAGCCTTGACTTATTCTTGAGAAGAGTAGATATCTTACCTTGCTAAGATATTTCTTTGAAGTTCTTGTTTCCTTTGCGGCACTAACTAAACCCCGCCGATTCGACGATCATTGCTTCGGTGGTCCACGGATCTGCGTCCGACCGAAGTCCCACAAAACGAGATCTACACTTGTAGCGTCTTACATTCGAGTTTAATAAGAGAGTCATTTAATTTCTTTGTAACCGAGAATAAAAGTGTAATTTTTCTCAAGTTTTGCAATGAAAAGACTTTCGACCCAAACCGCGATGGCGACCACGGTGGGAGCCAGCGGTCTCAAGCGAGAGATCGTTGTGCAGCCTTACTTGGCAATCGGCCGACCTCATGGTTGATGGAATAGACTACTTCTTCGATCAAGCCAAATTGAAGAGTATCTCTCCTCTTCACATCCAAATCCTCCTCATCCCGCAAATATCTGAGGATTTCATCCCTAAGAGGGAGGTTCGTTACATTGTGATGTGCAATGATCTTCGCTCGCTATGCATGCAGGCGCATTTCCTCTCAACAAGATCTCAACCGATCCGACGAAGAGAGCTCGCCAAAGACGACGCCAAAAGATGGCCCGCCGGGCCGCCAAGGCTCGAGTCAACGGATGGAGTTCACTATCGTAACTCACGGATCAAAGGCATCAACAAACCGCAATCTCTCAATCGTCGGCCTCCTCCCAAGGAAGAATGGGTTCTCGCCAAAGGGCCCGATTGACAAAGAAGGCGCTCAAAAGCGCCGTGCACGCTTTGCTCGAGCACGTCTTTGTTCGCAAAGCATAAAGTCAAAAGCAACCCAAAGAACGGCTCAAAATCGCCAAGCATGGGTCCAAGTCAACGTCAAAATTGGCTCAGAGTGCGCCTCGCCGGAATTCTTGGTAGAGGCGATTCGAACGCCTGGCGTTAGCGAAAACTGACCTAAACTACTGCGCCAACCAGCGATGTAACTGCTCGCCAATGAAAGGTCCGGCTACCGCCAAAGCGGCGATCCTCCATGCCTTAACGAAAATTTGGCTTTTCCGCTTTCTTTCCACTTTTCCTATGAGGTATCAACCGTTAAGTCCGGAAATCCGTCAACCGGTGTTCATCGCCTTGGTCCACAATTGAGAACCAAAGTCAAAACACCGTAATGGAACGCTTGGGTCACCCGATCCATAAACAACGCATGTTGGGGTCGACTCCAAAATCCAAGTGATGTTCGAAATGTGTCGAGCCATCCGACGCAACTCAAACCGAAGAATTTACATTGCGTCTCGTTTGAGCATCCTACAAGGGGTCCACGAAGTTTGCCGAGAAGAAGAAGTTGAGGCAAGTGACTCGCAAAATCACGAGAGATAACCGGACCCTCATGATTCATACGAAAGCAACTTGGATGCGAAGCCAAGCGGCGGAAGTTGTCTCTCAAGTCAAAGAGTCGACGCCCCCAAAAGAAGACGGTCCTCCACTAAGGACAACGCTACACTTGGGGTGGAAGTGCAATTCGTGATAAACCACACCAACCACACCATCAGCCGGGGTGGCAACACACGAAAAGGGCGATCGATGAAATAAATTGTTCTTGCTCGTGTGCACAACTAATCAAGGCGTTGTTGTCGGGATGTGCCTATTCCGAAGTCAAACGCCATCCACAAAGAGCTTCAAGATTCGAGAGGCTTTCCTTGCCAACAACGGAAGATTTGAAGCCGGAGTCAAGACGACTCAAGAAAAAGAAGATCGCCATTCATCGGATAAATTCTCAAGTCACCATTAATATGGTGAACAAAGGAAAAAGAGCCCGACAATGGGCGAGGACCACGACTTCACTCTGCGGAAAAGTCGGCACGAAGTTTCAATGAATGTCTCGGTTGCAATTGAGCTACTCAACGCGATCGACTATAGAAGGATGCATGAGGGAGAGTCATCTGATGATGAAGCTCCGACATCAATTCGGGCGATAGCTTCCGATGACACAATGTCAAGTCTTGGTCCCCATCTCGAGAAGCTTTTACCATTACTCCGATGTCTTGGCTCAAATGTTACAAGAAGCCTTAGCTAAGCAAAGAGAAGAGCTTAAGGCGAAATGAGAACAGATGGAGCTAGCCATGCAGCGGATGAGGGAATTGCAAACCCAAGCGGTTGCGGCTGAATCAGTCAACAAGGTGGAGTAACCCGCCATAATGTTGAAAACGGCGATTGAAGATTGATGAACACATTTACGCTGATCAACCTCCAAAGAAAGCTGCATCTGCTGCTCAAGGTGGAAATGACCCAATTCTTCCTATTGGAAATAATCCAAAACAAGGGGAAGATGATGGCGAAAGGATGAAAGAGCTTGAAGATAAAATCAATGCTTTGATGTCCACACAGAAGTCAAAAGGGCGGTATCCGTGTCAAGTATCCGAGAATGGGATTCAATCCTTACCCACCAAATTCAATTTGATCAACTTCACGCCATTTGATGGGAGAGGGTCACCTTCACAACACCTGATTTACTTCAAATCACATTTGGGGGTAATCTCGGGAAACGAGCCTCTGATGGTTCGGTCATTCGTCGGTACTCTTCGCGGAGCTGCCTTCGATTGGTATCGAAGACTCAAGGCCGGAGTATTAATTCTTTGGGAGGACATGGAAAGTTCTTTTCAAGAACTTCTTCGATGACGACACCGAAGTCTCAATTGGAACTCTCTTAGATGAAAAGCAGAAAGGTGGGGAGACAATCGACACCTTCGTTAAGCGATTCCGCAATAAAGCTATGAATTGCAGGGATCCAATTACTGAAAAGTTCATACTGAAGACTTGCCACAACAATCTTTCTATAGAATTGCCGGAAGTCATGGGGTCAGTCCCACCAACGATGGAAAGACCTAAAAATACAAGGAGAACAAAGAACGTTTCCTCGGAAGGAAGAAAGCCGAAGAAGCGAAAAGATGGCGACCCCTCAGTAAATTTTTCCTCTCGTAATAGAGGAAAGGCATCTGTGATTCTTTGTTAAGCGTCGCAGCAATGATGGCAAAAGCCAAAAGCTTCTCAGAATTCCACAAGACATACTCTTTCAAGGACTAAGAAGTTCCAATCATCTTCAAACACCTCCTTGATAACAACAAAATCAAGTTGCTTCCAATTACAAATCAAGAGGAGGCTAACAAAACTTGGACCTAAATCGTAGCGTACCGGGAGGATCCTCCATCCTACAAAGGATTGCTTAGCTCTCAAGGCCATCATCGCCTTGTTTGGTAGCGTCTTAGCAGCCGAAATAAAATTTGAATCAAATAGGACTCCGGCGGTATATGAGTATAAGCTGCTCCTCACGGATTAAATGACCCAATTTTGCTTGGGTGGATAATCCATGAACGAGAGGTCCACTTCCACATTGAGCAATCAAACCTTGCTACGCTTAGGATTGTCTCAAAATTTCTATCCCGGTCAAACCTTCCTACGCTTAGGACCACGGTCAAAATCCCTCTCGATTCTTTCCATGAACAGAGGTCCACTTCCACATTGAGCAATCAAACCTTGCTACGCTTAGGATTGTCTCAAATATCCGGGTCAAACCTTCCTACGCTAGGACCATGGTCAAAATCCTCTTGATTCTTTCCATGAACAGAGGTCCACTTCAGATTGAGCGATCAAACCTTCCTACGCTTAGGATTGTCTCAAAATTTCTATCCCGGTCAAACCTTCCTACGCTTAGGACCATGGTCAAAATCCTCTTGATTCCTTCCATGAACGAGAGGTCCACTTCAGATTGAGCGATCAAACCTTCCTACGCTTAGGATTGTCTCAAAACTCCTATCCCGATCAAACCTTCCTACGCTTAGGATCATTTTTAATTTTCACTCCCACTTGGTCAAACCTTCCTACGCTAGGACCATGGTCAAAATCCTCTCGATTCCTTTTATGAATGAGAGGTCTACTCGATGCGAGGTTCGTTTTGAGAAAACCTAGCGGGGTTCGTTCACTTGAGAGAAAACACAGGTTTTAAGCCCCGAAGACACAACGGGTTCGTTTTAGCCCCAGAGAAAACACAAATTCCACAAGCCTACGTGATTCAAAATCGTAGCATAGATGTCATTACCTAATGACACCTAAACTATGCTTTTATGCATGGATGTTATCTCGTCCCTTATCGAGATAAGTCATTAACACATACGCCGTAATCAATTCCCGTGATAATTGATCAAGCCTCATTATTCAAAATCGTAGCATAGATGTCATTACCTAATGACACCTAAACTATGCTTTTATGCATGGATGTTATCTCGTCCCTTATCGAGATAAGTCGTCTAACACATCTTTGCTAGGGTAATCAATTCGTGATAATGGCCAGAACCCTGTATTCAATATCGTAGCATAAAGTCTAAGAGAATTCACTTTTAGCACAACGCTACATGTAGAACGGACTCGATAATCTACATGCTAGCCCAACTCAAACGGTAGTTGGTAAAGGCTCATCAAATCCGTTGATGGTAGGGGTTTGCCAAAATCCTATATCTATCATACAAGCAATAACTTGAGGCAGCGGGTTCACTCTTCTGTCGAGTCAAGCATTTTCTCCTACCGTGATTTTAATGCACTGTAGCTGTGCCATTACGCCGCCTCCGGACGCTCAAACCCCTTTAGCGAGACACCATTGCCTCGCTCGCTTTCTTCAAGTGGGACAATTCGGATATTGATAATTATTCTGCCCGCGGGATTCAAGGCGATATATTCAAGACAAATTGGTTCCATATTCCATATAGAAGCTTCCTGGAAATCGATATTGAACCGGATGGCAGCTTTTTCTCGAATGACTCTCAAGGCATTTCAATTATAACCCAAGTGGTGACTTTCAAGATGAAGATGATTAGTCCAAAATCGACTTCGACATTTCAATCAATCCAAATACAAATGCACGGACTATTGATCCCAAAGTATGGTCGGCGGCCTTGTAGGGATTCAAGCTGAAGCAAAACATGGGCCTCTTCTACAAAGTTCAGCGTTGAGCGAGGCAAAGCATCTTATCCAAAGTATTCGGACCCCGACAAAATCAGAGGAGTCGAAAACTTTGGAGGGTATCTGTAGGCATCAAAATTCTGAAGAACCTCAAATATGACTAAATCATGAGAAGATCGAAGAACAAGCGTCGTCGAAATCTCAAGAAGTCAACATATGGGAGATTGTGTCGCTTCGATCGCGAGACCTTGTTTGTGTCGCCGCGGCGAGGCACCTTGATGTCTGATGGCGAGACGCAATGTGCCTCGCCTCGGCGAAGACACCATGTTGTCTGCGCTATTAGCGGGCAGCTTGTGTGCCTCGCCTGGCGAACACCTTGATGTGTCTGCTATAGGCGACACTTACTGTTCTCATAAAGGCGAGACACCGGGATACTTGAAGCGAGCTCTCTTAGGGTCTAAATTAATCTTTGGTGGGGCCCACTTGACTTTATCAATGCGGAGGCGTTGGACACTTTAATAGCGGTTACGCGGCGAGATCGCCCACTAGGCGTGATTCTAGGGCATTTAATCGTGCCAAAAGCGAGGAAAACCGTTCGGCGGTGGAGGGGCGACTTTTCGCTAGTCGGTGAAGTGACCCATCTTGCCTCAGCCCGGCGGCACACTTTACTATGATTGGCCGGCTTGGCGGCTTTCGGTACAAGCTAGCTGTAAATCTCCGGCACTTATGACAATTGTGGGCACGTTTCCCAAGACTATAAATACCCTCCTACGTCCACTTGGAAGTGCGGCTATCGAGAGAAAGGGTATCAATCCAAGCTAGGAGTTCAAGAACACGATCCACACGGAGATTCCTCGAGTTTAAGCCTTGACTTATTCTTGAGAAGAGTAGATATCTTACCTTGCTAAGATATTTCTTTGAAGTTCTTGTTTCCTTTCGGCACTAACTAAACCGATCGATTCGGCGATCATTGCTCGGTTGTCCCGCAGTTCTGGCGTCCCGAGCCGAGGCAAAGTCCACAAAAACAAGAGATCTACACTTGTAGCGTCTTTTGTTGAGTTTGTAAGAGAGTTATTTAATTTTCATTATGGCGAGAACCAAAAGTGTAATTTTCTCTAGTTTTACAATGGAATCAACTTCGACCCGATTACTTGGGATCCATGAAAGATATGAAGTCCATTTTGAGTTTGTGCATCTCTTGATGGCACAAATCTAAAGGCAACATTAATGGATAAAAAGTTGGTGTATACTATTAAAATATAAACTTAAGTTTATAGGAGATTTGATATATATATATATATATATATATATATATATATATATATATATATATATATATATATATATATATATATATATATATATATATATATATATATATATACTGAAGAAATCTCTTACTCTGAATTGTACCTAAAAGCGTGACTTTACCGAAGATGAAAGAAGGTACACCCATTCAGGAACACCTTGATGAATTTAATAAAATTGTCATGGATATGAAAAACTTGGATCTTAAGATTGATGATGAAGATCAAGCTCTCATTATGTTGTGTTCCTTGCGACTCTTATGAAAACTTTGTCAACTCTATGTTGTATGGAAGGGGCTCCATAAGTCTCGAGGATGTGAAGGCCTCTTTGAATTTTCTTAGGAGTTAAGAACAAAGTTGAATGGGAAAGGTACAGATGGGGTTGATGGTTACGCTAGTGAGGTAGATCGAAGACTAGAGAGGGTTGTTCTTCAACTTGAACATGTCTTGTATCCTTTAATAAACCATTTGATTTCAGAAATCTCAAGTCTAAAAGGCTCTTGGTCTCATTCTAATATAAGACCGACAACTATCACTATAGCCTTCCAATACACGCTTGAAGTGAGCCTCTCTACAATAAATTTTTTGATCTTTTCTTCCCTCGTATAACCGAAATGGTCTTGCGCCTAGCACGCATTCTCAACATACAAGTTATTATCGTGACCACGCTAAAGAACACAAGCACTACCACGCATTGTCGTTAATTGTTCTTCATCTATGTTATCCATCTACATACATTGTAAAATTAATATATGTTAATTACTTACCAAAATTTAATGGATTTAATACCAATAAAGTAAATAAAATCATTGTAATGCCCGGATTAAACTATGTAATATCTTTATGTATGCTAACAAAAGGCACTATTATTAACAAACTAAGCCGCATAATATATAATACAAGTTAAGGAACACAGATCAAGAACAAACTCGCAATGTAATTTGGAATTAAAAATTAAAATCACGACAAATCCAAGAACAAGCTCTTGCACAAAATTAGGAATTAAGATGGCGAATTAAGAATTATACCCGAGCTAGCAAAACAACGGACGAAGGAATATCTACAAATTCCAAGCTTGGAACCAAGCTTGTAATCAAACGCTTTAATCTACAAAATTTGAAGTACGAATCAAAATCCAACCAACAAATCCAATCACAAAATCAAAGTACAAACCAGCTTTTGAGCTTGGAATCGAACCTCAAAACCTAAGATCCGACCCCAATCGGTACAAACCCGCTTTTGAGCTTCAATCGAACCTCAAACTCAATATCCCAATCCCAATCAAAGTACACAAATTTTGAGCTTGGAATCGAACCTCAAAACCCAAGATCCGACCCCAATCGAAGAACAAAAGATTCGAACCTCAAAACCCAAGATCCGACATAAATCAAAGTACAAACCGCTTTTAGATTAGGAACCAACCTCAAAACCAAAGATCCGGACTCAATCAACCCCGATCCGACTCAAAACGGAGATCCGACCCCAATCGAACCAGAGCACGCCAGATCTATGGCTTTCAATGAAACTTGAGGCGCTAACATAAGCGGGTCAAAATTTTTCATGGAGAGAGAGAGGGCAAATCTAGGGTTTTGGTGAGGTCTGATTCGAATGAGAGAAGAGCGCTTTTGAGGTTTTTTTTCGCCAAATCCTAATCCAAGCCAAATCCGAAGCTCAACTCGATTTCAATATCCATAAAACCCCCTCCACCGATTATAGATACCCATATCTATAAAATTTTGGTGAACCAAACTCTAATAGGATTTATCTAGAATCGTTATTTACAATTTGCCACCGTCGAGCCAAATCCTAATCCTATTCTATAAAAATGGTGAAACAAACACCCCTTAATGGGTCTATTGCTTTAGGAAAGTTGTCCTCGTGAATGAAATCGTCTGTCTTCTTCACTCTTGCAAGTTTTGATGGGAGTGTAAATCTATTGTGTTGTTGAAAGGTTCTCATCTGTGAAACCTTCCTCTGGTCCACCTTTAAAAAAAAAAAAAAAAAGAGGATCATTCCCATTGATTGGTAACATGGACGTGCATGTCTCTTCCCTTCCCTTTGAAGACTCATCATCATTTGCTAGGCTATAGTTTATGCCGAAGTGAGTTAATGCAGTGTTGCTCAATCCTACACATTGGCTGCTACCCTTGAGATATACAGGCATCCACTCGATCATTTTGGAAGATGGAGATAGACCCAGTTTTGAGTAACATAGTTTTCTATGTAACTCATCCTTGCCCAGTTGTGGTTGTCATTATGACCTCTTGGAAAATTTTCTCAGCCTCACTTGTAACAACTACTCCATCTCTTTCTGAGGTTGAAGTTTGGAGAACAGTTCTGTTCATGAGTTGCATTGGCATTTTGTACTCTACAAGCTTCCAATTTTCTGGTCATGAGTTGCATTGGCATTTTCTTAGAACTCAGGCAGAAACTATTGATAGGGTTTATGCACGTAACTGTGGAAGCACTGCCCAATTCACCTATCCTTACTTGGAAATTAATGAGGTGAAGTTGAAAGTGTTCTTCTTTTGTTGCGGAAAATGGCGGTGGCTGAAATCAAGATCACAAAGCAACAACCAAAACAAAAATCACAGAAAAGATCACAAGTACAAGCACAATGATATACGGGGTTCGGAGCAAGGCCAATGACGGACTCAGGGCACTGGGGCACGTGCCCTCACACATGTGAGGAAAATATAGAGGAGCAGTGGGATTATTAGGGGTGCCCACATAAATTCGAAATGGTGCCCACCCCAATTGGCCCAGCCCAAAGTTCCCAAACCCAATATATAATAAAGCCCAAACTCAATTTCCAGTTTCAACCGGCTTTTCTCCTCCTGGATCACAATTCACAAAAATAGATTTAAAACCTAAAAATTTTCTCCGTTGCTCCTTGTCTACCGCCTCCTTCGCCTTCCATCCTTGCTTCTGCCTCAAGCCTCGGCGCCTCCATCAATTTCTTCCTAGCTTTTACTCTAAATTTAAGTCGCCTCGCTTTCAAGTTCTCAACAATCTTCGGTCGACCGTCACGAGGAGTCTCGAGCACTTCTCTCAACCTCGCCACCTATGTCACGTGCGCTCTCTCTAACATTCATCTGTTGTCTAAGGTGAGACATTTATTTGCTCAATTTATTGAAAATTTTAGAAAAGATAGTTGACATATTGTATTGACAAATTATATATGTGTTACTGTTTTTCTATTTGTTTTATGGGTCAAATTTTATAAAAGAAACTATAGCTAATTCATAGTTGACTTGACTATTTGCAAAGAGAATTTAATGGACTTAAAATTAGGGGACAAGGCTACGATGGACTTAAAATTAGGAGACTTTAATGGACTTAAGGAAGCTTTGGAGACAGTATTTGCAAAATATGGGCTGAGTATTCAAAAATTAGGGGACAAGGCTACGATGGGGCAAGCAATATGCAAGGAGAATTTAATGGACTTAAAAGTCTGATTTTGAAAGAGAATCAATGTGCCTATTACATCCATTGTTTTGCTCATCAACTTTAATTAGCACTTGTTGTCTTGTAAAAAACAAGTCGAAATTGCATTTCTTAACCTACTTTCTACTTTGTCAAATGTTGTTGGTGCTTCCAGCTAAGAGAGATTCCTCAAGACAGTCACATTAAAAGGTCAAAGAAGCATTAGCAAGTGGTGAAATCAGAGTGGTCAAGGGTTGAATCAACAAACTACTCAAAAGGGCATGAGATACTCTGGAGCTCACATTATTATACAATACTCAGCTTGATTACTATGTTTTTTCTCGTGATTGATGTGCTTGAAATTGTCGAGGAAGATGGAACAAACTCAACAACGAAATAAGCATGTATGCTATTGGGTTTTATCAAATCTTTGAATTTATCTTTAACTTGCATTTGATGAAAACATATTGGGAGTTGCTAATGATTTGTCTCAAGCACTACAACGGTGATCAAGATATTATAAATGCTATGACATTAGTTGGAGTATCGGGTTTACAATAATCGATGAGAGATGATGAATGGGAGTCTTTGCTTCATGAAGTTTGTTCTTTTAGCAAAGGAACAATATTACATCCCCAAGAATGGATGATTTGTTTGTAGCTCCGTATGTCAAGACGAAGTTCAAAAGGTTTCAAATTTGCATCACTTTCAAGTTGAAATATATTATCAAGTGATTGATAGACAACTTCAAAAGCTTAATAATCACTTTGCGAGACAACTACCGAAGTTACTTTGTATGGCACGCTTGAGCCCGAGAGACTTGTTCACCGATTTTAATAAAGAAAGACTTATTCGGTGACGCAATTTTATCCATAACGACTTTTTTCGATTGAACTTTGTGCTTGAGAATCATTGAGAATTATATTATAGATGTTCGCCGGATGAGAGATTTTCTGAACTTAAGGGAATTGGTGATCTTTGCAAACAGTTGGTCGAAACAAAGAAGCATGTCGCATATCCATTAGTATATCTACTTACGGTTAGCATTGATATTACCAGCTGTAACCGCGAATCAGAAAGAACTTTCTACCATGAAAATTATAAAGAATCAAAAGCGCAATCGTATGGAAGATGAATGGTTGAATGATTGTTTAGTTAATGATATTGAGAAAGACATATTTAATAATGTAGAAAATGAGAAAATCATACAAAGGTATCAAAACATGAGACCACGAGAACAACTATGAAGGATTGTTGTGGAGCTTTGTGGTTTTTGTTAATTTTGTGGTGAAAATGAAAACAATCGTATGGATATGAATAAAATAGTGAAAAGTATTATGTGTGATGTTTTTGTGACTATTATATAAATAAATTTTTATTGCTAGAATTTATATTATATAAATTATTAGTTTTATGCCTAATTGATTATGTGCCCCCATAGGAAAAATTTTCGATCCGCCCCAGCAAGGTCTATGTCCACGAGCAACAAGGATAAACTTTACTAAATCAAGAGAGATTACAAATCACATAAATGAGATCAACGATCTCTCCGCTCTCTCCTTAAGATAAAAACTTCTATCAATTTGATCAATGAATCTCTCTAGAGACATTCTTTCTCTCATGCTCTAGATCCGAGAATAAAACTCCTTTATAGAGTCAAATTCGTGTACAAGAAGGATTCCTCAAAACCCCTATCAACAATATCAACAAACCCAATTAATCCTATCCCAATAGGATTCGTTAGCCTCAAATAACCCCAACAAAGCTACTGCACCACACTGCCTCCAGACCGCATCGCCATGTTGGCATAGGCGCTCTTGCCAAGGCTCGACAACCTATATCCCTTGGCAAAGAGCACACCGCTATGTGTTCGCAAGCGGTAGAGAGAATGAGGGCCAAAACTAGCTATATTAAAACTCAACTCTTAACAGCAAACACCCTAACAAATTTTAAGTGCTTTGGGAGATGTTACTAGCTCTGTTTTCTGGCCTTGTACTAGAGCCTCAAGTTGTATGACTATGATATGCAAATGATATTGTGCAAGTGAATTAAGTTGTTTTCTCATATTACTTAAGTTCCAATATAATTGAGAATTAGAGGAGGAGGAAGAGGATGAAGAACAAAGAGAAAAGTACGTGATCATTTAACTAATAAATACACGATATATCAAGCCCAATAACGACTCCATTGAAGCATATTCAATCATGACGCATAAAAGAATGAAATAGAATCTCGAGCCGAGAATGGTGTTAATAAGCGGTGTATCGTGGTGTTTTGTCTCTTCCGAGTATCTCTATATCTTTCATTTTGGAAAGTTCTCTAGCGCTTAAGGCTAAGGGCAAAAGCAGGATATTCATGAGAAGATCACTGATTATTTAAGGTGTTATTCGCTTAGAACTATAATTTGAATGTAAATTTAAGGTGTTAATCGCTTAGGATTAGGATTGGATTTAGATTTAAGGTGTTATTTGTTTAGGACTGAATTTGGATTCAAATTTAAGGTGTTATTCGTTATTTCAGATTGTGAGTAGGATTAGAGTTCTAGAATCTACATTTCAATCCTAATCGCATTTTCTATTGAATTGAGATCTCAAAAGGTTCAAACAAAATTTTATGGATTTCTCGTTCTCATCTTGGATTCTAATAAAACGTCCATTCTAATTAAATATTATTCTTTTAATTATGTAGGTATCTTATATTAGTAATTAAATATAATATTATGTGGTTGAATGATTATATATATATATATATATATATATATATATATATATATATATATATATATATATATATATATATATATATATATATATATATATATATATATATATATATATATATATATAATATATATATATATATATATATATATATATATATATATATATATATATATATAAAAGAACAAATTGGGAGTAAAGAAAATTTGCAGGAATGAGGACAAGAAGAAGAAATGAGGAGGGTAAAATAGTAATTTAATCTTAAATACAATAAAATGTTATTACATGACATATATATAAAAATATGTATCATATTAATATTTAGTAATGAAATTTATTTAAAGTAATTAAAAACAATAGATCTGTAGATATTAAATATCTCTTAATAAAAATTATAAAAATATAATAGAGAATATGTATTGGCTTGCCATTTGGAGGTAAAGTTTTGTTTTAGGGAGGACTTTGGCCAAGTTTTGCTGGTTATTCCAAGTGGTACAAGAGCTAAAATAGTAGATGTGTGTATTGTGAAATCATCTATATGGGAGAGTGTCAAAGTTTTAAGGCTAACGCATAGCATGAGAGCAAAAATGATCCTAAATTCTCATAGTTTCTTTTACGGATTGGTAACGGAGAAGGACCATGTGTTGCAGATGATATGATACGACTTCCAGAAGATATGGTCATTCCTTGGGAAGATGAGAAGTAGCTGGATTTCCTAATAGAGACTATTTATGATCTTCAACATAATGCAACATATACTAATTATATGTTGGAGATGGCACTATTGACATTAACAAATGAAACTATTGACAAACTCAACGATAAGATAATTTCGGTATTTCCTGGAGATGAAAAAAATCATTCATTTGATTCAGTTGAGGATGATATTCACAATCTCTATCAATAAGAATTTCTCAATTCGCTTACACCAGGAGGGTTGCCGCCACACAAGCTAAGGTTGAAAATTGGTGCTCCAATAATTCTTTTAAGATATATCGATCCATCAAATGGGCTATGTAATGGAACTAGGCTATGTAATGGAAGAAGGGAGGGATGGGCATAGTTATATTTGATGCGTCCAACTCCTACGTAGGAGCAAAAGCAATTCCTATTAAGAGAATCGAGTCGCCACATCCGAGGCTTTAGCTATTTATGAAGGTCTAAAATTGCCAACCGCCTTGGTATCTCCACTTTCAGTCTATAGTGGCCTTGAAGCGTGATACATGAGCTTCAGAGCTCAAAGGAATCGCTAGCTAGCTATGGAGGCATTGTCAAGGAATCCAAACAGTTGCACAAGAGCTTCTATCGTATTTATTATTCTCGTTAAGAGATGTGAATCTTATAGCTCATCGACTAACAAAGGTTTTAAACCTTTCATGTCAGAATTCATGGTCTGAGCAGCCGGAGGATCGCTTCTTGCTTTGCCCATTGATTCTTGTTAATAAAGGTTTTTCCATCAAAAAAAGATATATCGATCCATCAAATGGGCTATGTAATGGAACTAGGCTAATATGCAAATTATTTCATAATTACCTAATTGATGCTGAAGGTGTCTCTGGCAATTATAGTGGCACAAGGGTTTTCTTGTCGCGGATACCTTTTCAGCCTTCAGAGAATGTTCAATTACCCTTCAAGCTCATAAGAAAGCAATTTCCATTAAGGTTGGGTTTTCATTAAAATTAACAAATCAAGGCCAAACAATTCCTCTTTGTGGTGTTCATCTTCCCGAACATGTGTTCAGACGTGGCCAGCTGTACGTTGCATTGTCCCAATTTGAAGGAAATGTGTGAAGATGTTAGTTAAGAAGGGTACGCTACTCAGCCGAACAGGCACATACACGGAGAATGTAGTTTTTAAAGATGTTTTAATATGACAGATTCAATAATGCTGTAGAACATTTTGGGGTTTTTCAGCTTTAAAAGTGCTGACATGATTCTGAATGTAGATAAGATACATATTTTGGTAAATAGTCAAAGCATTCAAGGTAAAACACTTATTCAACCAGTCTATTTATATATATTGAATGCTTGCTGTTAAAATTTTGACTTGTTTCTTGGTTGATTTTGTACTGTTTTGAACTTAGTACGTGTGTGCTCACCTGATTATCTGAGAAAGAAGTGTGTTCGAAGCTTTATGTAATGCAATTGGAGCATTTGCGATCTATTTGCAATTTTTGCTATGTGATTGTGGAAGAAGAAAGCCGATGTATTCCGAACACTCCCGAGTCCCCTCATTTGCTGTGTTTGTAGGAGTTTGTTAGTTGGTATTCTCTCCCAAACAGGAGGTTTGCTCCTTGGAGTTATAAATGTGATGCTGTGTGATATCGGTCATGCTACATACTCAAGTTAATGGGTTAATTTCACAAAACCCGCTAATTTTGGGGATTTGTTTACATAAACCCCTGAAACTTTGTTTATCTCACATCGCACCTGAACTTTGGAGTGTCTCACCATAAGAGAATTGTACGATTACAACTCAACTCAGAGGTTTTGCGCACATGCCTTATGCACGTGCATTTTGGCTAGTATATTATAACGAACAAAGTGAGAGTAAATAAAATTTATAGAAATGAGGACAATGAGAAGAAATGGGAGGGTAAAATAGTAATTTAATCATAAATACACTAACATGTTATTACATGATATATTATAAAAAATATATATCATATAAATATTTAGTAATTTGAAATTTATTGAAAGTAATTAAAAACAATAGATCTCATTATTAAATATCTCTAATAAAAATTATAAAATTATAACATATAAATATGTATTATATTCAATATTATAAAAGTAATTTCAAATAATAACCTTCTTACCAATATTTGATTAAGATACGCAAATATCATTTCTCTTTCTTATAATGATTAAATTAATAAATTACTACATGCAAATTACTTAATATGAACTCAAAATTCTATTAAATAAATTTAATTCCTATATTTTTTCCTCATCTCACGTGCATTTGCACGTGTCAAACTTCTAGTTTCTATATATTTTCTTTTGTTGTGCTATTCCTTAGTCAAAATGAAGGTGTATCTTGAAATGTATTTTAATTATATTTGATAATAATTATTTGTTAACATATTAATCTAATGTCAAAATCCTAATTAAAATATTCTAACCTTCAACTTTAAAACTTTAAACCGAGAATCCAGCATTCAATCCAATAATCAAAACCAAATATCAAGAATTCTACTCAAAAATTTCAAATCCAACCCGAGAGTCCAGAGTTTTATATATATATATATATATATATATATATATATATATATATATATATATATATATATATATATATATATATATATAGAGAGAGAGAGAGAGAGAGTAAACTCCTATAAAATTAAGTGGATAGAGCTCTTTGTCCACCAACTTTTTATCCATTGATTTTGTATTGAGATTTTGGTGAACCAAACTCTAATAGGATTTATCTAGAATCGTTATTTACAATTTGCCACCGTCGAGCCAAATCCTAATCCTATTCTATAAAAATGGTGAAACAAACACCCCCTTAATGGGTCTATTGCTTTAGGAAAGTTGTCCTCGTGAATGAAATCGTCTGTCTTCTTCACTCTTGCAAGTTTTGATGGGAGTGTAAATCTATTGTGTTGTTGAAAGGTTCTCATCTGTGAAACCTTCCTCTGGTCCACCTTTAAAAAAAAAAAAAGAGGATCATTCCCATTGATTGGTAACATGGACGTGCATGTCTCTTCCCTTCCCTTTGAAGACTCATCATCATTTGCTAGGCTATAGTTTATGCCAAGTGAGTTAATGCAGTGTTGCTCAATCCTACACATTGGCTGCTACCCTTGAGATATACAGGCATCCACTCGATCATTTTGGAAGATGGAGATAGACCCAGTTTTGAGTAACATAGTTTTCTATGTAACTCATCCTTGCCCAGTTGTGGTTGTCATTATGACCTCTTGGAAAATTTTCTCAGCCTCACTTGTAACAACTACTCCATCTCTTTCTGAGGTTGAAGTTTGGAGAACAGTTCTGTTCATGAGTTGCATTGGCATTTTGTACTCTACAAGCTTCCAATTTTCTGGTCATGAGTTGCATTGGCATTTTCTTAGAACTCAGGCAGAAACTATTGATAGGGTTTATGCACGTAACTGTGGAAGCACTGCCCAATTCACCTATCCTTACTTGGAAATTAATGAGGTGAAGTTGAAAGTGTTCTTCTTTTGTTGCGGAAAATGGCGGTGGCTGAAATCAAGATCACAAAGCAACAACCAAAACAAAAATCACAGAAAAGATCACAAGTACAAGCACAATGATATACGGGGTTCGGAGCAAGGCCAATGACGGACTCAGGGCACTGGGGCACGTGCCCTCACACATGTGAGGAAAATATAGAGGAGCAGTGGGATTATTAGGGGTGCCCACATAAATTCGAAATGGTGCCCACCCCAATTGGCCCAGCCCAAAGTTCCCAAACCCAATATATAATAAAGCCCAAACTCAATTTCCAGTTTCAACCGGCTTTTCTCCTCCTGGATCACAATTCACAAAAATAGATTTAAAACCTAAAAATTTTCTCCGTTGCTCCTTGTCTACCGCCTCCTTCGCCTTCCATCCTTGCTTCTGCCTCAAGCCTCGGCGCCTCCATCAATTTCTTCCTAGCTTTTACTCTAAATTTAAGTCGCCTCGCTTTCAAGTTCTCAACAATCTTCGGTCGACCGTCACGAGGAGTCTCGAGCACTTCTCTCAACCTCGCCACCTATGTCACGTGCGCTCTCTCTAACATTCATCTGTTGTCTAAGGTGAGACATTTATTTGCTCAATTTATTGAAAATTTTAGAAAAGATAGTTGACATATTGTATTGACAAATTATATATGTGTTACTGTTTTTCTATTTGTTTTATGGGTCAAATTTTATAAAAGAAACTATAGCTAATTCATAGTTGACTTGACTATTTGCAAAGAGAATTTAATGGACTTAAAATTAGGGGACAAGGCTACGATGGACTTAAAATTAGGAGACTTTAATGGACTTAAGGAAGCTTTGGAGACAGTATTTGCAAAATATGGGCTGAGTATTCAAAAATTAGGGGACAAGGCTACGATGGGGCAAGCAATATGCAAGGAGAATTTAATGGACTTAAAAGTCTGATTTTGAAAGAGAATCAATGTGCCTATTACATCCATTGTTTTGCTCATCAACTTTAATTAGCACTTGTTGTCTTGTAAAAAACAAGTCGAAATTGCATTTCTTAACCTACTTTCTACTTTGTCAAATGTTGTTGGTGCTTCCAGCTAAGAGAGATTCCTCAAGACAGTCACATTAAAAGGTCAAAGAAGCATTAGCAAGTGGTGAAATCAGAGTGGTCAAGGGTTGAATCAACAAACTACTCAAAAGGGCATGAGATACTCTGGAGCTCACATTATTATACAATACTCAGCTTGATTACTATGTTTTTTCTCGTGATTGATGTGCTTGAAATTGTCGAGGAAGATGGAACAAACTCAACAACGAAATAAGCATGTATGCTATTGGGTTTTATCAAATCTTTGAATTTATCTTTAACTTGCATTTGATGAAAACATATTGGGAGTTGCTAATGATTTGTCTCAAGCACTACAACGGTGATCAAGATATTATAAATGCTATGACATTAGTTGGAGTATCGGGTTTACAATAATCGATGAGAGATGATGAATGGGAGTCTTTGCTTCATGAAGTTTGTTCTTTTAGCAAAGGAACAATATTACATCCCCAAGAATGGATGATTTGTTTGTAGCTCCGTATGTCAAGACGAAGTTCAAAAGGTTTCAAATTTGCATCACTTTCAAGTTGAAATATATTATCAAGTGATTGATAGACAACTTCAAAAGCTTAATAATCACTTTGCGAGACAACTACCGAAGTTACTTTGTATGGCACGCTTGAGCCCGAGAGACTTGTTCACCGATTTTAATAAAGAAAGACTTATTCGGTGACGCAATTTTATCCATAACGACTTTTTTCGATTGAACTTTGTGCTTGAGAATCATTGAGAATTATATTATAGATGTTCGCCGGATGAGAGATTTTCTGAACTTAAGGGAATTGGTGATCTTTGCAAACAGTTGGTCGAAACAAAGAAGCATGTCGCATATCCATTAGTATATCTACTTACGGTTAGCATTGATATTACCAGCTGTAACCGCGAATCAGAAAGAACTTTCTACCATGAAAATTATAAAGAATCAAAAGCGCAATCGTATGGAAGATGAATGGTTGAATGATTGTTTAGTTAATGATATTGAGAAAGACATATTTAATAATGTAGAAAATGAGAAAATCATACAAAGGTATCAAAACATGAGACCACGAGAACAACTATGAAGGATTGTTGTGGAGCTTTGTGGTTTTTGTTAATTTTGTGGTGAAAATGAAAACAATCGTATGGATATGAATAAAATAGTGAAAAGTATTATGTGTGATGTTTTTGTGACTATTATATAAATAAATTTTTATTGCTAGAATTTATATTATATAAATTATTAGTTTTATGCCTAATTGATTATGTGCCCCCATAGGAAAAATTTTCGATCCGCCCCAGCAAGGTCTATGTCCACGAGCAACAAGGATAAACTTTACTAAATCAAGAGAGATTACAAATCACATAAATGAGATCAACGATCTCTCCGCTCTCTCCTTAAGATAAAAACTTCTATCAATTTGATCAATGAATCTCTCTAGAGACATTCTTTCTCTCATGCTCTAGATCCGAGAATAAAACTCCTTTATAGAGTCAAATTCGTGTACAAGAAGGATTCCTCAAAACCCCTATCAACAATATCAACAAACCCAATTAATCCTATCCCAATAGGATTCGTTAGCCTCAAATAACCCCAACAAAGCTACTGCACCACACTGCCTCCAGACCGCATCGCCATGTTGGCATAGGCGCTCTTGCCAAGGCTCGACAACCTATATCCCTTGGCAAAGAGCACACCGCTATGTGTTCGCAAGCGGTAGAGAGAATGAGGGCCAAAACTAGCTATATTAAAACTCAACTCTTAACAGCAAACACCCTAACAAATTTTAAGTGCTTTGGGAGATGTTACTAGCTCTGTTTTCTGGCCTTGTACTAGAGCCTCAAGTTGTATGACTATGATATGCAAATGATATTGTGCAAGTGAATTAAGTTGTTTTCTCATATTACTTAAGTTCCAATATAATTGAGAATTAGAGGAGGAGGAAGAGGATGAAGAACAAAGAGAAAAGTACGTGATCATTTAACTAATAAATACACGATATATCAAGCCCAATAACGACTCCATTGAAGCATATTCAATCATGACGCATAAAAGAATGAAATAGAATCTCGAGCCGAGAATGGTGTTAATAAGCGGTGTATCGTGGTGTTTTGTCTCTTCCGAGTATCTCTATATCTTTCATTTTGGAAAGTTCTCTAGCGCTTAAGGCTAAGGGCAAAAGCAGGATATTCATGAGAAGATCACTGATTATTTAAGGTGTTATTCGCTTAGAACTATAATTTGAATGTAAATTTAAGGTGTTAATCGCTTAGGATTAGGATTGGATTTAGATTTAAGGTGTTATTTGTTTAGGACTGAATTTGGATTCAAATTTAAGGTGTTATTCGTTATTTCAGATTGTGAGTAGGATTAGAGTTCTAGAATCTACATTTCAATCCTAATCGCATTTTCTATTGAATTGAGATCTCAAAAGGTTCAAACAAAATTTTATGGATTTCTCGTTCTCATCTTGGATTCTAATAAAACGTCCATTCTAATTAAATATTATTCTTTTAATTATGTAGGTATCTTATATTAGTAATTAAATATAATATTATGTGGTTGAATGATTATATATATATATATATATATATATATATATATATATATATATATATATATATATATATATATATATATATATATATATATATATATATATATATATATATATATATATATAATATATATATATATATATATATATATATATATATATATATATATATATATATAAAAGAACAAATTGGGAGTAAAGAAAATTTGCAGGAATGAGGACAAGAAGAAGAAATGAGGAGGGTAAAATAGTAATTTAATCTTAAATACAATAAAATGTTATTACATGACATATATATAAAAATATGTATCATATTAATATTTAGTAATGAAATTTATTTAAAGTAATTAAAAACAATAGATCTGTAGATATTAAATATCTCTTAATAAAAATTATAAAAATATAATAGAGAATATGTATTGGCTTGCCATTTGGAGGTAAAGTTTTGTTTTAGGGAGGACTTTGGCCAAGTTTTGCTGGTTATTCCAAGTGGTACAAGAGCTAAAATAGTAGATGTGTGTATTGTGAAATCATCTATATGGGAGAGTGTCAAAGTTTTAAGGCTAACGCATAGCATGAGAGCAAAAATGATCCTAAATTCTCATAGTTTCTTTTACGGATTGGTAACGGAGAAGGACCATGTGTTGCAGATGATATGATACGACTTCCAGAAGATATGGTCATTCCTTGGGAAGATGAGAAGTAGCTGGATTTCCTAATAGAGACTATTTATGATCTTCAACATAATGCAACATATACTAATTATATGTTGGAGATGGCACTATTGACATTAACAAATGAAACTATTGACAAACTCAACGATAAGATAATTTCGGTATTTCCTGGAGATGAAAAAAATCATTCATTTGATTCAGTTGAGGATGATATTCACAATCTCTATCAATAAGAATTTCTCAATTCGCTTACACCAGGAGGGTTGCCGCCACACAAGCTAAGGTTGAAAATTGGTGCTCCAATAATTCTTTTAAGATATATCGATCCATCAAATGGGCTATGTAATGGAACTAGGCTATGTAATGGAAGAAGGGAGGGATGGGCATAGTTATATTTGATGCGTCCAACTCCTACGTAGGAGCAAAAGCAATTCCTATTAAGAGAATCGAGTCGCCACATCCGAGGCTTTAGCTATTTATGAAGGTCTAAAATTGCCAACCGCCTTGGTATCTCCACTTTCAGTCTATAGTGGCCTTGAAGCGTGATACATGAGCTTCAGAGCTCAAAGGAATCGCTAGCTAGCTATGGAGGCATTGTCAAGGAATCCAAACAGTTGCACAAGAGCTTCTATCGTATTTATTATTCTCGTTAAGAGATGTGAATCTTATAGCTCATCGACTAACAAAGGTTTTAAACCTTTCATGTCAGAATTCATGGTCTGAGCAGCCGGAGGATCGCTTCTTGCTTTGCCCATTGATTCTTGTTAATAAAGGTTTTTCCATCAAAAAAAGATATATCGATCCATCAAATGGGCTATGTAATGGAACTAGGCTAATATGCAAATTATTTCATAATTACCTAATTGATGCTGAAGGTGTCTCTGGCAATTATAGTGGCACAAGGGTTTTCTTGTCGCGGATACCTTTTCAGCCTTCAGAGAATGTTCAATTACCCTTCAAGCTCATAAGAAAGCAATTTCCATTAAGGTTGGGTTTTCATTAAAAATTAACAAATCAAGGCCAAACAATTCCTCTTTGTGGTGTTCATCTTCCCGAACATGTGTTCAGACGTGGCCAGCTGTACGTTGCATTGTCCCAATTTGAAGGAAATGTGTGAAGATGTTAGTTAAGAAGGGTACGCTACTCAGCCGAACAGGCACATACACGGAGAATGTAGTTTTTAAAGATGTTTTAATATGACAGATTCAATAATGCTGTAGAACATTTTGGGGTTTTTCAGCTTTAAAAGTGCTGACATGATTCTGAATGTAGATAAGATACATATTTTGGTAAATAGTCAAAGCATTCAAGGTAAAACACTTATTCAACCAGTCTATTTATATATATTGAATGCTTGCTGTTAAAATTTTGACTTGTTTCTTGGTTGATTTTGTACTGTTTTGAACTTAGTACGTGTGTGCTCACCTGATTATCTGAGAAAGAAGTGTGTTCGAAGCTTTATGTAATGCAATTGGAGCATTTGCGATCTATTTGCAATTTTTGCTATGTGATTGTGGAAGAAGAAAGCCGATGTATTCCGAACACTCCCGAGTCCCCTCATTTGCTGTGTTTGTAGGAGTTTGTTAGTTGGTATTCTCTCCCAAACAGGAGGTTTGCTCCTTGGAGTTATAAATGTGATGCTGTGTGATATCGGTCATGCTACATACTCAAGTTAATGGGTTAATTTCACAAAACCCGCTAATTTTGGGGATTTGTTTACATAAACCCCTGAAACTTTGTTTATCTCACATCGCACCTGAACTTTGGAGTGTCTCACCATAAGAGAATTGTACGATTACAACTCAACTCAGAGGTTTTGCGCACATGCCTTATGCACGTGCATTTTGGCTAGTATATTATAACGAACAAAGTGAGAGTAAATAAAATTTATAGAAATGAGGACAATGAGAAGAAATGGGAGGGTAAAATAGTAATTTAATCATAAATACACTAACATGTTATTACATGATATATTATAAAAAATATATATCATATAAATATTTAGTAATTTGAAATTTATTGAAAGTAATTAAAAACAATAGATCTCATTATTAAATATCTCTAATAAAAATTATAAAATTATAACATATAAATATGTATTATATTCAATATTATAAAAGTAATTTCAAATAATAACCTTCTTACCAATATTTGATTAAGATACGCAAATATCATTTCTCTTTCTTATAATGATTAAATTAATAAATTACTACATGCAAATTACTTAATATGAACTCAAAATTCTATTAAATAAATTTAATTCCTATATTTTTTCCTCATCTCACGTGCATTTGCACGTGTCAAACTTCTAGTTTCTATATATTTTCTTTTGTTGTGCTATTCCTTAGTCAAAATGAAGGTGTATCTTGAAATGTATTTTAATTATATTTGATAATAATTATTTGTTAACATATTAATCTAATGTCAAAATCCTAATTAAAATATTCTAACCTTCAACTTTAAAACTTTAAACCGAGAATCCAGCATTCAATCCAATAATCAAAACCAAATATCAAGAATTCTACTCAAAAATTTCAAATCCAACCCGAGAGTCCAGAGTTTTATATATATATATATATATATATATATATATATATATATATATATATATATATATATATATATATATATATATATAGAGAGAGAGAGAGAGAGAGTAAACTCCTATAAAATTAAGTGGATAGAGCTCTTTGTCCACCAACTTTTTATCCATTGATTTTGTATTGAGATTTGTGCTAGATGTGATAAAAATAAATGTACAAATCTCAAAGATAGCATTGATGTGTAGCACAAATCTCAAAGCATAATGAAAGGATAAAAAGTTTGGTGGACAAAGATTTATCCACTTAAGTTTATAGGAGATTTGATATATATATATATATATATATATATATATATATATATATATATATATATATATATATATATATATATATATATATATATATATATATATATATACTATAAGAAATCTCTTTACTACGAGATTGTACCAAAGCGTGGCTTTACATAATTGAAGATGAAAGAAGGTACACCCATTCAGGAACACCTTGATGAATTTAATAAAATTGTCATGGATATGAAAAACTTGGATCTTAAGATTGATGATGAAGATCAAGCTCTCATTATGTTGTGTTCCTTGCCTGACTCTTATGAAAACTTTGTCAACTCTATGTTGTATGGAAGGGGCTCCATAAGTCTCGAGGATGTGAAGGCCTCTTTGAATTTTGCCGAGTTAAGAACAAAGTTGAATGGGAAAGGTACCGATAGGCAGGTTGATGGTCTGCTAGCCAGAGGTAGATCGAAGACTAGAGAGGGTAGTAAAAGGAAAGCGAGAAACTGTTCGAAGCCCAGGTCAGCTCAAGATAAGAAACAAGTTGAGTTTTCTCATATGAGGAATATGGAGAAACTTGGTACCAAGTTCCTTAAAGGAACTTGGGAGTGAGGTGGACAAATCCGGTCCACACCTCAAGGAGAGAGAGGAGAGAGAAAGAGAGAGAGAAAGATTTTTTAAAGCTAGACTTGTGGATCAAATTTGTCATCACTACCAAGTTCTTTAAGGAACTCAAGTTTTTCCATTTTCTCATATATATATATATATATATATATATATATATATATATATATAAAGAGGCTCTATGAACTTAAGTTCATAATGAAGGAAAAGTACCAACTTTTCTAACCACTCATCTTGCTTTGGGATCCGTGAAGATATAAAGGCACTTTGAGATTTGTGCATCACAAATCTCAAGGCAAGATGAGTGGATACAAAAGTTGGTGCACCACTATTCATTATGAACTTAAATTCATAGGAGCCTTTATATATATATATATATATATATATATATATATATATATATATATATATATATATATATATATATATATATATATATATATATATATTACTTTTTATAAAAGTCAACCCAAAGTCGCTATAGAAACCACAATATTACACACTTTATTCATTTTAATTTAAAAATCGATATAATCTTTTGATGGCCGAGGATGGAACGCCTCAATTTGAATTCAATTGATATGCTTTTGTTCCGGATTCTCTCTCATAATCTTCGACCTTCTCTCCTTCTTTCTCTTTCTTAATCTCTCTCTCTATTCTCTTCTTCTTTTCTCTCTCTTAAGATACCATTCATGAAACCCGAATTTATCGGTTATGATTCCTGATCTGATCCGGCGCTTCTCGAGCGACTTTGATCTTATCTGTTCGATCGGTTCAACTGATTCTTTATTCTTTCTATTTGATATTTTGCTAATTTTATTTTAACAAATTACTGCTCGGTGAAATTTCTCTTCCATCTTTAAAGCATCACAATTTCTCTCAAGCATTCATGTAGTCAAAGGTGAGTTTTTCCACTTTTCTCTTACATATTCCTTTTTTTCAATTTTATGATGGAAATTAATTTCTTAGAAGAAAGATCTAAAGCCAACGCCTT
Organism: Asparagus setaceus; assembly: GCA_012295165.1. NCBI lineage: Eukaryota > Viridiplantae > Streptophyta > Magnoliopsida > Asparagales > Asparagaceae > Asparagus > Asparagus setaceus. Next base: position 209,868 of record CM022710.1, read on the forward strand.
TGTCATATTGAGGTTTTCTTCAAATTCACCACAAAATAGATAGGTAATATTCAAACCCTAAAATTTCTTCCTTCAAATGGTGATTTTTTGGTTTTATTTCTTCTTTTATGGCAAAAGTCTATCAATGGAAGAATGATTAAGTTGTGAATGGTCCATTATCCACAAATTTAATGAATGAGTAGGATTTTTCGATAATTATTGCATTTGCATCTTAATAAATAGTTATTCACATATAAAAATTCATATCATATATTAACCATGTCTTATATCTCATTTGCAGCTTAGTAATTAGTAATTCACATAAAAATCCAATCATCCAAACTCACAATTGGATTGTGTAGAACATGCACAAAACATGCACAAGCGGTTTCGAGGTTCGGTAGTCGACTACTAGGCATTGTAGTCGACTACATCAGAAAGGCAACAAGCGTTTTCGTGGGAACAGAGTAGTCGACTAATATGAGTTGTAGTCGACTACACTGTAAACGACAGAAAGGTGTATTTCTGCGTTGGGTCTGAGTAGTCGACTAATCTGTATTATAGTCGACTAATATGAGTTGTAGTCGACTAATGCAGGCGATTCAAGCGGGTCTAATTAGGAATTGGTTTTAAACCCAATTCGTTTAGAGGCTATTAATAACCCCTAACCTGATTGTTAGGGTAAGTTTGAAGCACGTTTTGGAGCAGCCTTTGAGAGGGTTTTGTGCATCTTTGGAGAGGAGATCTTTTGAGAGATTGAGAGGTTTGTTTTTAGGGTTTCTTTGTGAGAACTTGTAACCCTAATTTGTATTCTCTCTTTCTATTAGTGAAAATCCCCCCTCCTTACCCCGTGGACGTAGGCAACTTGCCGAACCACGTAAATCTCGTGTCTTTACTCTTTTATTGTGTTTTGGCTTTTCTGTTTGCGGTGGTTTCTCTCGGCGGTTCCATGGTCCGCCAACAATTGGTATCGAGCTATTGTTGATTGGAAGTGGTGTAATTTCTAATTTGAGGGGTGTTCGGTGATTCTGAGAAAGCGGATTCACGAAGACAAGCGAGAGGATGGCGTCAACCGATAAATCGGTCAAAGTGGGAAAATTCGAGATTGAAAAGTTCAATGGGAAAACGACTTTTCTTATTGGAGGATGCGAGATGAAAAACTTTCTAATTTCGCAAAAATTGCACAAGACTTTGGATGGAAAGGAGAAGAAGAACAAGGATATGTCGATGAGGATTGGGAGGAGTTGGATCCGGAAGCAGGCGTCGATTATCCTATGCCTCGAGAGGGATGTAGCTTTCTTGGTAGATGGAGAGGAAACGGTCATGGGCGGTGGAAGAAGTTAGAGGGTACCTTCATGACGAAGAGTCTAACTAACCGATCTACTTAAAATCCAAATTGTATACTTGCAAGATGGAGGAGGGCTCATCAATCAGGAACACATCAACAAGTTTGATAGGATCATATCAGATTTGAAAGACATAGATGTTAAAGTAGGAGACGAGGATCAGCGCTTCTACTACTTGTCTCTAGAAGTCTTATGAGAACTGGTGCAAACAGGGCTTGTGGGAGAAAATTTGAAGATGGATGAGACTAGAACGGCACTTCTAGCGGACGATCTTGGAAGATTGCAACTAGTGACATATAGCGGCGATAACAAAGGAACAAGCGAGTTGTTTGCAAGAGGAAGGAGCAATGAGCGAGGAAAAGGCAAGGGAGGAAAGTCTAGATCTAAATCAAGACCTCTTGCGGGGAAAAGGATGTTTCAAGTCGCGGTGAAGCCGGGCATTTCAAAGTCGGTATCCAAATAAGAGAGTAGGTGGAAGGAAGAACAACAACAAGACCGAGAGGAGAGGGCAAGGAAGAAGCGAGCTACGTTTGAGGAAGGGGCGATAAGGAATGCTATGTCGTCACGGGTGGCGAGGAGATCTCCGGAAGTGGATACTTGATTCTGGTTGCTCTTACCATATGTGTCCAAATAGGAAGTGGTTTACTACCTCTGAGGCATTGATGGTGGAACTGTATTGATGGGGAATAACCATGCTTGTAAAGCAGTGGGGCTAGGCAATATCAAAATCAAGATGCATGATGGAGTGGTTCGAACCTTGACGGATGTGAGGCATGTTCCCGACTTGCGGAAGAATCTTATCTTAGTTGGTGCTTTGGACTCCGGTGGTTGAGTTGTGGCGGAGCAGGTGAAGAAGGTTGTTCGTGGTTCCTTAGTAGTGATGAAGGGTGTTCGTCACGGTAATCTATATACTCTCTCGAATGCAGCGGTGGCAGGGGATGCGGCGGTTGGAGGCGAAGGAAGTGGTGGAGACCCATGTGAGCACACGGTTATGGCATAGGCGGCTTGGGCATATGTCGAGAAGGGTCTAGTTCGCTTGGTAAAGAGGGTCTCAGAAGAATCAAGGAACCTAGCATGGATTTTTCGAGGATTGTGTGTATGGAAAGTCACACGGGGTCAAGTTCTGAGCAGCAAGTCTAAGAGCGAGGGATACTAGATTATGTGCACACGGATGTTTGGGGTCGGCTCGGACAACTTTCAAGGGTGGTTCAGGTATTATGTCGTTTATAGATGATTATTCTAGGTATGCTTGGATTTACTTCGAAGCATAAGAATGAGGTGTTCGAGACATTCAAGAAGTGGAGAACAATGGTTGAGCAGACGGAAAGAAATTGAAGACGCGAGATCGATAGCAGTGCAGTATCTGAGATGGTGCTTTCAAGGAGTTCGTGATCGGGAGGAATTGTTCGACCTGATGATCGAGTCTACACCACAAGAATGGGGTGTGGAGGCCCGAACCGAACACCTGGGGCGGTGAGTATGCGATCTTATGCGAGATTGGGCAACGAATGGTGGGCGGCGGTGGCTACTGACTTGTTACATTGTGAACCGTTCACCACATTCAACATTGATGGTGATACACCCTATAGGGTGTGGTCGAGGGAACATGCGATTATGATAGGCTCGAATTTTCGGATGTACCGCCTACTATCCGTCAACGAGGGAAAGCTTGACGCGAGGGCCAAGAAGGCAATATTCTTGGGATATGCAAAGGGCGTAAAGGCTATCGCCTTTGGTGTACGGAAGATTCAAAGTTCGTGGTCAGCAGGGATGTTACCTTTGATGAGAAATCCATGATTGCTAGGGCGTCCAAGGATGATGGTGTTATGGTGGTGAGACTTCTAAGTCTCGTGTTATTGAAATAGAACCTAAAGACCAACTAGGTTCTAATCGTGCTCAAGTGGGAAGTCGTAGATGATGAGTTTGGCGGGGAGGAGGTTCAGCGAGAAAATACACGGGTACTACAACAACGGCTTCGAGGATACTTTGGCTTCCACTAGGCCAAAGCGAGCATACAAGGTGTTCTCAAGTCAGTGATCAACCCCAAAGCACTATGGGCAGGCTAATATGGTTGAATACGCACTCTCGGTGGAGGAGGACGAGCCGGTCTCCTTCAAGGAAGCTATTCGGGACAAGGATAGTGAGAGTTGGTTGGCTGCGATGGAGGAAGAGATGGAATCTCTTCGGAAGAACAAACATGGGAGGTGGTCCCATTGCCGTAGGAAGAAAAGCTATTGGTTGTAAGTGGGTGTATAAAAGAAAGGAAGATCTTTGAGCTCGGTGGTGTAAGATACAAGGCGAGGCTAGTGGCTAAGGGTTTTGCCTGAGAAAGAGGGTGTGGATTACAATGAGATATTTTCTCCGTTGGTGAAACACACATCTATTCGGTACTATTGAGTATTGTTGCTTATGGTGATTTTGAGTGGATCAACTCGATGTTAAAAGCAGCCTTCTTGCGGAGACTTGGATGAAGAGATCTACATGCATCAACACGAGGGCTACAAGGTTGAGGATAAGGAGAATCATGTGTGTCGTTTGAGGAAGTCCTTTGTATGGATTAAAGCAATCTCGGCAGTGGTACAAGCGATTTGACTCCTTCATCTTTGAAGCATGGGTTTTCGGCGATCATGATTCTTTGTGTTTACATTGAAGCTTGGCGGAGGTAATTTTATCTATCTTCTTTTGTATGTGGATGACATGCTTATTGCTTCTAAGAGCGGGGTGGAGATAGATAGGTTGAAATCTCAACTTGGTGAAGAGTTGAGATGAAGGACATGGGTCTTGCTAGGAAAATCTGGGTATGGAGATTAGAAGAAGCCGGCGAATCGGCGATTGTTCTTAGTCGGAAGGGCTACATAGGCGGGTGATCGCAAGGTTCGGGATGCAAAGTGCTAAGTCGGTGGTGACTCCATTGGCTCCACACTTTAGGCTTTCGGTAATCAATCTCCCACTACGGAAGAAGAAGAAGCACATGGGCGTGTTCCCTATGCTAGTGCGGTTAGCGATCTAATGTATGCAATGGTGTGTACACGCCCGAGATATTTCCACAGGCGGTTAGTGTGGTCGGTAGATTCATGGCGAATCGGGAAAGGCGACCGGAAGCGGTGAAGTGGGTCCTCAGTACTTAAAGGGTACCGGTCTGGTCACGTGTTTTGGTGGAGAAACATGTCGATTGACGGGTTTGTGGACTCGATTATCGCAGGCGATCTAGATAGACGGCGATCTACTACCGGTTATGTATTTAAGATACATGGAGCTCGGTTAGTTGGCGATCAATGTTGCGGGGCTCTGATGGCACTTTCTACTACGAGGCCGAGTACATGGCCATGGCGGAGGAGTGAAGGAAGCATTGTGGTTGTGGGGTCTTCTAGATGATTTGGGCATTGGCGGGGAAAGCGTGAACTTGTGGTGTGGCGGTCGAGTGCAATTCACTTGGCGAAGAATCGGGTTCATCATGCTCGTACCAAACATATCGATGTCGTATCATTTTGTGCGGATGTCATAGAGGAGGTGACATTTCTCTCATGAAGGTGCACACGAATGAGAATCCCGCGGACATGTTAACCAAGGTGGTCACATGTAGTAAGTTTAAGCATTGCTTAGACTTGCTTCATATCGGCCGTGTTGATTTGCCCAAGAGGGCATGGCCCTTGGCGGTAATGGGTAAGGTGGAGATGATTTGAGGTGAACTACGGTGACCTTGATCCGGTGGAGAATGCGTGGCGATCGCGGTGTAGTGGCCTTGTTGGATTGGCTGGATTGGTGATGGTGATCTCTAGATGTTCTTGGTGTTCTTGGTGTTAGGTCCAAAATTTGAGGTGAATCAAATGATGTGCGAGGTGGAGAATTGTAGAACATGCACAAAACATGCACAAACAGTTCGAGTTGATGAGTCGACTACTAGGCATTGTAGTCGACTACTGCTATAGCTGAATGAAGCAAGTTTTGGTGGGAGCGAGTAGTCGACTAATATGAGTTGTAGTCGACTACTTATAACGACGAAGGTGTATTTGCGTTGAGTGCGAGTAGTCGACTAATCGTATTATAGTCGACTAATCTGATTCATTAGTCGACTAATATGAGTTGTAGTCGACTAATGCAGGCGGAGTCAGCGGGTCTAATTAGGAATTGGTTTTAAACCCAATTCGTTTAGAGGCTATTAATAACCCCTAACGATTGTTAGGGTAAGTTTGAAGCACGTTTTGGGCGGCCTTTGAGAGGGTTTTGTGCATCTTTGGAGAGGAGATCTTTTGAGATTGAGAGGTTTGTTTTAGGGTTTCTTTGTGAGAACTTGTAACCCTAATTTGTATTCTCTCTTTCTATTAGTGAAAATCCCCTCCTTACCCGTGGGCGTAGGCAACTCAGAACCACGTAAATCTCGTGTCTTTACTCTTTATTGTGTTTTGGCTTTACGTTTGCGGTGGTTTTCTCGACGGTTCCACGTCCATGGCCAACAATTGGATTTCATTATGGAACGAAAGTCATGATATTATGTGAATTAAGATCATCTGTTGGAAGAGTGTGCTTGGTCTTTCATCGGGTAACTTGACTGTCGTATCAGGGGTAGACATTAATTACTGGCCAACCAGCTGGGTATACTTGTTTAACTTGACTGTCGTATCAGGGGTAGACATTAATTATTGGCCAACCAGCTGGGTATACTTGTTTGACAAAACGTTGGGGTTGGCGATGTTCATTTTAATAAAAGAAAAAACATGACAGTGCAAAAGACCTTTATTTACAAACTGTGCTGCTTTGGCTTAATGAAGAAGGGTGAGTCTAGATCTACCTAAACCTGAAAAGGACCGGCCAATGAAATGTATGAAGATACCTGCACATGACTGCATAATAACAACACACTGCCATACCAAACTCTACCGCTGATTGTGGCAACATAAGCGCCAACTACTTGCTTACTTGAGTATTCTTCGAGTAGTGATATCAGATGTCCATTTACTTTCTCTTCTTTTGCTTCCAAGCTGCTATTTATTGACACGTACACACTTATGTATGCATACACCTTAACTAAGAATGTGAAGAATCAGGGAGCCGTGGGTGATCCGGATGGTTGGAAGGTTCATATAATTCCAACCCTCAGCCGATTCCTATTTAAAAAATAAAGAAATAAATAAATAAAATTAAAATTAAAATTAAAAATAAAAAATAAAAAATAAAAAATAAAAAGAAAGGAAATTTTTTCTTCTTCCAAGAACGAGTTGGAACAATAAAGAGTGGCAAAGGGAGAAATCCAAGCGAAGGTCCTGGTCAATTAAAAACGGCGAGGAGAGGAACTTTACGAAGCAGTTAATTAATGGATCGATAGTGATGATTAGAGACAATAGAATACTAAGTTTTCACGAGTATTTTTTTTAATTAAAAAAAGAATACTAAGTTTTCACGAGTATCTTATTGATCTGAATCCCTCACCAAACCCCGTCATTATTGAGTTTTATATCAAACCAGCGGAGACAGGTGGGCCGGGGAAGAATAAGTATCGGACGTCACTTGAGACGCCAGCTCTTTTTGTTTGGAACCCACAAACCGACAGTTGCGAGCAACACACTACGTAGCCCATAGAATAACCGATGCACGATGGGCCACATTCTATTCCATCACTCTATTTTTACATCTCAAATACACATGCACGGAACCAGTTGAAGAATTCTTTTAATTTACTTTTGATACTCAACTCAGGTGCGTACGTGTGCATTATATGTATGCATAGAGTAAACCCTCTTAACTCATATTACGTTGATATGTCACTCACTCAGTCTCACTATGTAAATCGTTAATACATTCAAATCATGAATGAAGTGCTATATGTCTGTTACTTGTTTGAAACTAAGGACTAGATGAAGAAGGTTAGCATTCTGAATGATGTGCAACCTGTGTTGTGTGATTCTGGGGAAGAAACTAGCGAACACGTGTTCTTTCAACATGCATATTCTCAAGAGATCGATGTTATTAGCTATTTTGAAGGAAATAGAAGCTGAGAACTCCTATCAAGAGCTGGTCTTTGTTTGTTAGATGGTTTCAGAGGACGGTGAGAGGAAATAAGCTACAAGTTGTTCCAGAAGAATGTCCACTATTGGCCGCAACGTATAGGATATGGCAAGAGAGGAATTCTAGCTAGAATGCATAGGTTGGAAGCACACCCTCCTCATTGTTGCTAACGGTTGTTTAACTGATGTTCAACATAAACTAGGAGGGTAGAGAAACGAAAGTATCGGGTGACTTGTCGCTTAACCTGGATATGCCCGGGAGTATTTTGTACAAATTGTTTGAACAATAAAATCTTCTCACTGTTCTTAAAAGAAGAAAGCAATGCTTTTCTGTTCTATCATCTCATTTTCCTTTAAAGTTGTGCTAAGGGTAGGGGGAATGTTCTTATAGTCTAGCAAGACGAACTGGCTTTTAAATGTTATGTTGGATTTTTACTCAAATACACAGTTAATGTTAATTTCCTCATATACTTTTTTTTGTTTTCCCTAAAACCGTGTCGTGTCTCTTTAATCTGTCTAATCTTTGAATATGTGTTATACCTTTACCACCACATAAATTAATGGACAATTTATCAAAGAAAATCTTCTTGCAACATCTTGATGACGGATGACAACTAAAGTCACGTTGCAACCATTTTAGGGTTCCGAACAAAATCTCATTAACAACTCGATCAAGCCTTGTGTAAATTATTAGGGTCAGTTTGGTATTACTTGAACTCAACGGTGGAGCCACATACACCTGAGTGTGGGCAAATGCCCCCCACTCAAAGTTCCTTTTTCAATATAACCTTTGTACGTATTAAATTTAATTATGACCGGGATCTAGCTTAATATTTGCCCCCACTTGACACTTTAGACACATGATTGTTGATAGTTGATTTACAATTTAATTTCATTATATTCTACTTGTTGGTTTAATTAAACTATACTTTTATTATCATGATATGTCTTTTAAATAAAAGTATAGTTTGTTAAATATAATTGATTTTTATTAATTGCAACAAACTTCGATATAACCTATTTAGTTAAATCCAAATACTCAAACTAACTCTCATCTTAATGAACTCTAATGAAATTCCTCTCACTCTGCCGCTATTATCTTTGGTTTCAAGAGAAAAATCAAAAAGAAGAAGGAAAAAAACACATTTCCAAGTATAAAATTTGTGAATAGTCAATTGCTAATAAAATGAGTGATGATTGGTTGAATAATTGTTTAGTTACTAATATTAAGAGAGATACATTTGGGATGATTGATAATGAGTTGATTTTAAAAGATTCAAAAATATAAAAATCCTCAAGAATAATTGTAAAATGTCCTTTCTTTGGATGTTGCAATGTATTAGTGGATTCATATTTTATTTATTTATAATTTATTGCCCCCACTACTTCATGAGTCTTGACTCCACCATCGCTGAGTTATAATAAGTTGCTTATATAAGTAGCTTATATAGGCAACTGAAAATAACCGCTTGCTAATTATATATTAAACACCGCTTCTAAAAATAATTAATGTGTTTAGTAAAACTGCGCTTAAAGATCCTTATTAATAGAAATGACTAAAATGCACATAAATATTAACTTCATGTTTATTGATAATAAAAAATTGTCAAAAACTAAAGGATATATATGATATCCAAACTAAAAAAAAGTAGAAGTTTGCTTTTAAAAAGATCCTCAGGTTCCTTTTAAAAGCATCTCTTAAAAGCAAAAGCTGTTTCAATAATCATGCAAAATAAGTTTAACCAAAGATCATTATTGCATGCTTCTTAAAAAAATAAGTAGAAGCACCATAGTGGATCCTCTCCACTGTAAAAAAAAGTAGCCAAGAGATTACTGCATTAATCATACCCATTGATTTGTATAGTATGTGGTTATGATTCATTCTAAATCTAACACTCACCATACGCTATGATTTGTACTCATTTCCTAATTTCACTCAAAAGCAAACTACTGTCACACATTAAACAAATTAACGGTTGTGATACAATTGTGATATCTCCACTACTTTTTTACAGCGGAAAAAATCAATCCAAAAAGCAATACCAAACTAGCCCTTAATCAATCTTCTTATATGTTTTTTTATTTGATAACACTTCAAATTCAGATAGTGCCAAAAGTAACAGGTGAGTTGAAAAGCGATTATTCTTAAATTCCTATTTTAAGTGGATCTAGGGACAACAAATAGACCTCACAACCGAACTCTCAGACTGGAATTATCTAAGTTGACACTTAAGCAAGAATTTGACAATCGATTCCTTTCCCGCTAAACTCGCAACTAGCTACTGGTTCTTCTTGTGGACTTCCAAACCATAACTTGAAAGACCATCCGATTCTTTTTTTCATCCAAACAACAGACATGCAATTTAATAAAAATTATTAAATGCTTACATGGTGAAAATCTCTACATGATTTATTAAGATATTTTCGGAATGGTCCATTTTCATTCTCACGTTTGGGTGTTATTTAGAGTATGGGTGTTATTTAGAGAATGAAGCGTGGGTGAATATTTTTGAAAGTTGTGTATTTTTTTTATTTCCAATTAAGTGGGAATACCTATTTCCTACCATCTCATTGGGAATGCTCGTGTGAGAATGAAGAGGGAAGTGGGAATGAGCATTCTAGCTCCCAAAAAAAGGTTATATTTGATATAAAATAATCAAAAGTTAAAAAAGGGAGTAATCAAACATTGATTATGGGGATTATGGCCTCCGCTACCCTTTATAGTTCTAGAAGAATATAATCAAGACGGTAAGCGTCAGTCATAAAGACTTTTCCAATTCTTCCTTAACTTTCCCATTAATTGCATAATTATAATGTAAAGAATATGAGTATCGTTCATTGATTATAATGATAATTAACCTTCCCAAAAATAAATAGGAATATGAAGGAATTACGGAGCTTTTAATTTTGAAATTTGAAGCATTCCAACAGAAGATGTAATGTTGTACTGCTAGACATGATACATGTCAATCATAGGAGAGTTTAGGGGACGAGGAGTGGTATGGTAAATGATAATACTGTGAAAATACTTTGTATTGCTGTGCGGCTACCTTCATCCGTTGTATCTCTAATTAAAACCATAAAAATTCCAGACACCAATTTTTTTGGGGTGTTCTTCGTACCCAGCAAGGCTGCAACTTTGAACATTTAATTTAACACCCCTTAACTGTGGGGTGTCACAAAACACCTAATATATACAAATTCTCAACAAATTCCTCTGAATAAGTATTGTTCTTATTAGGTGGCATATAACTGTGTTAGTTGGGGGTTTAAGTGAGAAAAGTTTAGGAAGATTAAGTCTAAATTTCAAAGTTGAGAAGGGTAGTTTAAAATGCACCCAGACTTGATAGGGATTTATTCAAATTGAAAATAGTTGAGGAGGGCTTCTAAGACACTCCCTATAATTGAGGGGGGTTTTTTTTCTCCTGAAATTAACCCTTAAAACTAATATTAATTGAGGCTGAACAACTCATTTATATATTATTAAATATAAAGAGTCGAGTATGCTTTAAAATTAGTAGTGTGTTTGGCAATCAATTTAATGGCTTAATTGCACTGGAGTACCTTATAGTTTCCCCCACTTCGCACTTATATACTCTCACTTGTTTTTTTGCAGCACTTATATACCCTAAAATTTTAAAATTTACACTTTAACACTTTTATTTATGCTTAAAGACCAATTTGGTCCCTGTATTTGGGGTTCATTCTCAAAGTGGTCATTGTACTTTCTTTTTCTCAACTTAGTCTATGTACCCCATCTCGGTTATAAAGTTAGTCCTTTTTAACATCTATTAAAAATTGGGTGTTAAAATTTTTATTTATGACCAGATACCCTTAATAATGAACGAATCAGAAGAAATATAAGAAAAACTTATTTCTTCTAAAATACTTATTTGTTTTTCCTTCCTTTACAGTAAAACACAGAAAATGGATTTCTCACAAGAATAAATGTACGTAGATTTCTCATAACATATATATAGTTTCACTACCAGTTGTATTTTCATCAACAATTATGTATCCAAATGCATCTGCACGTATTAGAACTCTTACCTTCATTATAAAAATAAAATCATAGTGATACATATACAACATAACAAGACATGACAACACATATAAGTAACAAAAATAGTAATCAATTTTGGATGAATATGATAAACCCTAACCCAAAAAAAAAGAAAATGATAAACCCTAATCTATACTACTTATAAAAGAGAATATCCATGTCAAAACTTTTGATTTCCTTTTTACCCTCTTAATTTTTATAACTCACAATTATACCATTATTTATAAAACTAATGATCCATAACCTCTCATTAATTATGCACCTCTTCATTTTCTCAAAATATTTGATCATTCACTAGAATATATTAATAATTTATAATGATAATAAAATTCATAAATATTTATAATTTACTATAAAGATCTATTAATTATATAAAGTAGTAAAATTATTAATTTAAAAATTATTGTACATAATTATAATTATTAATAATAGTATAAATAGGGATTGATTCTTTATGTTGTAAAGAATATTACCTTGTTTGATAATTACTATCGCCTTAGTAATAAAAATTTGAAAGTTATAAATTAAAAATAATTTTATTTAGGAAAATTACTTTATATAAAAATATTGGATCCTTGAAATTTATGAGACATATACTTTTCTCTTCATTTTCCCAAAATTTTTGGTCATTCACTAGAATATATTAATAATTTATAATGATAATAAAATTCATAAATATATTATACTTTATTATAAAGAATTATTAATTGTATTGAAATAGTAAAATTGTTTATTTAATAAATTATTGTACATAATTATAACTATTAATAATACTATAAGTAGGGATTGATTGTTTTATATTGTAAGAAATATTATCTTGTTTGACGTTATAATATCGTCTTAGTAATAAAATTGGACGTTATAAATTAAGAATACTTTTATTAAGAAAAATTGCTTTATATAAAAATATTGGATCCTTGAAATTTATGAGACATGCACTTTTGTTGGAAATGTCTCATAATTTTCAAGGATCCAATATTTTTATATAAAGTATTTTTCCTAAATAAAAGTATTTCTAATTTATAACATCTAGTTTTATTACTAAGATGATATTAATTATCGATCACGATAATATTCTTTGCAACATAAAGTCATACAATATTAAAACTTATTGCCATTGTTTAATTAATGTTGTAATAAAATATCTACATAGCATAAATATTTAATTATATAAATGATTTAATTATTTCAATAGTGTTACTTAAACTAATGATTACATTATTATTTAATAATTATACTCTTAAATAAATTGTTTAATAATATAATAATAAGCAAAATTTAAATAACTGTTAAATATATGTTAATAATAGTATAAGTACTAATAATAGTATAACTTAATTTTTGTAATAATAGTATAAGAAAATAACTTTATAAAATATTTACATATAATTTATGAGATAATACAATATTAAATTAAAACTATGTCCACGCAAAGCACGTGCATTATACTAGTATAGATAAAAAGAATATAAAGCAAAAGAATAGTTTTTGGGTGAAATACTTGTCACAATCCATGTTTGGCTTTGATCGTTCGCTTGTTTCATCTACTTTCAATTTCATTATGATCAATTTAGGGTTTCTCTGTTTCTCTCATCGTTCAAGGTTCCTCTCATTTAACAATAGGAAGCTTTTAATAAGAGATTTTTGTAATTATCAGCTTCATGAAGAAAGGACAAGTTGTAATCGGCTTCTTGAGGATGAGTTTGAGGCGCAAAACTTTTTTGAGGTGTTGTAATTTCCTTTTTACTATTTTTTGAGAAAATAAAACTGATTTTAATTAACATTGTCAATTTGTCATAATAGAATATTTGAGAAAGGGTAGAGTTGTCTTCTTAATATTTATTTAAGAGAAGTTTTAACGAGATGTTAAAAAGGACTAACTTTATAACCGAGATGGGGTACAAGGACTAAGTTGAAAAAAAAGAAAGTACAAAGACCGCTTTGAGAATCAACCCCAAATACAGGGACCAAATTGATCTTTAAGCATTTTATTTACGCAAAAGTGAGATTTTCACCCTGAAAAATCTCATGTGACACATGCTAATTTTAGTAATATTTTAACTCTTAGTATTTCAGAACATTCTATTAAAATCCTGTTCTAAAATAGAATTGTGGTAGGTTTAAAATAGAGTCATGATAAGTCTAACAAGAAGTTCAGCCAAAATTAAGAGTTAAAAGGTTATAAAATTAGCATGTGAGTATTGCACTAGATTTTTTGGACACGTTTGTATAACTCAAGATATTAAAGTGTAAAATTTAAAAACTTTAGGGTATATAAGTGCTGCGAAAAATATGTGAGCGTATGTAAGTGCAAACTCGGGGAACTATAGGGTATTTAAGTGCAATTAAGCCCAATTTAAGTTATTGCCAATTTGCCATGTTTATTGACCCCATCTAATTTTTTCCTTTCTTTTTATTTCTTTGGAAAACCTTCACTATAGGTCTCTAATGTTTAAGCAAAATTTAATTTGGGTCCTTAAACTTTAAAAGTCATAAAATAAGGTCTCTAACGTTAATTCTATTATCAATAGCAATTCTTATTGAAATTTTCCTTTAGTAATTGTTGATGTGACAATTTTTTCATTTTCCTTTTCTTTGATGATTGTATGATGAGTAGACCCTAAAAGTTTTAAAAATTATGAACAACCCCTTGAAGTCTTGAACATTACCAACAGGCTTCAGAAAATTTAAAAATTATAAATAGTTCCCTACAAATTTTATAAATAGCTACTAAAAGTTTTGAAAATTAAAATACTCCTAAAATTTTACAAAAACACACAAAAATTTTACAAGCACCCTATAAAATTTAAAAATTATAAACAAGCACCTACATTTATTTGTTATTTATAATTTTAAAACTTTTGGGGTTGCATGTAAATTTTCTAGAGGTTATTTATAAATTTTGAAACTCTTAGAGGGCTATTTGTAAAGTTATTGGGGGCTATTTGCAAAAATTTAGGGGACTATTTATAAATTTCAAAACTTTTAGGCTGTTTATAATTTTTTAGGGATTGTTTGTAAAATTTTGGAGGATTATTTATAATTTTAAAACTTTTGGGGTTGCATGTAAATTTTCTAGAGGTTATTTATAAATTTTGAAACTCTTAGAGGGCTATTTGTAAAGTTATTGGGGGCTATTTGCAAAAATTTAGGGGACTATTTATAAATTTCAAAACTTTTAGGCTGTTTATAATTTTTTAGGGATTGTTTGTAAAATTTTGGAGGATTATTTATAATTTTAAAACTTTTGGGGTTGCATGTAAATTTTCTAGAGGTTATTTATAATTTTTGCATTTCTTGGGTTGTTTGTCAATTTTTGGGGCTGTTTGTAATTTTGAAAAGCTTTATGGGGCTGTTTGTAAATTTTTAGGGCTCTTTTTAAAATTTTAGGAAGTTTTTTTTGTGATTTTCAAAATATTTAGCATCTGTTTGTAAAATTTTAGAAGACTGTTTGTAATTTTAAAATTTCTAAGAAGACCTTTAAGAGCCGTTTGTAATTTTAAAACTTTAGGCGGTCCAATCAACATCCAGTCAGCACAAAAAAAAAAAAGAAAAGAAAAATGACAAAAAATCTTTTCACCTCTGCAACTACTAATGGAAAAAAAAAAATTAAAAAAGACTTTTGTTGATGACGGAATAAATGTTAGGCATCTATTTTGATAACTTATAAAGTTTAAAGATCCTGCTAAAATATGAAGAAACTATATTAAAGTTTTGGTTTTAAAAAAATAAAAGTATCAAATTATAACCATCCATTCGGAATGCAACTTCAAAAATATACGACAGAAGGTTATATCTATCCCTCCCTTCAATTTTTAAAACAAATCTTATATTTGACCGTTTTAGTTTCAGCAATCTTACCTCACTCTGTACAGTTGGAGTTCACGTGCTGTCGTAGTGCTCCTCCACGTGTCACGGATGCGTGGGATCCTTCTATAGTTGCCTACCGACACTAACTACGATTTTTAATTTTCTTTCTTTTTTATTATGACAGACTTTTTCGAGAAAGAGAAAAAACACTCTCGTTTTGTTTTTGACTTACTTAATAAAATAAAATAATTGAGTCAAAAGAAACTAAACATGGGTATAGAGAGAAATAGACAAAGTGGGCGTCGTTAGAGAAAGTAAATTGGAGTTGGTTACGGGCGCTGGATTTGCGCCGTGACATCTTACTGTTACAAACATACACTAGTATTTATTAGGGGTGGTCGTCGCCTCCTCTTCAGCCTTTGAAATCTCATGGACGGAATGATCCCCTAGTACCTTTGCTTTTACTTTTAATGTAATTATTACTTTTTACTAATATGTGTATATATTAACCAATAATTAACCGTCATAGCCTTGACAACTTTTAATTTAATTTAGGGTTATTTATTTATTTATTTAAAGGACTAAAGCTTGAGGTTGTTGATTGGGTTTGTATATTGCAATTTGCAACCGTAGAATGAGGAAGGGTCCCATCGATCAATAAAAGAGAGAAGAACGTAATAATATTTTCGGCACCTTTTTTTTTTAATTTCTTATTAATTAAATTAAATTCTTAAATTAAACTCCCCACATTATTTTCTGCACCATTTTGTTGCTTGCACTTGTTCGTCTTCCCAGTGCGTGCTCTCTATATATTTTTAGAGTACTTTGGGGCTTTATGGTGGGGCTGCCCTTCTTCCTCTATTTTTTTTTTCCTGCTTTACCGACACAAATACAACCCATTCATACATTACACTAGTACATTTCCCACCTCATTCTTGTTCTTGTTTTTTTTTTATTCTTTAAGACTGAAAAAGAGATGGGGAAGAGGTGAGATCTGATCTCATCTCTCTTCCCTTGTTAATTTCTGGGTGTTTTCTTTTTCTTCTTAATTTCTTTCCTTCCTTAAATAGTACTCACTCCTCTGTCTCTCTGCTATCTATCTATTTATCTATCTATCATTAAGGGTCCTTGTGCTCAAGTTTTATCATTGAAATTGAGGGCAGTGCAAGGTTTTTTGAAGAGGGGGGGAAAAGTGACTTGTGACAGTAGAGCTCCACCTCATCCTCTCAGCAATACCCCCAGCCCTTCTTGCGTAATCCCTCAGCAATATCCTTTTCCATTTCCACTTCCATTCCCAAATCCAGTGCCTGGAGGAGCCCATTCTCTCTTCCTTTTCTCTCCTATTCACTGACAATACACAGAGAAAACAAAAATATCGAGAAAGACATAGAAGAGATTGGAAGCAACCCAATCGAGAGAGAGGCCCCCCTATATATAAATCCATCAGAATCGCCAGTATTAAATCCTCATACATTCCCCATTGCCTCTCCAAATTTCTCTCAATAATTTGTTTGCTCTATCTCTCTGCTAGCTGGAGAGAGGAGAGAGAGAGAGAGATGGCTGCATCGACGACGACCCTTTTCAGGGATTCGTATGAAGAAGGGGGGAGGGATGACGTCACAGAGCAGATAGGTCTAATATGGCAACAGATTAAGGCGCCGGTGATCGTCCCCCTCCTCAGGACGCTCGTCTTCCTGTGCTTGGCAATGTCGGTAATGCTGTTCGTGGAGAAGGTGTACATGGCCATCGTCATTGTTCTTGTCAAGCTCTTCGGCAAGAAGCCCGAGAGGCGTTACCGTTGGGACCCCATCACCGACGATCTCGAGATCGGCAGCTCCGCTAATTATCCTATGGTCCTCGTCCAAATCCCCATGTTCAACGAAAAAGAGGTCCTTTTTTTTCCCCTTTCCTTTTCTTCTTCTTGTCTTGTTTGTGTTTGTGTTTGTAATTGTAATTATTGAAGAAGAGATTTAGATGGTGATCGATTGATTGCTCCTTCCCTTTTGGGGGATGGATGTTAACAGGTCTATCAACTCTCTATTGGAGCTGCTTGTGGCCTCTCCTGGCCGTCCGATCGAATCATTATCCAAGTGCTTGACGATTCCACCGATCCAATCATCAAGGTAAATTATTACTTAATTTGCTCCTTATATATTCACCCTCAAACATTTTGCTCCATAAATATCCTTTTCTTTTCACCTCGGTGTTTTTGTCTTCTCCTTCCTCCTCCAATTTCATTTCCTGCCTTCTTGATTTTACCATCTAAAATAAAAATAAAAGTTCAATTTCATTTTACAAATAATTTTCTCTCAACCGCTTTTTGTTTGTGAATCGCATATGGGTGGTCTCGTCCTTTTCCATTTCGGACCCGACTAGCGAGGTTTTGTCTCGGTAGCTACGTGTTTATGAAATCAGAGAATTTATGGGGACGCATGTTAATAGGTGCTAATTTTAATTTGATGATGACAAGGATAGTTTCCGATAAAGACATTAATTAGTATTTGTTAAGGGGTCAAATTCGATTCCCTCCCTCAAATAAGACTAGCTGCTTATACTACATGTATTGATGGTAAAGACAGTGTATCCCTGATTTCCTCATCTGCTCATTATTGTTTTTCAATTTTGAGTAGGTGAGTTTTCCAGTTATTTAATATAGTTATTTTCGTCCATTAAAAGTTGAATTGTACTATAATGTAATTATTATCTAGTGCCATTTGGTATTTTCTAAGTTGGAAATTGTTACTCGTTAGGCATAGGCAGGCAGGTAACGTAATTGTGGAAAAGAAGTAACAATAAATAAATAAATAAATGTAGGATATGGTGGAAATGGAGTGCCAAAGGTGGGCGAGCAAAGGGATTAACATAAAATACGAGATCAGGGGTAACAGGAATGGCTACAAGGCCGGAGCCCTGAAGCAAGGCATGAAACATAGTTATGTGAACCACTGCGATTACGTCGTCATTTTTGATGCAGACTTCCAGCCCGAACCCGACTTCCTCACCCGCACCATCCCTTTCCTCGTCCACAACCCTCAAGTTGGTCTTGTTCAAGCTCGCTGGAAATTTGGTACACTACTAATCTTTCTTTTATCTCTTCCCCTTATTCTCAATTAATTTCTATTTTTGCGATCATTATTAATTGGTTAGTGCTGTTAATGGTAATGGTAATAGTAGCATATATATATATATATATATATATATATATATATATATATATATATATATAAATAAGTAAATGATATATTAATGGTAATAGTAGTGTGGCCGCAACCTACTAGTACTAGTAGTGCCTAAAAAAAACTGGCATTTATTAGTACAACTTATATGGCGAAAATGGGGTGACACATGTCCCTATCCTGCTTTGCTCTCTTTTCTCACCCTAAATTTGCTTTGACCTTTCTCCTTCTTCTTCTTCTTCTGTTCCTATGGGTTATTTATATTTATATTTTATTTATTTTATTATCGGATATTAGTTAGCTCGGGCTCTGGTGTCGGCGTGTGTTGTGCGGTTCATATTAATTAAAATATTATATTATATATCATACATATTGGTCGTGGTGTGTAATCTCCTATTGTGAGCTCTAATTTTGAGTTCCCCTTCCTCGTCTTCTTTTCTCCCCTTTTACCTCCCAGGCGATTAATGAAGAAATGAAACCAAGTAAAAGCAAAGCAGACCCCGCTGTCCCCGTCCCTTTGTCTTTAATTATTATTAAAATTAAATTAAGGCGAGCCACATTGAGAATGAGTACCCAGCTTTATGAATTGCAGTTACAGAGCCAAAAGTGTATCTATCTGTAAATGGGACCCCCGCCACCTGTTTTTTATTTTGGGGTATTTGGTTCCTTCCCTTTTACTCCTCCTTTGACTTCCACCCGCTTCTTAGCTTTTAGTTCCAACTCTTTAATTAAAAAAGCTGCCGACAATCTCATATTCATCGTCTTTTTACCAGTACCAGATTAGCGCTTAGTTTTTAAACCTCACTTCCCTTAATTACTAGCACACATACTTGAATTTAGGGGGGGCGTTTAATTAAAAAAGATGAATGGAATTTTTGGTCGCCTTTTGCTTTCAACTTCCAGTTTTGCCTTTGTTATAGCATCATCACCATCAATCATCATTAGCAGAGTCCTGTTCCTCCTTGGTCTAATTCATTATTGGGGAAGCTCTTAATAATTGCTGGGTTTGGTACAACGATTCAAGTGTTCCCTTGAACCCCATGACTCTCAACTAAAAATTATCTCCCAATTTCTATTTCTTAATTCACACAAATGCTCTTTGTTTATACTTTTGAACTTCGAACATTAATTGTCATAGTTTAATTTAGAAATCTCCCGGTCCCACTTGCCTTTATGAAGTTCAGATTGCATTATTAAATTAAATAACCAATTACCTACCAGCTAACACACTGTGGCATGAGTCAGTGGGGGGAATTATTAAGTATTAGTATATATATGATTGCAACGATCTGTAGCTGCTTCCTGTTTTCTTTATATATATATATATATATATATATATAGGAGAGATGCTTAAAGAAATCATTTTTGAGAATAGGTTTGAGTATCCACAAAACTAAGAAACTATCCAGGTCTCATGTTTCCCATGAAAATGAGCTAGCAAAGGTAGCATGGGTTGTGTGCATTTAATGGGACAATTTGCAGTTTGAAGGTCGTAATCAGAGAGGGTGATGAGACAGATCTGCTTAATTGATTGATCATCAATTAATTAATGAGAGAGAGAGAGAGAGAGTGCTTTTGTCCCACCTTCACGTGCCAAGATTTTTAGAGAAACAGAAAGAGAGGAACAATACAGTCACCCGTCCCCATACTTTGTTTGTTCTCTTTCGCATAGTCTTAAAGAGTATCAGCAGAGAGCATCATCAACGAGAGAATACCGGATCACTGACTGGTGTACGCAACCCAATCCCAGCGCCACTAATATGGTCATCTTAATTTCTATTCATTGACCATTCTAATCCACTTCATAATTAGTGTTATTATTTGGATCTATGTTCAATCGACTCCAAAGGATTACTCCTATTGGAATCATGAGTCCAAAGCATATTTAACCATGTATTCATCTAACACTCTTTCTAATGCTGTACTAATCCCCATCTCATGCCTTTTTGTAAACCAACCCCACTTTTTAAACTGAATGGATGCAATGCCCTCCTGAGGATATGTATTAAATTCTCTTAGCTGATCCTCTCCATACTTCCAAAGTCTCAAAGAAGCCCTGCCCCCGGTTGCAATTCAAAAGTCAAAACTAAGACCGATTAAAAAGAATTAGTGGTGGTTAAAACTGTACTTCTACCATTGCTATTGAATCTCAAGTTTGTTTGTTTGTTTGTTTGTTCTGTGATCTGTTAGGGCAAGCGGGTAAATGCTACTTCAGTCGCACCAGCCTACATGACATCATGTTCCCATGTGCAATTATTCCATCCGCTACTGCACTCTGGAATAATAATATATATCTAGTGTTACCAACACTCTCCCTTGTGTATTATACCTATTTCTGTTGAGTGTTGCCTGCCTCTGATCCTATTCAGTCACTACGAGGTCTCTTTCCTTACATATACATGTGTACGTATATTAGCTAAAGAAGTACAAGTTGGCTGTTAATAAATATTATACAACCACATGCATATCGAATCGCTATTTATTTGCCTACTGATTACACACCTTAATCCATGAATATCAAATGGCTATGCCGTATGGTCCCCCGCCACCCATGTGACATGTCCAACTCAATAATCCCATTCATAACTGATTTGTAACAGCTTGCAATGGGTTCTGTTCACTTACCACATCCAGTTAATCATCATTGATCATCTCTATTCATATTTGATGGAGATTACACAGACTGCTATTTGTTAGGAACTCATTTCTATTTAAAAAAATTTTAAGTACTGTTGGAGGTAAATCTCTCTCAGTTCATCTATAGTTAACTAAAACATGTCATAATTTTTTTGCTTAACAGTGAATTCAGATGAGTGTTTGATGACAAGGATGCAGGAGATGTCCCTCGATTACCACTTCACAGTTGAACAAGAGGTTGGATCCTCCACCTACGCCTTTTTCGGCTTCAACGGTGAGTTCTCTGCTTGGTTATGCTATCTCCTGCTGGAAAATATTAGTTCCAACGGTTGGTTGACTAATTATTTATTTTAGGTGCACTACAGATATTTAACCGTAATGCAGTTTAAATCAAAATGATTGACTTGCATTCTCTAAGTAGATCACACTTCTTCAATTGATCTATAGTGGACTGTAGTTTCCGGTTAATCTTTCCTCGAGAACAGATTACTAAAGTTGTTATCCCTGTCAGCTGAAAGATGCTGGCAAACTCTGCCACATACGTTCATGAACAAAAGTAAACCACACCAGATACACTAGCACTTAGGTAGGAGTGGTCACAATTAGATCAGTGCTAGTATACTGCACAAATAGCTGAACTGAATAAACATACATTTCTCTACTGTGTGCAGGAACATAATTGACTGTTGATTACTAAACTTTCTGGATTAGCAATATATGATGCTAACAAAAGTATTCAGACTCCTCGATCAAAATTCTTCATTGATGAACTTCATCAAAATCGCCCTAGATTGGGTTCTGGATTGTGTTTCTTAAATATGCACCCAGATGGTCTGAAATTATATACTGTTTAGAGGTTTAAACATGCTACTCAGATGTCTGAATTTATATAGTAAGGTATACTACATCCACTCGTCGCATTAACCATATGAGGCTTCTTGTTGTTCGTTTATCCTGCATCTCAAAGTGACTTCTAGGCTTCTTGTAGTATTAAGAAACTTCATAAACCTTGTTGAACCGTAGCCTATGTCTTAGTTTTTGGGTGAAGTTATCCGCCACTACAAACTTCACAGTTGCATTGTGCACCTTGTTGTAGCATGCTAATGGATTTTGTGATGTGAAGCAATTTCTAAGTGGGCTATTTTCACAGGGACTGCTGGCGTTTGGCGGATTGCAGCTCTCAATGAAGCAGGAGGTTGGAAGGATCGAACTACAGTAGAGGACATGGATTTGGCCGTTCGAGCAAGCCTCAAAGGCTGGAAGTTCGTCTTCCTTGGTGACCTAAAGGTACTGCAATACTCATGATTAGAGTCATGTACATTTAGACTTATTTGTGATGCGTTGTTGCTATATGTTGAAGCCAACACCTACGGTTGGTTTATGCTCATAGTTTTTAGTCAGATTCTACATCCAATCATGAAGCCCAAGTTGCAAGTTGGAGCACAGAAGAATAAGAACATTGTATATAACAAGCAGATAAAGTAACTAGTTCTTTGGATTGCCGACCTTTCTAATTACATTGTACATGAACAATTATGATGCTAGTTCATTTTGCTCAATGTATGTCCATACTTATATACAGATACATACGTACATGCATACAGTCATATACATATTCTGCACATCAATTGCATAAATATAGATGTAGATGGATGTAGTTATAGGATGTAGTTATAATGCTGGACATAAACTTCTTAGTCTTCTTAGACTGTTTTGTGGAAGCAGTCAACACAGCTGAGCATCACTTGAATCCTAAGAGCTAGTTTCAACAAATTTATTTGTGATATCCGTACCTGTAACAACTTTTGGCTAAGGATAAACAACTAAGCACCCCAAAGGCAATTCAACATTTTAAATTTGATACCCAAGATTTTAGTAAATTCAGGTTAGCGATGAAGTGCCACCCTCAAAGCAATCTTGATACCATGACTCAACAAATGCAGGTTAAGAATGAACTACCAAGCACCCTCAAGGCATACCGCTATCAGCAGCATAGGTGGTCCTGTGGACCTGCAAATTTGTTTAGAAAAATGGTGATGGAGATTGCAAGGAACAAGGTAAGTAATTGACAGTCTAATGAATAGATTAAATATTTACTTTTTTCATCTGATCAGCTCATTGTGTGGTGTTGCAGAAAGTGTCCTTATTGAAGAAAGTTCATGTGATCTACAATTTCTTCTTTGTTCGGAAGATTGTGGCTCATATAGTAACTTTTGTTTTCTACTGCATTGTGATCCCTGCAACTGTATTGGTGCCTGAAGTTGTTATTCCAAAGTGGGGCGCAATCTATATACCTTCCATCATTACCCTTCTTAATGCTGTTGGAACTCCAAGGTTCAAAAAATTCTTTGTTGTCGTAGCCGTTGCATTTCATTTTTCTTTAATGAGTCTGTTATCTCCGGTCATCACCCATGAAGGAATTATTTAAGATGACATTACCAATATATTTATGGTTATGTACATTTCTAAAGCTTAACGCAGTATTATCATCTGAGTTTACCCATATGCCTTTGTGTCACAGATCTCTCCACTTGCTGGTATTTTGGATCCTTTTTGAGAATGTCATGTCCTTGCACAGAACAAAGGCGACATTCATTGGCTTGTTAGAGGCAGGGAGAGTAAATGAATGGGTGGTCACTGAGAAGCTAGGAGATGCTCTCAAAAACAAAGCAAGTATCAAAGCAGCTAGGAAACCGCGAATCAGAATAGGTGAAAGGTACTATTTTCACCTCTCTGTGCTTTCTTGTCTTTCCATCTGCTATATATCTCAGTCACCTCATGTTCTTACCCCTCCATTCTTATATATTGTGAATGTTTTCTTTTGCTCTATCGGTATAAATTTCATGATCCAATATATCAGATTACATGTGCTGGAGCTTGGTGTTGGAGCCTATCTCTTCTTCTGTGGATGCTATGATGTTGCCTTCGGAAAGAACCATTACTTCATTTACCTATATGTTCAAGCCATTGCTTTCGTCATTGTTGGTTTCGGTTACGTGGGAACTTTTGTTCCCAACTCCTGAGATACTTTGGTTGGACACAGTGGCAGGTGGTGAACCCTTATTAGATGTGATTCAATTGTAGGCTACTATATATCTTCCAAAGACATACATAAAAGTAAGCTGCTGCACCCAATTGTTTGTTACTTACAACAGGTGCTATTCTTGTAATTAGAAGGATAAGTACTGTTTTTTTTTTTTACTTGGTCTGTGGGAGACTTTTATTGTGAATACTCAGCCACTCGCAGTATAAGAATTGTTCTTTATAGCAATCCAATAGTAGATACAGAGGACACGAATGATGGAAACATACCAAGATTTGTGTTTTCCAGGAGCAGCAGCAGCAGCAGCAGCTAGCAGCGGCAGTTTTTGTTCTCAAGTTCATCATGTGCAAACAAACACTCTAAACAGCCGGTGAGCGTGGGATTTCTCTTAGTTTCTTACATTCTTTTGTTTGCAAGGTTGTGTTTGATAAGAGAACAATAGAACATACAGCTGGGGAGACATAATGACATTTTGCTTGTTTTTTACTTAAAACAAATACTGTCACCTTTGTAATAATGATGATGAAATTTTATAATCCTTTTGCCTGTTGCATAGCGTTTCTTCTGAATTAGGATAAATTACACTTAAATACCCTATTGTTGCCCGATATTGCTCCAGAATACCCTAAGTTTAAAACCCTACCCGTAAATACCCTAACGTTTCTAAAAGTTGCACTTTAATAATTAGGGTATTAAAGTGCAACTTTTAGAAATTTTAGGGTATTTACGTGTAGGGTTTTAAACTTAGGGTATTCTGGAGCAATATCGGGCAAACAATAGGGTATTTAAGTGTAATTTACCCTTTGAATTAGTCATGCCTTCGCACCAACTACACTTTGTCATCCACATAAAAAAATTTATGTGCACATTAAAATTCAGAATTTCTGTGGGTTATAATCGATGATTGTGTCCACTTCGGCTAAATCACAAGTTGTACGCCCATAAAAAGGCTAAATGGCACTTAAATACCCTAATGTTTTACTATCTTTACACTTCAATACCCTAAGTTCTAAAATTCACATAATTTTATTCATGGGCTATTCCATAATTTTTGGTCATTTTTAGTCGTTCCAATCTATTGGCAAAAAAATTTTGTAGAGTCCAAAATTCACGATTTCATAAGCTATAACCCACGATATTTGAACATTTTTAGTCATTTCTAACCATTGACAAATAATTTCGCAGAGTTTAAAATTCAAGATTTCATGAGCTATAACTCATGAATTTTTTTGCCATTTTTAGTTCTTCTGACCCATTGACAAATAATTTTGCGGTGTCTAAAATTCACGATTTCAAGAGCTATAAGCCACAGTTTTGGCCTTTTTCAGTCGTTCGGACCCATTAGTAAATAATTTTGTGAAGTTTAAAATTCTTAATTTCATGGGCTATATAACTATAATTTTTGGCCATTTTTATTCATTTAGACCCGGCAAATAACTTCGTGGATTCCAAAATTCATGATTTCATGAGCTATAGCCCATAATTTTTGGCCATTTTTATTCAATTAGACCCAATGATAATTAATTTCATGGACTCCAAAGTTTACGATTTCATGAGCTAACCCACGATTTTTGTCCATTTTTAGTTATTTTGACCCATTAGTAAAAAAACTTGTGAGGTCCAAAATTTATGATTTCATGAGTTATAACCCACTATTTTTGGCTATGTTTATTCGATTAGACCCATTTGCAAATAATTTTACAGATTTCAAAATTCACGATTTCATGATATATAACCCACGATTTTTCATTTTTAGTCGTTCCAACCGGTCGGCGAATAATTTTGCGAAGTCCAAAATTCAAGATTTTGTGAGCTATAACCCATAATATTTAACCAATTTTATTCATTTTTATATATTGATAAATAATTTCGCGGACTTTAAAATTCAAGATTTCATGAGTTATAACCCTCGAGTTTTTGCTATTTTTAGTTATTTTGACCAATTGATAAATAATTTCACAGAAATAAAAAAATTCATGATTTTATGAGCTATAACCCACACATTTTAGCATTTTAGTTGTTCTTACTCATTAGCAAATAATTTTGTGGAGTTGAAAATTCATAATTTTATGAGCAATAACCCACGAATTTTGGCCATTTTTATTCAATTAGACCCATTGGACAATAACTACATGGAGTCCAAATTCATGATTTTATGAGCTATAACCCATGATTTTGGCCATTTTATTCAATTAGACCCATTGGACAATAACTACATGGAGTCCAAATTCATGATTTCATGAGCTATAACCCATAATTTTAGTAAATAATTTCACGAAATAAAAAATTCATGATTTCATGAGCTATAACCCATAATTTTTGGCCATTTTATTCAATTAGACCCATTGGACAATAACTACATGGAGTCCAAAATTCACGATTTCATGAGCTATAATATATGATTTTTGGTCATTTTGTTCAATTAGAGTCATTGACAAATAATTTCATGGACTCCAAAGTTTACGATTTCATGAGCTAAAACCCATGATTTTTACCATTTTTAGTAATTCCAGCCCATTGACAAATAATTTTGCAGAGTTTAAAATTCAAGATTTCATGAGTTATAACCCACTATTTTTGGCTATTTTTAGTTATTTTGACCCATTAGTAAATAATTTTGTGGAGTTGAAAATTCATAATTTTATGAGCAATAACCCACGAATTTTGGCCATTTTATTCAATTAGACCCATTGGACAATAACTACATGGAGTCCAAATTCATGATTTCATGAGCTATAACCCACGATATTTGAACATTTTAGTCATTTCTACACCTTGACAAATAACCGTGGAGTCCAAAATTCACGATTTCATGAGCGACAAACCATAATTTTTTGGCTATTTTTAGTTGTTTCAAACCATTAGCAAAAACTTTGCGAGTTCAAAATTTATGATTTCATGAGCTAT
Organism: Asparagus setaceus; assembly: GCA_012295165.1. Taxonomy (NCBI): domain Eukaryota; kingdom Viridiplantae; phylum Streptophyta; class Magnoliopsida; order Asparagales; family Asparagaceae; genus Asparagus; species Asparagus setaceus. Next base: position 236,831 of record CM022710.1, read on the forward strand.
AACCCATGATTTTTACCATTTTTAGTAATTCCACCCATTGACAAATAATTTTATGGAGTCCAAATTCATGCTTTCATGAGCTATAACTCATAATTTTCGGCATTTTTAGTCACTTTGACCCATTGGTAAAAAACTTTGCGAGTTCAAAATTTAGAATTTAATTAGTTATAACCCATAATATTTAACCAATTTTATTCAATTAGACCCATTGGTAAATAATTTCACGAAATAAAAAATTCATGATTTCATGAGCTATAACCCACACATTTTAGCATTTTAGTTGTTCTTACTCATTAGCAAATAATTTTGTGGAGTTGAAAATTCATAATTTTATGAGCAATAACCCACGAATTTTGGCCATTTTTATTCAATTAGACCCATTGGACAATAACTACATGGAGTCCAAATTCATGATTTCATGAGCTATAACCCGTAATTTTTGGTCATTTTAATCGTTCTAATCCATTGGCAACTAATTTCGCAGAGTATAAATTCACAATTTCATGAGCCAAAATCCATTATTTTTGGCCAGTTTTAGTCATTTCTACACCTTGACAAATAACTTCGTGGAGTCCAAAATTCACGATTTCATGAGCGACAAACCATAATTTTTTTGGCTATTTTTAGTTGTTTCAAACCATTAGCAAAAAACTTTGCAGAGTTCAAAATTTAGAATTTAATTAGTTATAACCCATGTTTTTTAGGCAGTTTTTATTTGATTAGACCCATTAGCAAATAATTTCACAGACTTTAAAATTTACGATTTTCTGAACTATAACCCACGGATGTTGACTATTTTTAGTCATTTTGACTCATTAGCAAGAAACTTTGCAAAGTCCAAATATAATAATTTCATGAGCTATAACCCATGATTTTCAGTCATTTTTGTTCAATTAGACCCATTGACGAATAATTTCGCAGAGTCCAAAAATCACAATTTCATAAGCTATAACCCATGGTATTTGAACATTTTTACTCGTTTCTACCCACAGGCAAATAATTTCAAGGTGTTTAAAATTCAAGATTTCAAGTGCTATAATCTTTGATTTTTGGCCAATTTTAGTTGTTTTGACTCATTAGAAAGTAATTTTGAGGTGCCCCAAATTCATGATTTCATGAGCTATAACTCATAATTTTCGGCATTTTTAGTCACTTTGACCCATTGGTAAAAAAAACTTTGCAGAGTTTAAAATTTATGATTTCATGAGCTATAATATATGATTTTTGGTCATTTTTGTTCAATTAGAGTCATTGACAAATAATTTCACGGAGTCCAAAATTCATGATTTTATGAGCTATAACCCATAATTTTTGGTCATTTTGTTCAATTAGACCCATTGGTAAATAATTTCACGAGTTCAAAATTCATTATTTCAAAAATCATAACCCATGATTTTTGGCCATTTTTTGTTATTTCTATGCTTTGGCAAATAATTTTACGTAGTCCAAAAGTCATGACTTCATGAGCTATAACCCATAATTTTTTACTATTATTAGTTATTTCGACCCATTAGAAAAAATTTGCAGGGTCCAAAATTTTGGATATCAAGAGATATAACCAATAATTTTTGGCCATTTTTAGTCGTTATTATCGATTGGCAAAAAACATTGTGGAATCCAAAATTAATAATTTCTTGAGCTATAACCTATGATCTTTGACCACTTTTATTCAATTAGACCCATTGGTAAATAATTTCACAGAGTTCAAAATTCACGATTTCATGAGCTATAACTCACGATTTTTAGCCTTTTTTAGTCGTTCTGATCTATTAGCAAATAATTTTATGGAGTCCAAAATTTAAACTTTCATGAGTGATAACTAGTGATTTTTAGCTATTTTTTATTCGATGGGATCCGTTAGCAAATAACTTTGTGGAGTCAAAATTTATGATTTCATGAGCTATAATCCAATATTTTTTGGCTATTTTTATCCAGTTAGACCCACTGTAAACAATTTCATGGACTCTAAAATTAACGATTTCATGAGCTATGACCCAGATTTTTGGTTATTTTAGTCATCCCAACCAATTGGCAAATAATTTTACAGAGTCTAAAATTTATGATTGCATCAGCTATAACCCACGATATTTGGCTATTTTTATGAATTTCTACCCATTGGTAAATAATTTTATAGAGTTTAAAATTCAAGATTTTATGAGCTATAACCCATGATTTTTAACTAGTTTTTGTTATTTTAACTAATTGGCAAATAATTTCGCGGTGTCTAAAATTCACAATTTTTTGAGCTAAAATCCATGACTTTTGGCTTTTTATAATTGTTTTGACCTATTGGCAAATAATTTTAAAGAGTCCAAAATTCACGATGCTATGTGTTATAATCCAAGACTTTTATCCATTTTCATTCATTTTGATCGAAGGGAAAGAAATTCTATAGGGGTAAAATTTTACGATTTCATAAGCACCAACAATTTTTGGCCCATTTTTAGTCATTTCTACTCATTCGCAAATAATTTTGTGGAGTCCAAAATTCAAAAGTTCTTGATCTATAACCCACAATTTACTGCATTTTTTAGTCCTTCTAACCCACTAGCAAATAATTTTATAGAGTCCAAAATTCTTATTGTCATGAGCTATAACTTACAAATTTTGGCCATTTTTATTTGATTGGACCCATTGGTAAATAAGTTCACGGAGTCCAAAATTTAGGATTTCATGAGCTATAACCCATAATTTTTATTCAATTAGACCCATTGGCAAATAATTTCACAAGACTCTAAAATTCAAGATTTTATGAACTATAACCCATGATTTTTTTGCCCATATAGTCATTTCGACCCTTTGGCAAAAAACTTTCACGGAGTCCAAAATTAATGTTTATGAGCTCTAGTCTATGATTTTTGGCCATTTTCAGCCAGTTTGACCCACCAGCAAATAATTTTGCAGAGCCCAAAATTCATAATTTTGTGAGCTATAACCACAATATTTGGCCATTTTTAATCACTTCTACCTATTGGAAAATAATTTCGTAGAGTTTAAAATTCACGATTTCATGAGCTATAACCCACGAATTTTTGGCCATTTTTTGTTATTTTGACCCATTGATAAATAATTTAGCAGAGTTAAAAATTTATGATTTCATAAGCTGTAACACATGATATTTGGTATTTTTTAATCATTCCGACCCATCAGCAAATAATTTCACGGAGTCCAAAATTCATGCTTTCATGAGCTATAACCCATAATTTTTTATCATTTTTATTCAATTGGACCCGTTGGCAAATAACTTTGAGGAGTCCAAAATTCATGATTTTATGAGCTATAATCCATGATTTTTGGCCATTTTTATTCAATTGTACCTATTGGCAAATAATTTCATGGACAAAAATTCACGATTTCATGAGCTATAAACCCATAATTTTTGGTCAATTTTATTCAGTTAGACCCATTTGCGAATAATTTCATGGATTCTAAAATTCATGATTTCATGAGCATGACCCCCGATATTTGGTAATTTTTAGTCATTCAGACCCATTTGCAAAGAATTTCATAGGGTTCGAAATTCATGATTTCATAAGGTATAATCAATGATACTTGACCATTTTTAGTTATTTTTACCCATTGACAAATAATTTCATAGAATTTAAATTTTAAAAATTAATGAGCTATAATCCTTGTTTTTGGGCAATTTTTAGTTGTTTTGACCCATTAGCAAATAATTTCATGGAGTAAAAAATTCACGACTTCATAAGTTATAACCCATAATTTTAGTAAATAATTTCACAGAGGCTAAAATTCATGCTTCCATACTCTATAACTAATAATTTTTGGTCATTTTTATTTGCTTGGACCCATTAGCAAATAACTTCGCGAAGTTAAAGTTTAAGATTTCATGAATTATAACACATGATTTTTGGTAATTTTTAATTCAATTAGACCCACTCGTAAATAATTTCACGGACTGCAAAATTAATAATTTCATGAGCTATAATATATTATTTTTTAATCATTTTAGCCTTCCTATCCATTAGCAAATAATTTTACGGAGTCCAAAATTCATGATTTCTTAAGCTATAACCCAACGAGTTTTGGCCAGTTTTAGTCATTTCTATCTATTCACAAATAATTTCGTGGAGTCCAAAATTCACGATTTTATGAGCTATAACCCATAATTTATTATATTTTTTAGTCGTTCTGACCCATTACCAAATTATTTCGTGGAGTCCAAAATTCATGCTTTCATAAGCTATAACCTATAATATTTGGTCATATTTATTCGATTGGACCTATTGGCAACTAAGCTCGTGGAGTCTAAAATTCATGATTTCATGAGCTGTAACCCACAATATTTGGCATTTTTAGTCATTCTAACTCTTTAGCAAATAATTTCACGCAGTCCAAAAATTATGTTTTCATGAGCTTTAACCCATAATTTTTTATCATTTTTATTAGATTGGACCCATTGGAAAATAACTTCACGGAGTTAAAAATTCATGATTTCATGATCTATAACCCATAACTTTTGACCATCTTATTCAATTATACCTACTGGGAAATAATTTCACGAACCCCCAAATCACGATTTCATGAGCTACAATTCATGATTTTTGGCCATTTTTATTCAATTAGACCCACTAGCGAATAATTTCGCGGGCTCCAAAATTGATGAGTTCATGAGCAATAATGCATGATTTTTGGTTATTTTTATCTTCGACCCATTGGCAAATAATTTTTAAAGTTCAAAATTCTCGATTTCATGTGCTATAACCCAAGATTTTTGCCATTTTATTCAATTAGACCCATTGGAAAATAATTTCACGGAGTTCAAAATTCAAGATTTAATGAAATATACCCCACGATTTTGGGCCATTTTAGTTATTTTGACCGTTGAGAAATAATTTCCCGAGTAAAAAATTCACGATTTCATAAGCTATAACCTATTATTATTAGCATTTTTAGTCATTTTGATCTATTAGCAAATAATTTTATGAAACCAAAATTCATGCTTTCATGAGCTATAACAAATAATGTTTTGCCATTTTTATTCGATTGGACCTATTGGCAAATAATTTTGCGGTGTGCAAAATTTATAATTCTATGAGCTATAACCCATAATTTTTAATCATTTTTATTCAATTAGACCTAATGGTAAATAATTTAACGAACTCTAAAATCAATTTCATGAGCTATAACCCACAAATTTTGGTCATTTTTATCTTCGACCCATTGGCAAATAATTTTATAGAGTTTAAAATTGAAGATTTCTTGAGCTAGACCCCATGATTTTTTACCATTTTTAGTAATTTCAATCTATGGGGAAAAACTTTCTGGTCCAAAATTAAAAATTTCATGAGATGTAACCAATGTTTTGCCATTTTACACAATTAGACCCATTGGCAAATAATTTCATGAGCTATAACCCACAAATTTTGGTCATTTTAGTTATTTTGACCCGTTGAGAAATAATTTCCCGAGTAAAAAATTCACGATTTCATGAGCTAAACCCATGATTTTTGGCCATTTTAGTTATTTTGAACCATTGGCAAATAATTTTACTGAGTCCAAAATTCACGATTTCATGAGCTATAACCCATGATTTTTGGCCATTTTAGTCATTTTGATCTATTAGCAAATAATTTCACGGAGTTCAAAATTCACGATTTCATGAGCTATAACCCACAAATTTTGGTCATTTTAGTTATTTTGAACCATTGGCAAATAATTTTGCGGTGTGCAAAATTTATAATTCTATGAGCTATAACCCATGATATATAGTCATTTTTATTCAATACTACCCATTAGTAAATAATTTCATAGAGTTTAAAATCCAAGATATCATGATCTGTAACTTACAACTTTTGGCCATATTTGGTTGTTTTCACCCATTGAGAAATAATTTCCCGAGTAAAAAATTCACGATTTCATGAGCTAAACCCATGATTTTTGGCCATTTTAGTTATTTTGAACCATTGGCAAATAATTTTATAGAGTTTAAAATTGAAGATTTCTTGAGCTAGACCCCATGATTTTTACCATTTTGGTTGTTTTGACCCATTGGCAAATAATTTCATAGAATTCAAAATTCAAGATTTAATGAAATATACCCCACGATTTTGGGCCATTTTAGTTATTTTGACCGTTGAGAAATAATTTCCCAGAGTAAAAAAATTCACGATTTCATAAGCTATAACCTATTATTATTAGCATTTTTAGTCATTTTGATCTATTAGCAAATAATTTTATGAAACCAAAATTCATGCTTTCATGAGCTATAACAAATAATGTTTTGCCATTTTTATTCGATTGGACCTATTGGCAAATAATTTCATAGAATTCAAAATTCAAGATTTCATGAGCTATAACCCATAATTTTTAATCATTTTTATTCAATTAGACCTAATGGTAAATAATTTAACGAACTCTAAAATCAATTTCATGAGCTATAACCCACAAATTTTGGTCATTTTTTATCTTCTGACCCATTGGCAAATAATTTTGCGGTGTGCAAAATTTATAATTCTATGAGCTATAACCCATGATATATAGTCATTTTTATTCAATACTACCCATTAGTAAATAATTTCATAGAGTTTAAAATCCAAGATATCATGATCTGTAACTTACAACTTTTGGCCATATTTGGTTGTTTTCACCCATTGAGAAATAATTTCCCGAGTAAAAAATTCACGATTTCATGAGCTAAACCCATGATTTTTGGTCATTTTAGTTATTTTGAACCATTGGCAAATAATTTTGCGGTGTGCAAAATTTATAATTCTATGAGCTATAACCCATGATATATAGTCATTTTTATTCAATACTACCCATTAGTAAATAATTTCATAGAGTTTAAAATCCAAGATATCATGATCTGTAACTTACAACTTTTGGCCATATTTGGTTGTTTTCACCCATTGAGAAATAATTTCGCGGAGTCTAAAATTCATGATTTTATGAGCTAAAACGCATGATTTTTTGGTCATTTTTAGTTATTTTGAACCATTGGCAAATAATTTTTTAAAGTTCAAAATTCTCGATTTCATGTGCTATAACCCAAGATTTTTTGCCATTTTCATTCATTTTGATGCAAAGCAAAAAAACTCTACGAGATGAAAATTCACAATTTCATGAGCACCAACAAGTTTTGGCTAGTTTTAGTCATTTCTACCCATTCACAAATAATTTTTTGGAGTCCAAAATTTACGATTTCATGAACTATAACCCACAATCTATTACCTTTTCTAGTCGTTCTGACCCATTACCAAATTATTTCATGGAGTCCAAAATTCATATTTTCATGAGGTATAACCCATAATAGTTGGTCATTTTTATTCGATTAGACCCATTGGTAAATAAGTTCACCAAGTCCAAAATTCAAGATTTCATGAGCTAAACCCATGATTTTTGGCTATTTTTATTCAATTAGACCCACTGACCAAAAATTTTACAAACTCTAAAATTCATGATTTTATGAGCTATAACCCATGATTTTTTTTACCATTTTTAGTAATTTCAATCTATGGGGAAAAAACTTTGCGGGTCCAAAATTAAAAATTTCATGAGATGTAACCAATGTTTTTTTGCCATTTTTACACAATTAGACCCATTGGAAAATAATTTCACGGAGTTCAAAATTCCCGATTTTATGAGATATAACCCATGAAATTTGGCCATTCTGGTCATTTCTATCCATTAGCAAATAATTTTATAGAGTTTAAAATTGAAGATTTCTTGAGCTAGACCCCATGATTTTTTACCATTTTTGGTTGTTTTGATAGATTGGTGATAATCACATTTTAATGACATTTTAATAACCTCATTATCTATTTTATATCAATAAATATGTTACTAATAATATGTTTTATCTTATTTTGCAGAATAATGGAGTATTAATGAATAAAAGCTCAAATGACTCTAATTCTCTGAATTTCTACCAATTTTTGAAGCCCAAATCTGAAGACAAACAAAGGCCCAAGATACCATAGGGATCCAAGAGAAATTCGTGAAGAAAAATCAAGAAAAGACAAATTCGGTTGGAAACCAACCGGTTGGCCAACCGATTGGTTTCTGTGATTCGAATTAAGGGCTGATTTCTCTTCCTTTTTGGCCAAGTTTGATCCAATGGTTCACATCAACTCCGTTGGGGTATAAATAGGGGTAGTATCTGAGGGTTTAGAGGTGTGAAATATTTTGTAAAACTCCTTTTGGAGAGAAAGGGTTGCTCTTGTTTTAGAGTACCTTTCATTGTAATAATTTTTCCTCAATAAATAAATATTTTCGCCCCTTCAATCCCATCTTCTTCTTCTTGTTCAAGGACCAAAAGGAGGATGAGTTGATGATGATGAGTTGCAGGTTTCTCTTTATTTCTCTTTATTATTTCTTTTTCTTTCTTGTTATTTATTTGCTTTGTAGTTTAGATTTAATAGCTTTTGTAGTTTAGATTTAATTGCTTTGTAGTTAGATTAGTTTAGAATTTTTCTTTTCTTTTTATTTTCTTTTCTTTTTCTATTTGTTTGAGTTTCCTAAGATGTTGAACTAAACTCTTGTGGGGATCTAGGTTGCATGAAACTAGTCTAATCTCTTTTGTGTTTATGAATCATCTCTCTTATGCTTAAAAGATCATGTTTAGGTTAATCAACTAGAGAACTAATCGATAGAAGAAGAATTTGATAGTTTATGCTTTCCTTAAGTGGTTTGATAGGCTATGCTTATGAATTCTAGGATTATTATCTTGTTATTACTCTCTTCATGAGTTTGAATTTCAATTAGGTGATAATTTGATAAGTTATGCTTTCCTTAAGTGGTTTGATATCTTATGCTTAATAAATCTAATATGAGATGTGGTAAAAGAGAATTTTTCGTAGATTATAATTTGAGTTAGCTAGTGGATTCAATTCTAGATTCCTTCATCTCTTTTATTGAATTCTCGTCTTTTTAATTGTGATTCCTTTCACACACAATCCAAATCCACTCTCTCATCACTTCATCATATTTTCATATTATCTTGAATAAAATCCTAATTGTCACGCATAATTTGAGAACCGAACTTGAATCAAACACTTCCTATTTCCCGTTCCTCGTGGGATCGACAATCTTAAATACTATAACTTGACAATGGTTGTGCACTTGCGACTATAAAAGGTAAACACTCGTTTTTGCCCATCAAGTTTTTGGCGCCGTTGCCGGGGAACGGTGTTAAGTAGGAATTTTTTCTTAGTTCTTTAACTTGTGTGTTTGTCTATTGTGAATGATAAAAGGAGCTTGAAGGCAAGGAGTTGAAGATTCGAGATTGAAGGTTGCCTCCAACGAGGCTTTGCATTGCTTTTGCGCAGGTAACTCTTCTCTCTAGTATTTTTAATTCCACCCTATAGGTAGTTCATCACATTAGAGACAATTAGGTTAATATAAAAATAAATAAAAAAACTGACTTTCTTTCTTGCTGACCATAATTAAAAAAAAATATTTTTCTTTCTCATCCTTTTTAGTTGCTTTTAATTTCTAGGGCTGCATTGCATATAATAGTAGGAATTCACCAAAGTGATTTGAGCATTTTGAATTGACACTCACTTGAAAATATTTTTAAGGGCAAAACCCATTAATCAAGATAAGGTGAGGGATTTCATCACCCTTTCCTTCGCCAAAAATCACGATTCCTCACTACACAAACCCAAGCCTCCTAAAAGAATTAGGCGTTGGCCCCTAAGGATTCGAGCTCAATAAGGAACAAGAAATTCTTGAGTGAACTGGTCTAAGTTTATTTGGATTAATTGGTGTCTAAGGTAAGGTTTAGGGGTTACGTAAGCGCCCTGCAAGGAATGAGGTACTTAATTGATCTTTGATCTCCCTCTAGTACTATCCTTACCTGGCTAATTACCCACGTAAACTGGATTTTTTCACTTAGGGAGTTTTTGGTTAGGAGCTGGTCTAGCTGAGTTTAGGCTTAACCCTAGAGTTAGGGTGATTGAAAAGTGATTGCCTTGATTTGTTAATTTTTCTTTTTCTTCTTCCCTCTTCTTCTCTTTTCACCATCTCACTAACTTTTTCATTTTTTTAATTAAAAAAAAGCTCTTGATTTTGGTTCATGCAAACTTGGGTTAGGAATAATACCAATCGTTTAGTTCGCTCTGATTCAACTTCTCAACCAAACGAAATGGCCAATCCTCCCGTTCTTCAAGATATCTGCTACCCAACTAGGAATGCTATCCCTTCATGCATTAAGCTTCCCGAAGCAAATGGAACTAATTTCGAACTCCGACCACATTTCATCAACATGCTTCCAAAATTCTTAGGAACAGAAACTGAAGACGCATATATTTTCATCTCTGAATTTGAAGAAGTCTGCCTCATGATTAAAATGAAAGACCTAACTGAGGATGCAATTAAGCTTCGATTTATTCCCTTCACTCTTAAGGACAAAGCAAAAAAATGGCTGTACAGCTTACCCACGGTCGATTTCAACTTTGGTGATTTTGTAAAAGTTTTTCTAAAAAAATTCTTCCCAATTCACAAAACGGTCAAGCTCAGAAACAGCATTCAAAATTTTAGGATTGTCCCGGGTGAGCCATTCTGGAAGTATTTCGATAGGTTTAAGGATCTCCTCATCCAATGTCCTCACCATGGTCTGGAAAAATGGCGATTGTGCCAAATCATTTACGAAGGATTGGACTATCCCGCAAAACTTCCTTAGAGTCTATGTGTCAAGGGATTTTATGAAGAAAAATGCCGATGAAGCGTGGGATTTCTTAGAGAGTCTGTCAGAAAAAACCATGCAATGGGAACACTGTGATGACCAGGGTGCATCGGTTCCTCAAGCCAAATCTAGTGGTCCTTCCTTAGGAGCGAATATAGCCGTGAAGCAAAGATGGCGGCGATCATGCGTAGGCTAGAAGCTCTCGAAATCAAAGAACGGCTCTGCTCAAGTCAATCAAATCTCGCCTCGAGGTTGTCACAATTGTCGGTCCCCATCTCATGTTGCCGATGAATGCCCTCTTTTAGGATCCGATCAGCCACTAGATCAGTTAACGGCGCATTCCGACCTCCTAGAAATGATCCTTTTGCCCCAACCTACAATCCGGTTGGCGGAATCATCCCAACTGCGTGGAACCAAGGAAGTTACCCGAAATCAAAGCGTCAATCCCACCTCAAACCAACAAATTCCTAGGGGAAACACGATTCCATTCAATCCACCAAACAATTTCCATCACTCAAATCTACCTTTTTCAAATTTCCCTCCTCATCAACCGACGAATCTTTCTAACCCAGATCAGGAAAAACGTCTTGGTGTCATAGAAAAGGGTTTAGAAGCCATGATCAAAACCACCACCAACCTGTTGACTCAATCATCCAACACTCTAAATTCCTTCATGCAAACAACTAACCAAGCGATCAACTCGAACACTCAAGCCATCGCCAGGATAGAAACCCAACTAGGGCAGCTAGCAAACGCCGTGAGTGAAAGAGAGAAAGGAACATTTCCAAGTCAACTTGTGGTTAACCCTAACAACACTGGTTCAAACCCAAATCACCTATCTCAGGTAAATGCAATCCATACGTTGAGATCTGGGAAACAGATAGATAACCAAGTCAGAACACCTTCAGCTCAAACTTCGTCTCCCATCCAACACACTCCTTCCGATGACCAAGACGAATCAAACCGAGTCTAATCCGGATAGGAATACACCCATTGCACCCTTTCGGATAGACTTAGACATAGGAAAAACTCTCCCCAAGTAGAAAATCCTAGAAACTTTCAAACAGGTCAAGATCAACATCCCTCTCTTAGATGCAATTGAACAAATTCCCTCTTATGCAAAATTATTAAAAGATTTATGCACTAAGAAAAGAACCACAAATGTTCCAAAGAAAGTCTTTCTTCTTTGCTAATATCAGTGACATGCTCTCAAAGCCCACCCCTTTGAAATATAAGGATCCAGGTTGTCCTACTATCCCGTGTATAATAGGAAACACCGTCATTGATAGGGCATTACTAGACTTAGGAGCTAGTGTAAACCTTCTTCCCTTTTCAGTTTATCAGCAGCTAGGTGTAGGAGAACTTAAACCGACAAGATGTACCCTACAATTAGCCGATAGATCCGTGAAGATTCCCAAGGGAGAGGTAGAGGATGTTTTGATCAAGGTTGGAGAATTCATTTTCCCTGTTGATTTCATTGTCCTAGAGATGCAGCCCGTTCCCAATCTCAAGGGTCAAATCCCGTCATCCTAGGAAGACCATTCTTAGCAACCTCAAATGCTTTAATCAATTGTAGAACCGGTCTTATGAAACTATATTTTGGAAACATATTTGTCGATCTCAATATTTTCAACTTAGGAAGACAACCACGTGATCCATCGATCAACCCTTAGAGGTAAACTTCATTCGGGTATTTCGGTGAGCAACAAGAAGAGGAGTGTAGTTCCGACATCGTTTTCGACCTAGTCATGGAGGAAACTGTCGGCGACAATATAGGACTAGATTCACCAATCAATCATGTCTCGAAATCGGTGGCAGCGAGCCATTAGATATCGAGCCTCGAACTCAACTTAGCCCTTCCATCGAGGAACCCCTAAGTTAGAGCTCAAACCATTACCCGAAAATCTTGAGTATGCCTACTTAGGGGAGAATGAGAGTCTGCCTGTCATCATCTCTTCAAAATTGACACCTGTTCAGAAGGAAGCCCTCTTAGCTGTTTTAAGAGAGAATAGGGAAGCCATTGGATGGACCATGGCTGATATTAAGGGGATTAGTCCAACCATTGTTCAACACCGAATCCACTTGATTGATGATGCCAAACCTACCAGAGATCCTCAACGTAGGTTAAACCCAGTAATGAAAGAGGCTGTTAGGAAAGACATTCTAAAATGTCTCGATCATGGGATCATTTATCCCATTTCAGATAGTTCCTGGGTAAGTCCGGTCCAAGTAGTTCCGAAAAAATCTGGGATCACCGTGATCCAAAATGATGCTAATGAACTAATTCCCACTCGAATCCAAACCGGTTGGCGAGTCTGTATTGACTATAGAAAACTCAACTTAGCTACCCGGAAAGATCACTTCCCGCTTCCTTTCATAGACCAAATGTTAGAACGCCTAGCAGGACATGAGTTCTATTGTTTCTTGGATGGATATTCAGGTTATAATCAGATCCCCATTGCCCCAGAAGATCAGGAGAAAACCACTTTCACATGCCCATACGGAACCTTTGCATATCGCCGCATGCCCTTTGGGTTGTGTAACGCACCCGCCACATTCCAACGCTGCATGATTAGTATCTTCTCTGACATGGTAGAACGCTTTCTAGAAATTTTCATGGACGACTTTTCCATCTTTGGCGACACATTCTCAGAATGTTTGAATCATCTTCGACTGGTCCTATTACGATGTAGGGAGAAAAATCTGACTCTTAATTGGGAGAAATGTCATTTCATGGTCAAACAGGGCATTGTCTTAGGTCATGTCATTTCCAATAGGGGTATCGAAGTTGACAAAGCTAAGGTAGATCTTATTTCGAACCTTCCCCCTCCAAAAAATGTTAAGGATGTCAGATCATTTCTTGGTCATGCTGGTTTCTATAGACGTTTCATCAAAAATTTTAGCAACATTGCTAGACCTTTGACCAATCTCTTAGCTAAGGATACGCCATTCGAATTCTCACTTGAATGCCTCAAAGCTTTTGATTATCTGAAAAAAGAACTAACCACAGCCCCGATCATTCATGCACCAGATTGGACCTTACCCTTCGAATTAATGTGTGATGCATCTGATTCTGCAATTGGTGTTGTTCTAGGACAACGTATTGATGGAAAATCGCATGTAATCTACTATGCCAGTAGGACACTAAACGATGCTCAACAAAATTACTCTGTCACTGAGAAAGAATTTTTAGCTGTCGTCTTTGCCTTAGAAAAATTCAGGTCCTATCTCATCGGGTCTTTGACCAAAGTATTCACAGATCACGCCGCACTTAAGTATCTTTTGACCAAGAAGGATGCTAAAGCACGACTCATTAGATGGATTCTCCTACTTGGGAGTTTGACATTCAGATCCTTGACAAAAAGGCATAGAAAACCACGTGGCGGATCATCTCTAGACTTCCAAATGCACCAACATCAAATGTCCCAATCAATGAACTTTTTCCAGACGAACAACTCCTACAAATCCAATCTGTTCCATGGTTTGCAGATATTGTCAATTACTTAGTCACGAAACAGCTCCCCTCTCATTGGTCTAAACAGGATAGATCTCGTTTTCTCTCCCAGGTAAAATACTTCTACTGGGATGATCCATATCTGTTTAAGTCTTGTCACGATCGATTTTTAGGAGGTGTATTCCAAATGAAGAAACTAGGAGTGTTCTATCTTTTTGCCACGAGCAAGCATGTGGGGCCACTTTGGCTCAAGAAAAACAGCCGAAAAAATTCTCCAGTGTGGGCTATATTGGCCAACTGTGTTCAAAGATTCCTATGAGTTTTGCAAAACACATGTAGTTGTCGACTCTTAGGTAAAATCACTAGAAGAAATATGATGCCCTTACAACCCATTTTAAGCTGTTGAACTTTTTGATTTGTGGGGTATAGATTTCATGGGACCTTTTCAAATTCCTTGGTAATATGTACATTCTAGTGGTCAGTATATGTCGAAATGGGTTGAAGCGGTTGCTTGCAAGACTAATGATAACAAGGTTGTTGTTCGGTTTCTGAAGGAGAATATTTTTTCACGATTTGGTGTGCCCGAGCAATAATTAGCGATAATGGTACACATTTCTGCAACCGTTCCTTTGAGGCATTAATGAGGAAGTACTCGATCACACACAAACTGTCAACTCCTTATCACCCTCAAACCAGTGGTCAAGTAGAGGTCACAAATAGGCAGATCAAACAAATTCTCGAAAAAACAGTTTCTCACAACAGAAAGGATTGGTCCTTAAAACTCTGCGATGCTCTATGGGCATATCGAGCGGCCTTTAAAACTCGGTTAGAAATGTCACCGTCTGGACTTGTTTTGGAAAGGCACGCCATTTACCGATTGAGTTAGAACACCGAGCAATGTGGGCAATTAAACAACTTAACCTTGATTTAGACTTGGCGGGAAAAATGAGAATGCTTCAATTAAATGAGTTAGAGGAAATTGAAGCGATGCATATATAAATTCAAAATTTATAAAGAGAAAACCAAGGTTTTCACGACAATTCAATATTAGGAGAAACTTCACACCGGGACAAAAGTTTTACTTTACAACTCAAGACTACACATTTTTCCTGGTAAATTAAGATCACGATGGTCAGGACCATTTATTGTCACTCAAGTTTTCTCACATGGGGCTATCGAGATTAAAGATCCTAAAAATGATCATGTTTTCAAAGTGAATGGTCAACGTTTAAAACCCTTTTTAGAATCCTCTACACTTGGAGAGGAGGAGGTGTTTGTTCTCCATGAGCCACACTATCGTAATCAAAAAAAAAAAAAAAAATCTTGTAAATCATCGTGCATAATCTGAAAAATAATAAAAATAAAAATAAAAATAAAAATAAAAAAACAACAACAATTGGTTTCGTCTCCCTCGCATTAATGTAAATGCAGCTTTTCTATGTCCCGTGTCATCCTAACATCCGTAAGTGCTTCCACTCTTCTCCATGTTACTTTCGCATTTACATTGAGGACAATGCAAATTTTAGGTGTGGGGTGGGACTTAGTCAAATTTCTCGTATTTTAGTCATTTTTCATTTTCTCATTTTTCATTTTATTTTTTATTCATTTTCATTTTCTTTTTCTTAAAAAATAATAATAAATAAATAAATTAAAAAAATTGTCACTTGCCAACTTAATAGAGTTGATTAATAGTCTTCTAATCACGAGTTAGTTATACACTCAAGTTTACCTTTTATGATAATTTTAAATAAATTTCGAAAGAATGATTTTCAAAGTGGTATACTTTACTAAAGTTTAACTTGGATGTTTAATCAGTGATGAAATTTTTGCGTGCTAACTTAGAGTTGAAAATGATTCTTTAAGTTGCATTAATCCAAATATTTTTCAGAACATATATACATATACACATATATATATTATACTAACTTAACAAAAGAGTCACGAAAAATGGGCACCAAATAAATTTCTCTTAAAATCATCGGTAGTTCTTTGTTACTAAGCCTAAGTTGGTGAGTAATTAAGCCCGAGGAGTATTTTTATGCTTAATGACCTAAGCCCAATTGGGTTGGGATTCATTGGCCCAAAACTCGCTAAATGGTCACTTAGAAAGCCCGATTAAAAGAACAAGACTACCAAGAAAAAAAAAAAAAAAAAAAACTAACCATGTTTTTATATATATGGAAATAATGGTATATGTTCTTGATTTTTCAAAATGGGTTAAGAGTCCTACAAATCCAATCTGTTCCATGGTTTGCGATATTGTCAATTACTTAGTCACAAAACAGCTCCCTCTCATTGGTCTAAACAGATAGATCTCGTTTTCTCTCCCGGGTAAAATACTTCTCTTGGGATGATCCATATCTGTTTAAGTCTTGTCTGATCGATTTTTAGGAGGTGTATTCCAAATGAAGAAACTAGGAGTGTTCTATCTTTTGCCACGAGCAAGCATGTGGGGCCACTTTGGCTCAAGAAAAAGCAGTAGAAAAAATTCTCCGGTGTGGGCTATATTGGCCAAGCTGTGTTCAAAGATTCCTATGAGTTTTGCAAAACACATAACCGTTGTCAGCTCTTAGGTAAAATCACTAGAAGAAATATGATGCCCTTACAACCCATTTTAACTGTTGAACTTTTTGATTTGTGGGGTATAGATTTCATGGGACCTTTTCCAAATTCCTTGGTAATATGTACATTCTAGTGGTCATCGGTATATGTCGAAATGGGTTGAAGCGGTTGCTTGCAAGACTAATGATAACAAGGTTGTTGTTCGGTTTCGAAGGAGAATATTTTTCACGATTTGGTGTGCCCGAGCAATAATTAGCGATAATGGTACACATTTACGCAACCGTTCCTTTGAGGCATTAATGAGGAAGTACTCGATCACACACAAACTGTCAACTCCTTATCACCCTCAAACCAGTGGTCAAGTAGAGGTCACAAATAGGCAAGATCAAACAAATCCTCGAAAAACCAGTTTTCACCAACGAAAGGATTGGTCCTTAAAACTCTGCGATGCTCTATGGGCATATCGAACGGCCTTTAAAACTCAGTTAGAAATGTCACCGTACAGACTTGTTTTTGGAAAGGCCTGCCATTTATCAGTTGAGTTAGAACACCGAGCAATGTGGGCAATTAAACAACTTAACCTTGATTTAGACTTGGCAGGAAAAATGAGAATGCTTCAATTAAATGAGTTAGAGGAAATTCGAAACGATGCATATATAAATTCAAAATTTATAAAGAGAAAACCAAGGTTTTCACGACAATTCAATATTCGGAGAAACTTCACACCGGGACAAAAGTTTTACTTTACAACTCAAGACTACACATTTTTCACGGTAAATTAAGATCCGATGGTCGGGACCATTTATTGTCACTCAAGTTTTCTCACATGGGGCTATCGAGATTAAAGATCCTAAAAATGATCATGTTTTCAAAGTGAATGGTCAACGTTTAAAACCCTTTTTAGAATCCTCTACACTTGGAGAGGAGGAGGTGTTTGTTCTCCATGAGCCACACTATCGTAATCCAAAAAAAAAAAAAAAAATCTTGTAAATCATCGTGCATATCTGAAAAATAATAAAATAAAAATAAAAATAAAAATAAAAATAAAAAAACAACAACAATTGGTTTCGTCTCCCTCGCATTAATGTAAATGCAGCTTTTCTTTTAGGTGTCCCAGTCATCCAGAACATCTGTAAGTGCTTCCACTCTTCTCCATGTTACTTTCTGCATTTACATTGAGGACAATGCAAATTTTAGGTGTGGGGTGGGACTTAGTCAAATTTCTCGTATTTTAGTCATTTTTCATTTTCTCATTTTTCATTTTATTTTTTATTCATTTTCATTTTCTTTTTCTTAAAAAAATAATAATAAATAAATAAATTAAAAAAATTGTCACTTGCCAACTTAATAGAGTTGATTAATAGTCTTCTAATCTGAGTTAGTTATACACTCAAGTTTACCTTTTATGATAATTTTAAATAAATTTCGAAAGAATGATTTTCAAAGTGGTATACTTTACTAAAGTTTAACTTGGATGTTTAATCAGTGATGAAATTTTTGCTTAACTTAGAGTTGAAAATGATTCTTTAAGTTGCATTAATCCAAATATTTTTCAGAACATATATACATATACACATATATATATTATACTAACTTAACAAAAGAGTGCGAAAAATGGGCACCAAATAAATTTCTCTTAAAATCATCGGTAGTTCTTTGTTACTAAGCCTAAGTTGGTGAGTAATTAAGCCCGAGGAGTATTTTTATGCTTAATGACCTAAGCCCAATTGGGTTGGGATTCATTGGCCCAAAACTCGCTAAATGGTCACTTAGAAAGCCGATTAAAAGAACAAGACTACCAAGAAAAAAAAAAAAAAAAAACTAACCATGTTTTTATATATATGGAAATAATGGTATATGTTCTTGATTTTTCAAAATGGGTTAAGAGACTTGAACATTGTTTGAAACAAAGAGTTAGCATGTTTCCTTCAAAACTTTTGAATTAAATCTTTGAGAAAAACTTGGTTTTGTATCACTACAATGGAAGGATTTTCTTAAGAAGTTTACTTTGGAATCATGATAAAAGCGTTTTCTTGAGTATTAACCGACTTGTGGAATTTTTGAATTATTCAATTAGCTTCTTTAAATTGGCAAGTTGACTGAATTTTGTGGGTATATTCACTGCAAACCCTCACGAGACTACAACTCGTCCACTAGGGTAACCTAGGGGTTTAAAGGCTTGTTGTATCGCTAAATACAACCGCGATTCTCTTGAAAGTGAGTTAGGATTTTTCTTTCTTTCTTTTCATTTTTCTTCTTTGCGGAGGACTAGCAAAAGTTTAGGTGTGGGGGTATTTGATAATCACATTTTAATGACATTTTAATAACCTCATTATCTATTTTATATCAATAAATATGTTACTAATAATATGTTTTATCTTATTTTGCGTAAAAAAATAATAATAAATAAATAAATTAAAAAAATTGTCACTTGCCAACTTAATAGAGTTGATTAATAGTCTTCTAATCTGAGTTAGTTATACACTCAAGTTTACCTTTTATGATAATTTTAAATAAATTTCGAAAGAATGATTTTCAAAGTGGTATACTTTACTAAAGTTTAACTTGGATGTTTAATCAGTGATGAAATTTTTGCTTAACTTAGAGTTGAAAATGATTCTTTAAGTTGCATTAATCCAAATATTTTTCAGAACATATATACATATACACATATATATATTATACTAACTTAACAAAAGAGTGCGAAAAATGGGCACCAAATAAATTTCTCTTAAAATCATCGGTAGTTCTTTGTTACTAAGCCTAAGTTGGTGAGTAATTAAGCCCGAGGAGTATTTTTATGCTTAATGACCTAAGCCCAATTGGGTTGGGATTCATTGGCCCAAAACTCGCTAAATGGTCACTTAGAAAGCCGATTAAAAGAACAAGACTACCAAGAAAAAAAAAAAAAAACTAACCATGTTTTTATATATATGGAAATAATGGTATATGTTCTTGATTTTTCAAAATGGGTTAAGAGACTTGAACATTGTTTGAAACAAAGAGTTAGCATGTTTCCTTCAAAACTTTTGAATTAAATCTTTGAGAAAAACTTGGTTTTGTATCACTACAATGGAAGGATTTTCTTAAGAAGTTTACTTTGGAATCATGATAAAAGCGTTTTCTTGAGTATTAACCGACTTGTGGAATTTTTGAATTATTCAATTAGCTTCTTTAAATTGGCAAGTTGACTGAATTTTGTGGGTATATTCACTGCAAACCCTCACGAGACTACAACTCGTCCACTAGGGTAACCTAGGGGTTTAAAGGCTTGTTGTATCGCTAAATACAACCGCGATTCTCTTGAAAGTGAGTTAGGATTTTTCTTTTCTTTCTTTTCATTTTTCTTCTTTGCGGAGGACTAGCAAAAGTTTAGGTGTGGGGGTATTTGATAATCACATTTTAATGACATTTTAATAACCTCATTATCTATTTTATATCAATAAATATGTTACTAATAATATGTTTTATCTTATTTTGCAGAATAATGGAGTATTAATGAATAAAAGCTCAAATGACTCTAATTCTCTGAATTTCTACCAATTTTTGAAGCCCAAATCTGAAGACAAACAAAGGCCCAAGATACCATAGGGATCCAAGAGAAATTCGTGAAGAAAAATCAAGAAAAGACAAATTCGGTTGGAAACCAACCGGTTGGCCAACCGATTGGTTTGCAGCAGATTCCGAATTAAGGGCTGATTTCTCTTCCTTTTTGACCAAGTTTGATCCAATGGTTCACATCAACTCCGTTGGGGTATAAATAGGGGTAGTATCTGAGGGTTTAGAGGTGTGAAATATTTTGTAAAACTCCTTTTGGAGAGAAAGGGTTGCTCTTGTTTTAGAGTACCTTTCATTGTAATAATTTTTCCTCAATAAATAAATATTTTCGCCCCTTCAATCCCATCTTCTTCTTCTTGTTCAAGGACCAAAAGGAGGATGAGTTGATGATGATGAGTTGCGAGGTTTCTCTTTATTTCTCTTTATTATTTCTTTTTCTTTCTTGTTATTTATTTGCTTTGTAGTTTAGATTTAATAGCTTTTGTAGTTTAGATTTAATTGCTTTGTAGTTAGATTAGTTTAGAATTTTTCTTTTCTTTTTATTTTCTTTCTTTTTCTATTTGTTTGAGTTTCCCAAGATGTTGAACTAAACTCTTGTGGGGATCTAGGTTGCATGAAACTAGTCTAATCTCTTTTGTGTTTATGAATCATCTCTCTTATGCTTAAAAGATCATGTTTAGGTTAATCAACTAGAGAACTAATCGATAGAAGAAGAATTTGATAGTTTATGCTTTCCTTAAGTGGTTTGATAGGCTATGCTTATGAATTCTAGGATTATTATCTTGTTATTACTCTCTTCATGAGTTTGAATTTCAATTAGGTGATAATTTGATAAGTTATGCTTTCCTTAAGTGGTTTGATATCTTATGCTTAATAAATCTAATATGAGATGTGGTAAAAAGAGAATTTTTCGTAGATTATAATTTGAGTTAGCTAGTGGATTCAATTCTAGATTCCTTCATCTCTTTTATTGAATTCTCGTCTTTTTAATTGTGATTCCTTTCACACACAATCCAAATCCACTCTCTCATCACTTCATCATATTTTCATATTATCTTGAATAAAACCTAATTGTCACATAATTTGAGAACCGAACTTGAATCAAACACTTCCTATTTCCCGTTCCTCGTGGGATCGACAATCTTAAATACTATAACTTGACAATGGTTGTGCACTTGCAACTATAAAAGGTAAACACTCGTTTTTGCCCATCAATTGGCAAATAAATTAATAGAGTCAATAATTCATGATTTTATGAGCTGTAACCCACTATATTTAGCATTTTTTAGTCATTCTAACCCTTTAGCAAACAATGTCACGGAGTCCAAAATTCATGCTTTCATGAGCTTTAACCCACGATATTTTTTTCCCATTTTTACTAGATTGGATCCATTAGCAAATAGCTTCGGGGAGTCAAAAATTCATGATTTCATGAACTATAACCCATGATTTTTGGCCATTTCTATTTAATTTTTACGACTAGCAAATAATTTTATGGACTCAAATTCACGATTTCATGAGCTATAATTCATGATTTTGGCCGCTATTTTTTCACTTAGACCCATTGATGAATACTTTTGTAAACTCCAAAATTCATGATTTCTTGAACAATAGCCCATGATCTTTGGTCATTTTCGGTCATTCCCACCCATTGGCAAATAATTTAGCAAAATTCAGAATTCATGATTTTATGAGTTATAACCCATGGTATTTGGCCATTGTTAGTCATTCTACCAATTGCCAAAGAATTTCACAGAGTTCAAAATTCAAGATTTAGTAAGTTATAACCCATAATTTTGGGTTATTTTTGGTTATTTTGACTCATTGATAAATAATTTCGCAAAGTTAAAAATTCACGATTTCATGACCTATAACCCATGATTATTAGCATTTTTAGTAATTCTAAACTATTAACAAATAATTTCACGGAACCAAAATTCATTCTTTCATGAGCTATAACTAACGATATTTAGCCATTTTTATTCGATTGGACCGATTGGCAAATAACTTCGCGAAGTCAAAATTTATGATTTTATGAGGTATAACCCATGAGTTTTTACTATTTTTATTCAAGTAGACCCAGTGGTTAATAATTTCATGGACTTTAAAATTAATGATTTCATTAGTTATAACCGATGATTTTTAGTGGTTCCAACCCATAAGTGAATACTTTCGTGGAGTTCAAATTCAAATACCATGAGCTATAACCAACAATATTTGGCCATTTTTAGTCATTGCTATCCATTGACAAATAATTTTATAAAATTCAAAATTCAAGATTTAATGAGCTATAACCCACGATTTTAGGCCTTTTTCGGTTATTTTGACCCATTGACAAATAACTTCGCAAAGTCAAAAATTTACGAATTCATGAGCTATAACCCATAATTTTTGGCCTTTTTTGGTCATTCTGACCTAGTAGCAAATAATTTTACAGAGTCCAAAATTTATACTTTCATAATCTATATCACATTATTTGTGGTCATTTTTATTTGATTGGAGCCATTGGCAAATAACTTCATAGAGTCTAAAATTAATGATTTTATGAACTATAACCCACAAATTTTTACCATTTTTATTCAATTAGACCCATTGGCAAAAAATTTTATGGAGTCCAAAATTCACATTCGCATAGATCTAACCCATGATTTTGGCTTTTTTGGTCAATTTGATCCATTAGAAGATAATTTCGTAGAGTCCAAAATTCATAATGTCTTGAGTCATAATCCCATATTTTTTTTCATTTTCATTCATTTTGATCCATGAGAAAAACTTTTGCGGAGGCAAAAATTCAAAGTTTCATTATCAACAATGTTTTTAGGCCATATTTAGTCATTTCTACCTATTCACAAATAATTTTGTGAAGTCCAAAATTCACAATTTCATGAACTGTAACCCACGATTTATTGCCTTTTTAGTCATTCTGACCCATTAGCAAATAATTTTACAGATTTAAATTTCATGACTTTGTGAGCTATAACCCATGATTTTTAGTTTTTTAATTCGATTAGGCTCATTGGCTAATAACTTTACGGAGTTCAAAATTCATAATTTTCTGAGCTATAACCTATAATTTTTCACATTTTTTATTTAATTAGACTCACTGATAATTAAATTTCGTAGACTCCAAAATTCTTGATTTCATGAGCAATAATAACCTTTGAAATTTTGCCATTCTTAGTCGTTTCGACCCACAGGAAAAAAAAACTTCATAGAGTCCAAAATTCTTGTTTTGGACCTACGATTTTTGGCTATTTTTATTCAATTAGGCCCATTGGCTACTAACTTATCGAAGTCCAAAAATTAGGATTTCATGAGCTATATAACTCACATTTTAATTCATTTTTATTTGATTAGACCCATTGGCAAATAGATATGTGGACTTCAAAATTCATGATTTCATGAGTTATAACCCATGATTTTTGGCCATTTTAGTCATTTTTAATCGTTCGACCATTAGCAATAATTTTGAGGAGTCCAAAATTCATGATTTAATGAACTATAACCCATGATTTTTGGCCATTTTTATTCGATTAGATCTATTTGCAAATAACTATGTGGACTATAAAGTTCACGTTTTCATGACATATAACCCATACTTTTTGTCATTTTTAGTCCATCCGACCCATTTGTAAATAATTTTATGGAATTCAAAATTCATGATTTTATCAACTATAACCCATGATATTTAGCCATTTCTTGTCATTTCTATCCATTAGCAAATAATTTCGCAGAGTTTAAAATTCACGATTTCATGAGCTTAACCCATGACTTTTTAACATTTTTGGTTGTTTTGACCTATTGGCAAATAACTTCACAGAGTAAAAAATTTATAATTTCATGAGCTATAAACCATAATTTTTAGCATTTTATAATTATTCGATCCATTAGCAAATAATTTCATTGAGTTCAAAATCCATGCTTTCATGAGCTATAACTCACGATTTTTGCCTATTTTCATTTGATTGGATCCATTGGCAAATCACTTTGCAATGTCCAAAATTTATGATTTCATGAGTTATAACCCATGATTTTTGGTAATTTTTAGCCGTTTGAACCCATTGACAAATAATTTTGCAGAGTCTAAAATTCACAATTTTATAAGCTATAACCCATTTTTGGTCATTTCTACCCACAAAAAATAATTACGCTGAGTTTAAAATTTAAGATTTCATGAAATATAACCAAAGAGTTTTGATCATTTATAGTTGTTTTGACCCATTGACAAATAATTTTGCGGAGTTAAAAATTCACGATTTTATAAGCTATAACCCATGATTTTTGGCCATTTTTATTCGATTGACCCATTGCCAAATTACTTTGTGGAGTCAAAATTAATGATTTCATGAGTTATAAACTATGATTTTGGACCATTTTTATTCGATTGACCCATTGCCAAATTACTTTGTGGAGTCAAAATTAATGATTTCATGAGTTATAACCCATGATTTTTAGCCACTTTTATCCAATTAGACCCATTGGCAAATAATTTCACAAACTCCAAAATTAATAATTTCATGAGCTATAACCCATAATTTTGGCCATTTTTATTCATTTCTATCCATTAGCAAATAATTTTATAGACTCTAAAATTAATAATTTTATGAGCTATAACCCATGATATTTAGCCATTTTTATTCATTTCTATCCATTAGTAAATAATTTCATAGAGTTTAAAATTCAAGATTTCATGAGCTATAACCCATAATTTTGGCCATTTTAGTTGTTTTGACCCATTGACAAATAATTTCACGAGTCTAAAATTCATGATTTTATGAGCTATAACCCATGATTTTTGGTCATTTTAGTAATTCCAACCCATTGACAAATAATTTTGAAGAGTACAAAATTCATGATTTCATGAGCTATAACCCAAGATTTTTGCCATTTTAATCATTTTAATCCATTAGCAAATAATTTTACGGAGTTCAAAATTCACGATTTCATGAGCTATAACCAATAATTTTGGCCATTTTTATTCATTTCTATCCATTAGCAAATAATTTTATGGAATTCAAAATTCATGATTTCATGAGCTATAACCCACGATATTTAGCCATTTCTTGTCATTTCTATCCATTAGCAAATAATTTCATGGAGTCCAAAATTCATGATTTTATGAGCTATAACCCATAATTTTGGCCATTTTTATTCGATTAGATCAATTAGCAAATAATTTCACAAACTCCAAAATTAATAATTTCATGAGCTATAACCCATGATTTTTGGCTATTTTTATTCAATTAGACCCATTGGCAAATAATTTCACAAACTCCAAAATTAATAATTTTATGAGCTATAACCCATGATTTTTATCCATTTTTATTATTTTGACCTATTAGCAAATAATTTCACGAGTCTAAAATTCATACTTTCATGAGCTATAAACCATAATTTTAGCATTTTATAATTATTCGATCCATTAGCAAATAATTTCATTGAGTTTAAAATCCATGCTTTCATGAGCTATAACTCACGATTTTTGCCTATTTTCATTTGATTGGATCCATTGGCAAATCACTTTGCAATGTCCAAAATTTATGATTTCATGAGTTATAACCCATGATTTTTGGTAATTTTAGCCGTTTGAACCCATTGACAAATAATTTTGCGAGTCTAAAATTCACAATTTTATAAGCTATAACCCATTTTTGGTCATTTCTACCCATTGATAAATAATTTCACGAGTCTAAAATTCATGATTTCATGAGCTATAACCCAAGATTTTTGCCATTTTAATCATTTTAGTTATTTCGCCTATTGGTAAATAATTTTATGGAATTCAAAATTCATGATTTCATGAGCTATAACTCACGATTTTTGGCATTTCTTAGTCATTCTGACCCATTAGCAAATAATTTCATGGAGTCCAAAATTCATGCTTTCATGAGTTATAAACTATGATTTTGGACCATTTTTATTCGATTGACCCATTGCCAAATTACTTTGTGGAGTCAAAAATTAATGATTTCATGAGTTATAACCCATGATTTTTAGCCACTTTTATCCAATTAGACCCATTGGCAAATAATTTTATAGACTCTAAAATTAATAATTTCATTAGCTATTACCCATAATTTTTAGTCATTTTTAATCGTTCGACCATTAGCAATAATTTTGAGGAGTCCAAAATTCATGATTTCATAAACTATAACCTATGATTTTTGGCTATTTTTATTCAATACAACGCTACCAAATAATTTCACAAACTCCAAAATTAATAATTTTATGAGCTATAACCCATGATTTTTGGTACTTTTTAGTTGTTCTAACCTATTAGCAAATAATTTTGTGGTGTCTAAAATTCATGATTTTATGAGCTATAACCCATAATTTTTTAATCATTTTTATTCGATTGACCCATTGCCAAATTACTTTGTGGAGTCAAAATTAATGATTTCATGAGTTATAACCCATGATTTTTAGCCACTTTTATCCAATTAGACCCACTAGTAAATAATTTTATAGACTCTAAAATTAATAATTTCATTAGCTATTACCCATAATTTTTAGTCATTTTTAATCGTTCGACCATTAGCAATAATTTTGAGGAGTCCAAAATTCATGATTTCATAAACTATAACCTATGATTTTTGGCTATTTTTATTCAATACAACGCGCTACCAAATAATTTCACAAACTCCAAAATTAATAATTTTATGAGCTATAACCCATGATTTTTGGTCTGTTTTAGTCGTTCCAATCCATTTGCTAATAATTTTGTGGTGTCTAAAATTCATGATTTTATGAGCTATAACCCATAATTTTTTTTAATCATTTTTAGTTATTTCTGCCTATTGGTAAATAATTTCACAGGGTTCAAAACTATAGATTTCACGAGTAATAATCCATGATTTTTATCCATTTTTTATTATTTTGACCTAATGGCAAATAGTTTCACAGAGTCAAAAATTCACAATTTTATGTGCTGTAACCCACGAGTTTTTGGCATTTTATACTGACCTATCAACAAATAAGTTCACAGAGTCCAAAATTCATGCTTTGATGAGCTATAACCCACTATTTTTGGCCATTTTTATTCGATTGGACCCCTTACAAATAATTTCACGGACCACAAAATACACGATTTTATGACCTATAACCCATAATTTTTGGCTATTTTTATTTGATTAGAATCAATTGCAAGTTATTTAGCAAACTCTTAAATTCTCATTTTTATGTTCTACAACCCATAATTTTTGGTTATTTTAAGCCATTTCGACCAATTGGCCAATAATTTTACGGAGTGCAATATTCATAATTTCCTGAGCTATACTCAAGATATTTTACAATTTTTAGCGATTTCTAACCATATGCATATAATTTCGTGAAGTTCAAAATTCACGATTTTATGAGTTATCACCCACATTTTTTGGCCTATTTATTCGTTACGACCTATTGGCAAAAAACTTTGCAGAGTCCAAAATTTATGATTTCACGAGTAATAACTCATGATTTTTCTCTATTTTTCCATTCATTAGAAAAAACTTTATGAGTTCAAATTTTAAGATTTCATGAGCTTAACCTATGATTTTTAGTCATTATTTTTAGATGAGACCCATTGGAAAATAATTTTGTGATGTTCAAAATTCACGATTTCATGAGCTATAACCTCCGATATTTAGTTATTTTTAATCATTTCTACCCATTGACATATAATTTCACAGGGTTAAAATCCAAGATTTACTAAGCTATAACCCATGATTTTGGGTCATTTTTTTATTATTTTGACCTATTAGCAAATAATTTCGCGTAGTTAAAATTTTATGATTTCATGAGCTATTCACGATTTTTGGTACTTTTTAGTTGTTCTAACCTATTAGCAAATAATTTCACAGAGTCCAAAATTCATGCTTTCATGAGCTTTAACCCACAATTTTTTGCTAATTTTATTCAATTAGACCTAGTGGTAAATAATTTCACGGACTCCAAAATTCACGATTCATAAGCTATAACCCACGATTTTTGTGACGACTAAAATTTAAAATTTTATAAGCTATAACAAATAATTTTGGCCATTTTTATTCAATGAGACCCATTGACAAATAACCTAGCAGACTCTAAAATTCACGTTTTTGTGCGATATAAACCACAATTATTGGTCATCTTTTGTCGCTCCAACCTATTGGCAAAAACTTTTGTGAAATCTAAAATTCATGATTCCATGAGTTATAACCCATGATATCTAAAAATTTTTAGTCATTTGTACCCATCGGCAAATAATTTCAAGGAGTTCAAAATTTAAGATTTCAAGTGCTATAATTCATAATTTTTGGCCATTTTTAGTTGTTTTGACCCATTGACAAATAATTTTGCGTAGCCTAAAATTCATGATTTTATGAGCTATAACCCATAATTTTTAGTCTTTTTATCATTTTAACCCATTGGCAAAAAACTTTGCGGAGTTCAAATTTTAAGATTTCATGAGCTAACATATGATTTTTGGCCATTTTTATTCGATTAGATCCATTAGCAAATAATTTCGTAGACTTCAAAATTAACATTTTTATAAGCTAAAACTCATGATTTTTGGCCATTTTTAGTAATTCCAACCCATTGACAAATAATTTCCTGGAGTCCGAAATTCATTATTTTAAAAGCCATTACCTATGCTTTTTGGCCATTTTTAGTCATTTCTATGTTTTAGCAAATAACTTCGCATAGTCCAAAACTCATGATTTCATTGGATATAACCTATAACTTTTAGCTATTTTTAGATGTTTCGACCCATTATAAAAAATTTGCAGAGTCCAAAATTTAGAATTTCAAGATATATAACCTGCGATTGTTGGCAATTTTTAGTTGTTTCGACTAATTGGTAAAAAAACTTTGTGGAGTCAAAAATTAATGATTTTATCTGCTATAACCCATAATTTTTTATTATTTTTATTCGCTTAAACCGATTGATAAATAATTTCATAGAGCCCAAAATTCACGAGTTCGTGAGCTATAAGTCACGCTTTTTGGCCTTTTTAGTCATTCTGACCTATTACCAAATAATTTCACAGAGTTTAAAGTTCTTGCTTTCATGAGCTATAACCAATAATTTTTAGCCACTTTTATTCGATTGTATCCATTGGCAAATAACTTCACAGAGTCAAAATTTATGATTTCAAGAGCTATAACCCAAGATTTTTTGCCATTTTCATTCAAGTAGATCCACTGGTAAATAATTTTACGGACTAAAAAATTAATAATTTTATGAGATATAACCCACGATTTTTGGTCATTTTAGTAATTCCAACACATTGGCAAATAATTTTACGGAGTTCAAAATTCACGATTCCATCAGCTATAACCCACGATATTTAGCCATTTTTATTCATTTCTATCCATTAGTAAATAATTTCATAGAGTTTAAAATTTAAGATTTTATGAGCTATAGTCCATGATTTTTGGCTGTATTTGGTTGTTTTGACCCATTATCAAATAATTTTGAAGAGTACAAAATTCATGATTTCATGAGCTATAACCCATGATTTTTTATAATTTTTAGCCACTTTAATCCATTGGCAAAAATTTCATGGAGTCCAAAATTAATAATTTCATGAGCTATAACCCATTATTTTTGAAATTTTTATTTAATTATATCCAGCGGCAAATAATTTCACGAGTCTAAAATTCATAATTTTATGAGATATAACCCACGATTTTTGGTCATTTTAGTAATTCCAACACATTGGCAAATAATTTTACGGAGTTTAAAATTCACGATTCCATCAGCTATAACCCACGATATTTAGCCATTTTTATTCATTTCTATCCATTAGTAAATAATTTCATAGAGTTTAAAATTTAAGATTTTATGAGCTATAGTCCATGATTTTTGGCTATTTTTGGTTGTTTTGACCCATTATCAAATAATTTTGAAGAGTACAAAATTCATGATTTCATGAGCTATAACCCATGATTTTTTATAATTTTTAGCCACTTTAATCCATTGGCAAAAATTTCATGGAGTCCAAAATTAATAATTTCATGAGCTATAACCCATTATTTTTGAAATTTTTATTTAATTAGACCCTTTGGCAAATAATTTTGCAAAATTTATGATTTCATGAGCTATAATCCATGATAATTGGCCATGTTTAGTCATTTTACCTATTAGAAAATAATTTCATAGAGTTTAAAATTCAAGATTTCATGAGTTATAACCAATGATTTTTGGCCATTTTTATTTGTTTTGACCCATTGGTCAATAATTTTTGGAGTCTAAAATTCATAATTTTATGAGCTATAACTAATGATTTTCGGTCTTTTGTAGTCATTTTGACCCATTGGTAAATAATTTTGTAGAGTTCAAAATTTACGATTTCATGAGCTATGTATAACCCATGATTTTTGGCCATTTTTATTTGTTTTGACCCATTGGTAAATAATTTGCTAGAATCCAAAATTCATGATTTCATGAGCTATAACCCACGATTTTTGGCCATTTTTATTCATTTCTACCCATTCACAAATAATTTTGTAGAGTCTAAAATTCACGATTTCATGTGCTAAAATCGATAATTTATTTCCTTTCTAGTCATTTCTATCCATTGACATATAATTTCATATAATTTCATATAATTTAAAATTCAAGATTTCATGAGTTATAACCCATGATTTTTGGCCATTTTTATTTGTTTTGACCCATTAGTAAATAATTTTGCGAGTTTAAAATTCATGATTTTATGAGCTATAACCCATGATATTTGGCCATTTTAGTCATTTCTACCCATTGATAAATAATTTCACAGAGTCTAAAATTCATACTTTCATGAGCTATAATCCATGATTTTTTTATCATTTTTATTCGATTGGACCCGACAAATAACTTTGAGGAGTATAAAATTTTTGATTTTATGAGCTATAACCCACTAGTCATAGCAAATTTTATTTAATTATATCCACTGGCAAATAATTTCATGGACCCAAAATTCACGATTTCATGAGCTATAACCCATGCTTTTCAACATATTGTATTCAATTAGACCGATTGGCGAATAGTTTTACGGATTCCAAAATTCATAATTTCATGAGAAATAATCCATGATTTTTTATCATTTTTAATCATTACGATCCATTGGTAAATAATTTTACGGAGTTTAAAATTCATGATTTCATGAGCTGTAACTCATGATATTTAGCTGTTTTTAGTCATTTCTACCCATTGATAAATAATTTCACAGAATTCAAAACTCAAGAATTAATGAGCTATAACCCATGACTTTAGCCATTTTTATTTGATTAGAATAATTTGTACATAATTTAGCAGACTCTAAAATTCACGTTTTCATGACCTATAACTCATAACTTTTGGTCATTTTTAGTCCTTCCCACGATTGTTACTCAAAAATTCACGATTTTGTGAGTTATAACCGACGATTTTTGGGATTTTTTAATCGTTCTGACTCATTAGCAAATAATTTGACGGAGGCCAAAATTCATGCTTTTATGAGCTATAACTCATGATTTTTTGCCATTTTTATTCAATTAGATCAATTAGTAAATAATTTCACAGACACTAAAATAAACGATTTCATGAGCTATAATCTGTGATTTTTAGTCATTGTTAGTCATTCTGACCTATTAGCAAATAATTTTGTGGATCCAAGATTAATGATTTCATGAGCTATCATCCACAATTTTTGGCTATTTTTATTCAATTAGAGCAACTAACAAATAATTTTAAGGACTTTAAAATTAACGATTTCATGAGCTACAACCCATAATTTTTTATTTTTTAAAGTCGTTCTGACCCATTTGCAAATAATTTTATAGAGTCTAAAATTCATGATTTTTGAGCTATAACCCATGATATTTGGCCATTTCTAAATATTTCTACCCATTAGCAAATAATTTCACAGAGTTTAAAATTTAAGATTTCATGAGCTATGTATAACCCATGATATTTGGCCATTTTTTTATTGTTTTGACTCATTAGTAAATAATTTTGTGGAGTCACAAATTCAAGATTTCATGAGCTATAACTCATAATATTTGGTCATTTTTGGTAGTTTTGACCCATTGGTAAATAATTTCGTGGAGTTAAAAATTCACGATTTCATGAGCTGTGACCCACTGGTAAATAATTTCACGGGCTCCAAAATTCACGATTTAATCTAAGATATTTTGCCAATTTTATTCAATTAGACCCACTAGTAAATAATTTCACACACTCCAAAACTAACAATTTCAAGAGCTATAACCCACGATTTTTGGTCATTTTTAGTCATTACGATCCATCGAAAAATAATTTCACAGAATTTAAAATTCACGATCCCATGAGTTATAACCCACAATCTTTGGCCATTTTTTATTCATTTCTACCCGCTAGTAAATAATTTTACAGTGTTCAAAATTTATGATTTCATGTGCTATAACCCACGATTTTTGGCTATTTTTAGTCGCCCATTGACATATAATTTCACGGAATTCAAAATTCAAGATTTAACGATCTATAAGCTATGCTTTTTTGGTAATTTTGTCCCACTGACAAATAATTTCGTAGGGTTAAAATTTCATGATTTCATGAGCTATAACCCTTAATTTTTGTATTGTTTAATCTTTTAGACCTATAAGCAAATAATTTCATAGAGTTCAAATTTCATACTTTCATGAGTTATAACCAAATATTTTTTGTCATTTTTATTCTACTGGACCTATTATCAAATAACTTCATAGAGTCCAAAATTCATGATTTTGTGAGCTACCCACGATTTTTGGTCATTTGTATTCAATTAGACCCACTAGTAAATAATTTCACTCCACGATGTTTGGTCATTTTAATCATTCTAATCCATTATCAAATAATTTTGTAGAGTCTAAATTTCACAATTCTATGAGCTATACCTCACGATATTTGGCAATTTTATTCATTAGCAAATAATTTCACAGAGTTTAAAATTTAAGATTTCATGAGCTATGTATAACCCATGATATTTGGCCATTTTATTTGTTTTGACCCATTGGTCAATAATTTTTGGAGTCTAAAATTCATAATTTTATGAGCTATAACTAATGATTTTCGGTCTTTTGTAGTCATTTTGACCCATTGGTAAATAATTTTGTAGAGTTCAAAATTCACGATTTCATGAGCTATAACCCATGATTTTTGGCCATTTTTATTCATTTTGATCTAAGGAAAAAATTCTTCGTTGGCAAAAATTCATTATTTCATGAGCATCAACAATTTTTGGTCATTTTTATTCATTTCTACCCATTCACAAATAATTTCACAGAGTTTAAAATTCATGATTTCATGAGCTATAACCCTTAATTTTTGTATTGTTTAATCTTTTAGACCTATAAGCAAATAATTTCATAGAGTTCAAATTTCATACTTTCATGAGTTATAACCAAATATTTTTGTCATTTTTATTCTCTTGGACCTATTATCAAATAACTTCATAGAGTCCAAAATTCATGATTTTGTGAGCTACCCACGATTTTTGGTCATTTGTATTCAATTAGACCCACTAGTAAATAATTTCACTCACGATGTTTGGTCATTTTAATCATTCTAATCCATTATCAAATAATTTTGTAGAGTCTAAATTTCACAATTCTATGAGCTATACCTCACGATATTTGGCAATTTTTATTCATTAGCAAATAATTTCACAGAGTTTAAAATTCAACATTTCATGAGCTGTAACGCACGATTTTTGGCCATTTTTATTTGTTTTGACCCATTGGTCAATAATTTTTTGGAGTCTAAAATTCATAATTTTATGAGCTATAACTAATGATTTTCGGTCTTTTGTAGTCATTTTGACCCATTGGTAAATAATTTTGTAGAGTTCAAAATTTACGATTTCATGAGCTCTAACCGGGATTTTTGTCCATTTTCAATTATTTTGATCTATGGGAAAAATTATGCGAAGGCAAAATTTTATTATTTCACGAGCACCAACAATTTTTTGCCATTATTATTTATTTCTAACCATTCACAGATAATTTCATAGAGTCCAAAATTCACGATTTCATGTGCTAAAATCGATAATTTATTTCCTTTCTAGTCATTTCTATCCATTGACATATAATTTCATATAATTTAAAATTCAAGATTTAATGAGTTATAACCCATAATTTTTGGCTATTTTTGGTTGTTTTGACCCATTAGTAAATAATTTAGAGTCTAAAATTTAAGATTTCATGAGTTATAACCCATGATTCTTGAAAATTTTTAGTCATTCTGCTAATTTGTAAATAATTTACAGAGTCTAAAATTCACACTTTAATGTGCTATAATCCATGATTTTTGGCTATTTTTATTCGTGAACCCATTTACAAATAACTTCTTGGAGTCTAAAATTCATGATTTCATGAGCTATAATCCATGATTTTTAGCCATTTGTATTCAATTAGACCACTAACATATAATTTCACGGACCATGAATTCATCTATAACCCATAATTTTTTTTATAGTTTTAGTTATTTCAACCAACTGGCAAAAAACTTCACGGAGTCCAAAATTAATAATTTCATGAGCGACAACTAACATCTTTTTGCCTTTTTTTATTCAATTAGACCCACTGATTAATAGTTTCATAGACTCCAAAATTAAGGATTTTATGAGTTATAACCTATGATTTTTTATCATTTTTAGTAATTCCACCCATTGGCAACTAATTTCACGGAGTTTAAAATTCACAATTCCAAGAGCTTTACTCTATGATATTTGGCCATTTTTATTCATTTCTACCCATTGGCAAATAATTTCACGGAGTTTAAAATTTAAGATTTCATGAGCTATAACTCATGATTTTCAGGCCGTGTTTGGTTATTTTGACCCATTGGCAAATAATTTTATGAAGTTCTAAATCCACGATTTTATGACATATAACCCATGATTTTTGGCCTTTTAGTTATTTTTAGCAAATAAATTTATGGTATCCAAAATTCATGATTTTATGAGTTATAATCTAAGATTTTTTTTTTCTATTTTCATTCATTTTGATTTAAGGGAAAAAATTCTACGGGTGAAAAAATTTAGGATTTTAGGAGCAACAATGATCTTTTGCCATATTTAGTCATTTCTACCTATTCATAAATAATTTCGTGGAGTCTAAAATTCATAATTTTAGAAGCTATAACCCATGATTTATTGTCATTTTTAGTCATTCGACCCATTCGCAAATAATTTAATGGAGTCCAAAATTCAAGTTTTCACTATAATTCATTATTTTTGCCATTTTTTGATTGGACCCATTGGTAAATAATTTGCTAGAATCCAAAATTCATAATTTCATGAGCTATAACCCATGATATTTGGCCATTTTATTCAATTAGACACACTAGCAAATAATTTCAAAACTCTAAAATTCACGATTTCATGGGCTATAACCCATGATATTTGGCCATTTTAATCATTTCTAGTCATTGACAATAATTTTGTGAAATCCAAAATTTATGATTTCATGAGCTATAACCTACGAGTTTTGGCCATTAGCATTCGATGACATCTATTGGCAAATAATTTTATAGAATTCAAAATTCACGATTTCATGAGCTACAACTTATGATATTTGGCCATTTTAGTCATTTCTACCTATTGACATATAATTTCATAGAATTCAAAGTTTAAGATTTAATGAGCTATAACACAAGATTTAATGAGTAAAAATTCATGATTTCATGAGCTATAACCCATAATTTTTAGCATTTTTAATCATTCTAACCTAATAGCAAATGATTTCATGGTTTTAACATTCATACTTTTATGAGCTATAACCCATGATTTTTGGCCATTTTATTGGACTAGACCTATTGGCAAAGATATTCGCAGAGTCTAAAATTTATGATTTCATGAGCTATAACCCATTATATTTGGTCATTTTTATTCAATTAAACCCACTAGTAAATAATTTTATGGACTCCAAAATTAAACATTTGATGAGCTATAAACCAATATTTTTGTTTTTAGATGTTTGAACCAATTACTAAATAATTTTGCGAGTTTAAAATTCACGATTCTATGAGTTATCACCCACGATATTTAGCCATTTTTATTCATTTTCATCCATTAGAAAATAATTTCACAGAGTTAAAGATTAAAGATTTTATGAGCTATAACCCACGATTTTTGGCTATTTTTGATTGTGTTGACCCATTGACAAATATTTTTGCGGAGACAGAAATTCACGATTTCATGAGCTATAGCCCATAATTTTTAGTATTTTTTAGTTGTTTTGACCCATTGGCAAATAGTTTTTATGGAGTCCAAAATTCATGATTTCATGAGTTTTAACCCAGAAATTTTGTCCATTTTTATTCATTTTGATCTACGGAAAAAAATTCTTCGTTGGCAAAAATTCATTATTTCATGAGCATCAACAATTTTTGGTCATTTTTATTCATTTCTACCCATTCACAAATAATTTTGTAGAGTCTAAAATTCACAATTTCATGAGATATAATCAATGATTTATAACCTTTTTAGTCAATGCTAACCATTGACATATAATTTTACAAAATTTAAAATTTAATATTTAATGAGCTATAACCCAAAATTTTGGCCATTTTTATTTGATTGGATCCATTGGTAAATAACTTCGTGACGTCCAAAATTCATGATTTCATTAGCTATAACCCATAATTTTTTGCTATTTTTATTTAATTTGACCCACTGGCAATTAAATTCACGGACTCTAAAATTCACGATTTCATGAGCTTATTATCCATGATTTTTTTACCATTTTCAGTCAATTTGATCTAGTGATAAAATCTTTGTAGAGTCCAAAATTAATGACTTGAAGAGCTATAACCCATAATTTTTGGCCATTTTTATTCGTTTAGACCCATTGGCAAATAATATCGCGGAGTTCAAAATATATGATTTCGTAGCTATAACCAAGATTTTTGTCCATTTTATTCATTTTGATCTAAGGAAAAAAATTTCGTGAAGGCAAAAAATTCACGATTTCATGTGCACCAATGATTTTTTGGCCACTTTCAGTTATTTCTATCCATTGGCAAATAATTTCATAGAGTCTAAAATTTAAGATTTCATAAGCTATAACCCCCAATTTATTGCTTATTTAGTCATTTTGACCCATTAGCACATAATTTTATGGAGTCTAAATTTCATGATTTTGTGAGCTGTAAACCATGATTTTTGGTCATTTTTATTCGATTAGGCCTATTGGCAAATAACTTTGCGGAGTCTAAAATTCATGATTTCACCCATGATTTTTTATAATTTTTATTCAATTTGACCAACATGCAAATAATTTCATGGAGTTAAAATTTTACGATTTCATGAGCAATAATAACACACGATTTTTGCCATTCTTAGTTGTTTCAACCCACGGGCAACAAACTTGTGAAGTCCAAAATTCAAGATTTCATGAATTATAACCCATGATTTTTGGCCATTTTATTCATTTCTACCCATTCACAAATAATTTTGTAGAGTCTAAAATTCATGATTTTATGAGCTATAACCCATGATTTTTGGCCACTTTCAGTTATTTCTATCCATTGGCAAATAATTTTATGGAGTCCAAAATTCATGATTTCATGAGCTATAACCCATGATTTTTAGTCATTCTTATTTGATTGGACCTATTGGAAAATATCTTCACAGAGTCCAAAATTCATGATTTTATGAGATATAACCCATAATTTTTGGCCATTTTATTCAATTAGACCCACTAGTAAATAATTTCACGGACTTCAAAATTCAAGATTTCATGAGCTATAACCCATAATTTTTAGCTATTTTTGGTTGTTTTGACCCTTTGATAAATAATTTTCTGAGTCAAAAATTCATGATTTCATGAGTACAACCTAATATTTTTATCGGTTTGATCCAAGAAAAAATTGCCGAGGTAAAAATTCACGATTTCATGATTTTAATGATTTTTTACTATTTTTAGTTATTACTACCCATTGGCAAATAATTTAATGAAGTCCAAAATTCATAATTTCATGAGCTAAAACTAATAATTTATTGCTTCATTAGTCATTCTGACTCATTAGCAAATAATTTTATGGAGTCTAAATTTCATGATTTTGTGAGCTATAACCCATGATTTTTGACCGTTTTTATTTGATTAGGCGCATTGGCAAATATCTTTGCATAGTCCAAATTTTATAATTTTATGAGCTATAATCCATAATTTTTTATAATTTTTATTCAATTAGACCCACTGACAAATAATTTCACGGACTTCAAAATTCAAGATTTCATGAGCAATAATAACACACGATTTTTTGCCATTCTTAGTTGTTTCAACCCACAGGCAACAAACTTGACGAAGTCCAAAATTCAAGATTTCATGAATTATAACCCATGATTTTTAGCTATTTTTATTCAATTAGACCCATTGACAAATAGATTTGGGGACTCCAAAATACATGATTTCATGAATTATAACCCACAATTTTTAGCAATTTTTAGTTATTTCTACCAATTAGCAAGTAAATCACCGTAGTTCAAAATTTAAGATTTCATGAGCTACAACCCATGATTTTTGGTCATTTTTATTCAATTAGACCCATTGACAAATAGATTTGGGGACTCCAAAATACATGATTTCATGAGCTATAACCCATGATTTTTGGTCATTTTTATTCAATTAGACCCATTGGAAAATAATTTCACCGAGCCCAAAATTCACGATTTCATGAACTGTCCATGATAATTGGCCTTTTTTAGTCATTTTTACCTACTAGAAAATAATTTCGTAGAGTTCAACTTTCATGATTTTGTGAGCTATAACCATGATTTTTGGCTATTTTTGGTTGTTTTGACCCTTTGATAAATAATTTTACAGAGTCAAAAATTCACAATTTCATTAGTTTTAACCCATGATTTTTTATAATTTATAGTTGTTATGGTATTTTCAATCACCAAAATAAACCTCCAACTAATAGCAGACAAGTATCCCACATTAGGCATAATCCAGCCAGTTCAGCGCATCGAGAGGGCCAGTCCCAGGAGATTAGATGATTCGACAAAATGACAACTCTCGAAGTCGACTCGAAAGGCGGTACTAGTCGCCCTCTCCATTGGGTAGACTCGGCACGGGTCGACTCGACAAACCAATCATCCGACCGACGCCTCGAGCCGACTCCTCTCAAAGTCGACTCGAAAGGCGGTAACTCTCGACTCACCCCTCTCGGTGATTCGGCAAGAGACTCACCTCGAGTTCCCCACGGACAGGTCGTCACCCTCACATTAAATGCATCATCAGTGTCATCATTGCACCATCCCTGAAAGTCTTTAAAGCATATCAGACCACGCCGACACCGCACACCCGCCGTCAAATCCCATTAAATGACGACATGACTCCGCCTGTTCACGAGGAAAAATTAGAGAAAATATAAAATTGATGCTATTCCTTCTAATTTAGTTTAAAGAAAGAATGAGTACAATCTCTCAAATGCAATCTCTCTCTCTAACTGACTTAGATAAAAAGAAATTACAAATTCCTCGATCGGTTGTCCGATTTACAAAAGAAGGAAGGGTCGACGAAGATCCTTCCCTTTGTTTAATGTCGGGTTCTTCGCGGTAGCGGTAGGAGCATGAATCTTGTATCCCGTGGACGATCCGACCGTCTTGACTCGTAGGACGAGGTTGAAAAATAACTCGCGAGAGCAAGTTTATAACTCTAACGAGTTTGAGAATAACTCTAACGAGTTTGAGAACTCGAGAAATGAGTTTTGTAACTCTGCACGAGTTTGTATGCAAAGCCAAGCCAAAGAAAAGCTGATCCAAAGAAGTCTCTTCGCTCTGCGAAAGTCTAAGACCAAAGCTCCAGCCGAGGTAGATGAAGCCGAAGAAAACTCCAAGAAGATCATCTCCAAAATTCCCCTCGAAGATCCCCAAAAAAGAAGCCCCCTTCTTCAGCTGTTCTCCCAGCTATTTATAAGGGTTGAAGGGGTGTAACCGACCCCTAAAATCACTCTTGAACGAGGGTTAGTGGCCCTCAAATCGTGCAAAATAGTTTTGGAACTGTTAAGATCGTGTTTGAACGAGTCAAACACGAGGTCCGTGTTCTGAAAATAGCCTCGCGTTTTTGCTACAGTGAAAACGCGGAGGTGAGCCTCACGTTGCTACAGTAAAAACGCGGAGGTGAGCCTCGCGTTTTGCTACTGATAAAAATGCGGAGGTGAGCCTCGCGTTTTGCTACTGATAAAAATGCGGAGGTGAGCCTGCGTTTTAGTGAAAATGCGGAGGTGAGCCTGCGTTTTAGTGAAAATGCGGAGGTGAGCCTCGCGTTTTGCTACTGATAAAAATGCGGAGGTGAGCCTCGCGTTTTGCTACTGATAAAAATGCGGAGGTGAGCCTCGCGTTTTGCTACAGTAAAAATGCGGAGGTGAGCCTCGCGTTTTAGTGAAAATGCGGAGGTGAGCCTCGCGTTTTGACTAGAAACGCGGGGATGAGCCCCGTGTTTTATATTGGAACGCGGGGATGAGCCCCGTGTTTGTATTGAAACGCCGGGATGAGCCCCGCATTTTGCCTTGAAGAGATCAATACTTATAATCTCTTTTCACAAGGATTGTCAGCTTGTAATCCTTGTACTCTGGAGGCATTAGCTTCTGATTCTCCTTTATTGTCGTGAAAGTTGTCAGCTTGTAACCTTCATCGGCAGTGTTTTGTGGATATCAGTTGTCTTCAGTAATTTTTTTACAGCCTACAGAACCCCCTCCAAAGTTTTTAAAAGTTTGCGGTTGACTGGGACGAGCTTTCGGAATACTTTGGATTTCTTCTTTTGTTTGATTCTGAGAAGGTATTGCTCCTCATTTTATCTTCAAAGAAGTTGCGTTCTGCTTTTGTCCACGCTAGTCGTTCGCCTTGCAAGGGTGAACTCCGGTGTTTTGCTTTTTGAAATGCAGGAGTGACCGTAGCTTCTTGAACTTTGCTACGCGGGACTGATCCTCGCGTGTTGAAACGCGAAGCTGGCCATCGCGTTCTATGTTTGAAACGCGAGGGTGGCCATCGCGTTCTGAAATTAGAACTCAGGCACGACCCTCGCATTTTGTATTGAGACGCGGGGGTGGTCCTTCGCGTTTTATGAGTAAAATGCGGGGATGAGCCCCACATTTCCAACTAAGTCTTTTAGACTTTTCTTTAAGGTGCCAAAAGTATAGTGTTAACTTGGCATGCCTTTCATACTTGTGGTTTGAACAAGCTTTTGGGGACTTATCACTCTGTTGCACAGTGTTGACAAGTTGGTTTTATCATCAGAGGTGGAATTTTTAACTTGATGATGATTTTTGAGGACTTATCGCTCTATTGAAGAGAGTTGATAAGTTGATTTTATCAGAGGTGTGGAATTAACTTGATAAAATTGAGTACTTATGATTTGAATAAGATTTTGAGGACCTATCGCTCTATTGATGAGAGTTGATAAGTTTAGATTTTGTCGGGGGACAAAATATGAAACATGTGATTTGAACAAGGTTTACATGGCTTGTGGTGTGAACAAGGCTTTGGGCTTGTAGTTTAACCAAGGCTTTGGGCTTGTGGTTTGAACAAGATTTAGGGCTTGTGGTTTGAACAAGGCTTGGATACTTGTGATTTGAATAAGTTTTGAGTACTTGTGATTTGAACAAGTTTTGGATACTTATCATTTCGTGGGGAAAATTGATAAGTTGATTGTCAGAGGTGCATCGTTAACTTGACAGGATCGTGTTGCAATGTGAGCAACTTTGTGGACTTATCATCCTATTAGAGAGGATTGATAAGTTGGTTGTCAGACTCTGCTGGGGATGTGTAGAGATTTTGATAGGATTGTGTTGTGATTTGAACAACTTTATGGACTTATCATCCTATTGGAGAGAATTGATAAGATGATTGACGGGGTTTAGTTGTGATTTGAACAACTTTGAGGAACTTATCTGCTGGGGAAGATTTATAAGTTGATTTTACCATCAGAGGTGCAGTGTTGACTTGATGATCTTTGATACTTGTGATTTGAACAAGATTTTAAAGATTTATCACTCTATTGGAGAGAGTTGATAAGATGATTGTCAGGGGATTGTATTGCGATTTGAGCAACTTTGTGGACTTATCATCCTATTGGAGAGAATTGATAAGTTGATTTTGGTAGTGTTGCACGTTGAAGTGCTTACATTGTCAAAAGTATTTTGTTAACTTGACAATATTTAGAATTTGTTAGTCTATTCGGAAAATAACAGATAATCAACCCCCAGTCTGTAATTATTCTAGGTTGATACTAACCGAGTC
The DNA here is from genome assembly GCA_012295165.1 of Asparagus setaceus. NCBI lineage: Eukaryota > Viridiplantae > Streptophyta > Magnoliopsida > Asparagales > Asparagaceae > Asparagus > Asparagus setaceus. The sequence continues at coordinate 279,240 of CM022710.1, forward strand.
TTCGGCGTCTGCCTCGCGATTTAGAACCGGGTCATCAATAGCCAGGTCTTCAGAGTTGGTCTCCTCTTCTTCGGTTTCAACCCTACCAACAATTGCTTCAGTCTGTTCGCCTTGAGAGACTAGCTGTTTCCAGGACCGACATTTCGCAACCCCCATTCGAGCTTGGAGATTGGTTTACAAATTGTGCCGACAGGTGTCAATCAGAGCAGACTGTGTCATACCTGTCGAGCATCGAAGAGCCATGCTTCGGAATCTTTCGATGAAGGCTTTGATAGGCTCTCCCTCCTTTTGCTTAATGGCAAGGAGAGAAGTGACAGAGATTTTCGTGTCATCTTCAAAGAATCGTGACAGGAAGAGTCTCTCTAAATCTTTTCATTTCTGGATACATCCTGCAGGCAGTTTCATGAACCATTTAAAGGCAACCCCCTTGAGGGTGCCAATAAAAAAACGAGCTAGTATGGCATCGTTTGACATCGCATTCCCAGTCTGTGACTTAAAATGGTAGATGTGTTGGTTCGGCGATCCCGTGCCGTTGAAAGTTTGTAGCGTCGGGATTTTAAATTTTGGAGGATAAGGAATCGTATCCCACTCTGCAGGATACGGTCTGACAACCCCCTGATCTTAGAGCTCGCGCCTATTAGCCATGGCATTGAGGCGGGCTTCCAGTTCTCGTATTTTTACCGATTGAGGACTCTGCTCATTGTCGGTCCTCTTCTCTTCTTCAAATGAAGATTCTGCGTGATAAGCTTCTTGATCGGAAGCTTCATTCACTTTCTCTTTCAGTTTTCAAGATTGACCCCTCTTCCGTGATGATTTCGGCTGAGGTGTTGAGTCGGCTATCTGAAGTTGAGCTCTATCCGCGACAAGCTGTGCTATCATATCTCGAAGTTGATCGATGGCTTCTTGCTGTGATTTGAGCATGGTTTGCTGCTCATCAAGTCTCTTCATGAGATCTTCATGGTTTCCAGCCACATGAACGGAACTCTCATGCTGTACGAAGAAACTAGACGAATGAGATTCTGCGATGGCTGAATGCTCATCATCAGACTCAATTCCTTTAGCCAACTTTCGATAGTCGACGAGGGATATGATCCCTGTTCGAGCCCGAGTATGTCGATAAACTCCATCAGATTCGTTCAAAGCCTCTTTCAAGCAAGGGGACCGATTTTTCTCTGACTCATCGGAGTTAGAGATTGATGGTCTCTCTATACCGATCATGTTGGAAGTGACTCCAAGGTATTCGACCTCTGAAGTCTTCTTCCTGCGAGAATGCCGTCGTTCGGTGGACCAAGTGATATTCGTCAATCAGCCAAACACCGACGGCTTGGCCGCATGTGAGCAGCATCGACATGCCGATGATTTGATATTTGGAACGCGAGGATCGCGTTTGAGCATTTGAACGCGAGGTTGAGACCCGCATTTTAGATTGGGGACGCGAGGTTCGCGTGCAACCCCCTGCTAAACGCGAGGTCCGCGTTTAAACATTTGAACGCGGGGTTGAGACCCGCATTTTAGATTGGGGCCGAGGTTGGCGTGCAACCCCCGCTAAGCGAGGTCCGCGTTTAAACATTTGAACGCGGGGTTGAGACCGCGTTTTGATTGTGAAAGCGCCATTGAGGGTTGCGTTGACCGGCTTTTGTAAGGCTCGTGTTCGGTCACATAAACGTGAGACTTGCGTTACGTAAAGGAATCTGGCTTCGGGATCGCGTTTTGGCTCACAAGCGAAGTTCGCGTTGGTTGGTCGATTGGCCATCTCGGTCAGATTCTTCGGCGAAAGCAGCCTTTTCGCTGATTTGAGGCTTTTGCGGCGACATCACCATCTTTACTAATCAGGTTAGCCACGGCAACCGAAGGGACTTTGGTCTCCTTAAAGGCTTTGTGGATCTTGCGCATAGCCTTGAGGCTAAGGGATTCGGAGGAGAGTGCCTCCTCGAACTTGGCTTGATCGAACTCTACGGTCAGAGTTTCAACAGTCGTCCCAATGAGGTTGACGTCGGATTGCACCACCACCTCTTCATCGGTGAAAGAGATCATCCCCAGCGGAGTCGCCATCTTTTGTTCACGAGGAAAAATTAGAGAAAATATAAAATTGATGCTATTCCTTCTAATTTACTTTAAAGAAAGAATGAGTACAATCTCTCAAATACAATCTCTCTCTAACTGACTTAGATAAAAAGAAATTACAAATCCCTCGATCGGTTGCCCGATTTACAAAAGAAGGAAGTGTCGACGAAGATCCTTCCCTTTGTTTAATGCCGGGTTCTTCGCGGTAGCGGTGAGAGCTTGAATCTTGTACCCCATGGACGATCCGACCGTCTTGACTCGTGGGACGAGGTTGAAAAATAACTCGCGAGAGCAAGTTTATAACTCTAACGAGTTTGAGAATAACTCTAACGAGTTTGAGAACTCGAGAAATGAGTTTTGTAACTCTGCACGAGTTTGTATGCTAAGCCAAGCCAAAGAAAAGCTGATCCAAAGAAGTCTCTTCGCTCTGCGAAAGTCTAAGACCAAAGCTCCAGCCGAGGTAGATGAAGCCGAAAAAAACTCTACGAAGATCCTCTCCAAAATTCCCCTCGAAGATCCCCAAAAAAGAAGCCCCCTTCTTCAGCTGTTCTCCTAGCTATTTATAAGGGTTTAAGGGGTCTAACCGACCCCTAAAATTACTCTTAAACGAGGGTTAGTGGCCCTCAAATCATGCAAAATAGTTTTGGAACTGTTAAGATCGTGTTTGAACGAGTCACACGCGAGGTCCGCGTTCTGAAAATAGCCTCGCGTTTTTGCTACAGTGAAAACACGGAGGTGAGCCTCGCGTTGCTACAGTAAAAATACGGAGGTGAGCCTCGCATTGCTTCTGATAAAGCGCAATTGCGCTACGATCTGCATCGAGCTGCTCTGATGAATAAGGAAGTTGCTCTGATGCTTAGCGGAGGTGAGCCTCGCATTTTCTTTGCGATGGCGTAGCGGTGAGCCCCGTGTTTTAGTGAAAACGCGGAGGTGAGCCTCGCGTTTTGACTAGAAACGCGGGGGTGAGTCTCGCGTTTTGTAATGGAATGCGGGGATGAGCCCCGTGTTTGTATTGAAACGCGGGGATGAGCCCCGCGTTTTGGTTTGAAGAGATCAATACTTGTAATCTCTTTTCACAAGGATTGTCAGCTTGTTATCCTTGTACTCTGGAGGCATTAGCTTCTGATTCTCCTTTATTATTGTGAAAGTCGTCAGCTTGTAACCTTCATCGGCAGTGTTTCGTGGATATCATTGTCTTGATTTTTTACCATTTTAGGATTTCAACCCATTAGCAAATATTTTTACGAAACTAAAATTCACGATTTCATGAGCTATAACCCATGATTTTTGCCATTTTATTCATTTCTATCCATTGGCAAATAATTTCACTTAGTTTAAAATTCAAGATTTTATGAGCTATAACCCATGATTTTTGCCATTTTATTCATTTCTATCCATTGGCAAATAATTTCATAGAGTTTAAAATTCACGATTTCATGAGCTATAACCCACGATTAGTGGCCATTTTCATTCGATTAGACCCATCGGCAACTAACTTCACGGAGTTTAAAATTCATGATTTTATGAGCTATAACCTACGATTTTTGTTATTTTTACTCATTCTCACCCATTAGCAAATAATTTCATGGAGTCTAAAAGTCATGCTCTATGAGCTATAACCCACGATTAGTGGCCATTTTCATTCGATTAGACCCATCGGCAACTAACTTCACGGAGTTTAAAATTCACGATTTCATGAGCTATAACCCACGATTTTTGTCATTTTTGGTTGTGTTGACCCATTAGCAAATAATTTCATGGAGTCTAAAAGTCATGCTCTATGAGCTATAACCCACAATTTTGGCCATTTTAGTCATTTTAACCCTTTAGCAAATACTTTTGTGGTATCCAAAATTCATGATTTTATGAGCTATAACCCATGATTTTTGGCCATTTTAGTCATTTTAACCCTTTAGCAAATACTTTTGTGGTATCCAAAATTCATGATTTTATGAGCTATAACCCACAATTTTGGCCATTTATGGTTGCTTTGACCCATTGGTAAATAATTTCATAGAGTTTAAAATTCATGATTTCATTAGCTATAAGCCATGATTTTTGCCATTTTATTCATTTCTATCAAATGGCAAATAATTTCATAGAGTTTAAAATTCATGATTTTATGAGCTATAACCAACAGTAATTTTCCATTTTTAGTTCTTTCTAACCTTTGGCAAGTAATTATCAGAGTTTGAATTAAAGATTATATGAGCTATAACCCATGATTTCGATCAATTTTAGTCATTTTAACCCTTTAGCAAATACTTTTGTGGTATCCAAAATTCATGATTTCATGAGCTATAACCCATGATTTCGATCAATTTTAGTCATTTTAACCCTTTAGCAAATACTTTTGTGGTATCCAAAATTCATGATTTCATGAGCTATAAACCATGATTTTCGGGCCACTTTTGGTTATTTTAACCCATGGGCAAATAATTTCACTTAGTTTAAAATTCAAGATTTCATGAGCTATAACCCACAATTTTGGCCATTTATGGTTGCTTTGACCCATTGGTAAATAATTTCATAGAGTTTAAAATTCATGATTTCATGAGCTATAACCCACAATTTTGGCCATTTATGGTTGCTTTGACCCATTGGTAAATAATTTCATAGAGTTTAAAATTCATGATTTCATGAGCTATAACCCACGATTTTTGTCATTTTTGGTTGTGTTGACCCATTAGCAAATAATTTCATGGAGTCTAAAAGTCATGCTCTATGAGCTATAACCCACGATTTTTGTCATTTTTGGTTGTGTTGACCCATTAGCAAATAATTTCATGGAGTCTAATATTAAAGATTTTATGAGCTATAACCCACGATTTTTGTCATTTTTGGTTGTGTTGACCCATTAGCAAATAATTTCATGGAGTCTAAAAGTCATGCTCTATGAGCTATAACCCATGATTTCGATCAATTTTAGTCATTTTAACCCTTTAGCAAATACTTTTGTGGTATCCAAAATTCATGATTTCATGAGCTATAACCCACGATTTTTGTCATTTTTGGTTGTGTTGACCCATTAGCAAATAATTTCATAGAGTTTAAAATTCAAGATTTTATGAGCTATAACCCATGATTTTTATCCATTTTTATTCTATTGGACCCATTGATAAATAATTTCATAGAGTTTAAAATTCACGATTTCATGAGCTATAACCCACGATTAGTGGCCATTTTCATTCGATTGGAGAGAATTGATAAGTTGATTTTGGTAGTGTTGCGTTGAAGTGCTTACATTGTCAAAAGTATTTTGTTAACTTGACAATATTTAGAATTTGTTAGTCTATTAGGAAAATATGAGATAATCAACCCCGATCGTAATTATTCTAGGTTGATACTAACGAGTCTTGATGTCGCCTCGCGATTTAGAACGGGTCATCAATAGCCGGTCTTGAGTTGGTCTCCTCTTCTTCGGTTTCAACCCTACCAACAATTGCTTCATCTTGCCAGAGACTAGTCGTTTCCAGACCGACATTTCGCAACCCCATTCGAGCTTGGAGATTGGTTTACAAATTGTGCCGACAGGTGTCAATCAGAGCAGACTGTGTCATACCTGTCGAGCATCGAAGAGCCATGCTTCGGAATCTTTCGATGAAGGCTTTGATAGGCTCTCCCTCCTTTTGCTTAATGGCAAGGAGAGAAGTGACAGAGATTTTCGTGTCATCTTCAAAGAATCGTGACAGGAAGAGTCTCTCTAAATCTTTTCATTTCTGGATACATCCTGCAGGCAGTTTCATGAACCATTTAAAGGCAACCCCCTTGAGGGTGCCAATAAAAAAACGAGCTAGTATGGCATCGTTTGACATCGCATTCCCAGTCTGTGACTTAAAATGGTAGATGTGTTGGTTCGGCGATCCCGTGCCGTTGAAAGTTTGTAGCGTCGGGATTTTAAATTTTGGAGGATAAGGAATCGTATCCCACTCTGCAGGATACGGTCTGACAACCCCCTGATCTTAGAGCTCGCGCCTATTAGCCATGGCGTTGAGGCGGGCTTCCAGTTCTCGTATTTTTACCGATTGAGGACTCTGCTCATTGTCGGTCCTCTTCTCTTCTTCAAATGAAGATTCTGCGTGATAAGCTTCTTGATCGGAAGCTTCATTCACTTTCTCTTTAGGTTTCAAGATTGACCCTCTTCGTGATGATTTGGTGAGGTGTTGAGTCGGCTATCCGAAGTTGAGCTCTATCCGCGACAAGGCGTGCTATCATATCTCGAAGTTGATCGATGGCTTCTTGCGTGATTTGAGCATGGTTTGCTGCTCATCAAGTCTCTTCATGAGATCTTCATGGTTTCCACCACATGAACGGAACTCTCATCTTTGTGGCGAATGAGATTCTGCGATGGTGAATGCTCATCATCGAACTCAATTCCTTTAGCCAACTTTCGATAGTCGACGAGGGATATGATCCTGTTGAGCCAGTATGTCGATAAACTCCATCAGATTCGTTCAAAGCCTCTTTCAAGCAAGGGGACCGATTTTTCTCTGACTCATCGGAGTTAGAGATTGATGGTCTCTCTATACCGATCATGTTGGAAGTGACTCCAAGGTATTCGACCTCTGAAGTCTTCTTCCTGCGAGAATGCCGTCGTTCGGTGGACCAAGTGATATTCGTCAATCAGCCAAACACCGACGGCTTGGCCGCATGTGAGCAGCATCGACATGCCGATGATTTGATATTTGGAACGCGAGGATCGCGTTTGAGCATTTGAACGCGAGGTTGAGACCGCATTTTAGATTGGGGGCCGAGGTTGGCGTGCAACCCTAACGCGAGGTCCGCGTTTAAACATTTGAACGCGGGGTTGAGACCCGCATTTTAGAACGAGTAGCGGTGGCAGCCCCTGCTGAGCGGGCTCGCATTTAAGCAACTGACCACGGGGTTGAGACCCGCGTTTTGATTGTGAAACGCGCCATTGAGGGTTGCGTTCAGCCTGGCTTTTGTAAGGCTCGTGTTCGGTCACATAAACGTGAGACTTGCGTTCTGTAAAAGGAATGCGAAGCTCGGGATCGCGTTTTGGCTCACAAACGCGAAGTTCGCGTTGGTTGGTCGATTGGCCATCTCGGGGCTGTATTCTTCGGCGAGCAGCGCTCCTTTTCGCCTGATTTGAGGCTTTTGCAGCGACATCACCATCTTTACTAATCAGGTTAGCCACGGCAACCGAAGGGACTTTGGTCTCCTTAAAGGCTTTGTGGATCTTGCGCATAGCCTTGAGGCTAAGGGATTCGGAGGAGAGTGCCTCCTCGAACTTGGCTTGATCGAACTCTACGGTCAGAGTTTCAACAGTCGTCCCAATGAGGTTGACGTCGGATTGCACCACCACCTCTTCATCGGTGAAAGAGATCATCCCCAGCGGAGTCGCCATCTTTTGTTCACGAGGAAAAATTAGAGAAAATATAAAATTGATGCTATTCCTTCTAATTTACTTTAAAGAAAGAATGAGTACAATCTCTCAAATACAATCTCTCTCTAGCGGCTTAGATAAAAGAAATTACAAATCCCTCGATCGGTTGCCCGATTTACAAAAGAAGGAAGTGTCGACGAAGATCCTTCCCTTTGTTTAATGCCGGGTTCTTCGCGGTAGCGGTGAGAGCTTGAATCTTGTACCCCATGGACGATCCGACCGTCTTGACTCGTGGGACGAGGTTGAAAAATAACTCGCGAGAGCAAGTTTATAACTCTAACGAGTTTGAGAATAACTCTAACGAGTTTGAGAACTCGAGAAATGAGTTTTGTAACTCTGCACGAGTTTGTATGCAAAGCCAAGCCAAAGAAAAGCTGATCCAAAGAAGTCTCTTCGCTCTGCGAAAGTCTAAGACCAAAGCTCCAGCCGAGGTAGATGAAGCCGAAGAAAACTCCAAGAAGATCATCTCCAAAATTCCCCTCGAAGATCCCCAAAAAAGAAGCCCCCTTCTTCAGCTGTTCTCCTAGCTATTTATAAGGGTTTAAGGGGTCTAACCGACCCCTAAAATTACTCTTAAACGAGGGTTAGTGGCCCTCAAATCATGCAAAATAGTTTTGGAACCGTTAAGATCGTGTTTGAACGAGTCAAACACGAGGTCCGTGTTCTCGAAATAGCCTCGCTTTTGCTACAAAGGAAAACACGGAGGTGAGCCTCGCATTGCTACAAGAAAACGCGGAGGTGAGCCTCGCATTGCTACAAGAAAACGCCTACCGCTACAAGACGCACGAACCGCTGCAAGAATAGGAAGTTGCTACAGAACGCGGAGGTGAGCCTCGCTTTAGTGAAAATGCGGAGGTGAGCCTCGCTTTAGTGAAAATGCGGAGGTGAGCCTCGCTTTGACTAGAAACGCGGGGTGAGTCTCGCTTTGTAATGGAATGCGGGATGAGCCCGTGTTTGTATTGAAGCGGGGATGAGCCCGCGTTTTGGCTTGAAGAGATCAATACTTGTAATCTCTTTTCACAAGGATTGTCAGCTTGTTATCCTTGTACTCTGGAGGCATTAGCTTCTAATTCTCCTTTATTGTTGTGAAAGTCGTCAGCTTGTAACCTTCATCGGCAGTGTTTCGTGGATATCGACTGTCTTCAGTAATTTTTTTACAGCCTACACCACCCACTCAACTGCCGACACCTGTAAAGGCGCTTTTGACCCAGCTGTCAACCCATGCCTGGTCGAAGTGACCCTCATCCACTCGGCGGCCGACACCTGTAAAGCAAGAGCTGACTCAGCCGCCAGCTCAGTCCCGGTCAAAGTGACCGAATTACCCCCATATTCATGCTATAAAAGGCAGAACTATTCCCAAAATCAAGGTAAGCTAATTCCCAGCATAGGCCTCACATTTTTCTCAATCCCCAAGAACTCCAGTAGTTTATTGTTACTCCTCCATTAGCATCAAATGACTTGATCGTCGGAGGAACCACCGGGAAAATAGACCCCGCCCTCTTACGAGTTTCTACTTGTGCAGGATTGGACAATCTCTCTTCAAACCAGATATTCGGAGAAAGTTATCGGGCACCTAGCATCTTCAAAACTCATTAATAAATTGACTGTGTGATTTTAACCATCAACAATAGTTGTTCTGACCCATTAGCAAATAATTTCACGGAATTCAAAATCCAAGCTTTCATGAGCTCTAACCCATGATTTTTACCATTTTTAGGGATTTCAACCCATTAGCAAATAATTTAGCGGAGTTCAAAATTAAAAGTTCATGAATTATAACTCACAATTTTTAGCCATTTTTATTCGATTAGAACCATTTACAAATAATTTAGCGGAGTCCTAAATTCTCATTTTCATAACCTATAAACCACAATTTTTGGTCATTTTCACTCGTTCCGGCCCATTGGCAAATAATTTTGTGAGGTTCAAAATTCACGATTTCATGAGCTATGACCCATAATTTTTGTTCTTTTTTAGTTGTTTAGTTGTTTCCACGGAGTCTAAAATTAACGATTTCATGAGCTATAACCCATGATTTATGATCATTTTTAGTTGTTACGACCCATTGGCATATAATTTCGAGAGTCCAAAATTTACAATTCCATAAGCTATAACCCATGATATCTGGCCATTTTTACCCATTTCTACCCATTGGGAAATAATTTCACATAGTAAAAAATTCACGATGTCATGAGCTATAACCCGCGATTTTAAGCCATTTATGGTCATTTTGACCCATTGGCCAATAATTTCGTGGAGTCAAAATTTCATAATTTTCTAAGCTATAACTCATGGTTTGTGGCATTTGTTTAGTCATTCTGACCTATTAGTAAATAATTTCATGAAGTCAAAAAGTCATGCTTTCCTCAGCTATATAACCCACGATTTTTAATTTTTTTAGCCATTCTGACCTCTTAGTAAATAATTTTATGGAGTCAAAAGTTCATGCTTTCATGAGGCATAACTCATGATTTTTAGCCATTTTTATTTGATTGGACCCATTGGCAAATCACTTGTGAGTCAATAATTTATGATTTCACGAGCTATAATCCATGATTTTTAGTAATTTTTATTTAATTAGACTCACGGCAAATAATTTTATGGACTCCAAAGTTTATAATTTCATTAGCTATAACACATGATTTTTATTATTTTTTGTTGTTCAGACCATTGGCAAATAATTTCGTAAAGTCCAAAACTCACGATTTCATGAGCTATAAGCCATGATATTTGGCCATTTTCAGTCATTTCAACCCATTGCCAAATAATTTTATAGAGTTTAAAAGTCAAGATTTCATGAGTTATAACCCATTATTTTTGTCATCTTTGGTTGTTTTGACCCATTGGTAAAAAGTTCACGGTTAAAATTCACGAGTTTATAAGTTGTAACCCATGATTTTTTGAATTTTATAGTCATTCTAACCTAGTAGCAAATAATTTCATAGAATTTAAAATTCATACTTTCATGAGCTACCCATGATTTTTGGCCATTTTTTTTCGATTGGATCCGTTGGCAAATAACTTCACAGAGTCCAAAATTCATGATTGAATGAGCTATAACCCATGATTTTTAGCTATTTTTATTCAATTAGACCCAATGGAAAATAATTTTATGGACTCCAAAGTTTATAATTTCATGAGATATAACCCATGATTTTTACCATTTTTAGTCATTTCTACCCATTAGCAAATAATTTCATAGAGTTCAAAATTCAGATTTCATGAGCTATAACCCACGATTGTTTGTCATTTTTACTCATTCTAACCTATTGGCAAATAATTTTCTAGATTTTAAAATTCACGATTTCATAAGCTATAACCCAAAATATTTGGCCATTTTTAGCCATTTCTATCCATTGGCAAATAAATTTTTTAGAGTTTAAAATTAAAGATTTTATGAACTATAATCCATGATTTTGGCCACTTATGGTTGTTTTGACCCATTCGTAAGTAATTTTGTGGAGTTAAAAATTCACAATTTCATGAGCTGTAACCCATTGAAATTTTATAGTCGTTCTGACCTATCAGCAAATAATTTCATGGAGTCCGAAATTCATGCTTTCATGAGCTATAATCCATAATTTTTGACCATTTTTAGTCGATTGGACCCATTGATAAATAACTTTGCGGAGTCCAAAATTCATGATTTTATGAGTTATAACCCATGATATTTGGCCATTTTTATTCATTTCTACCCATTAGCAAATAATTTTATGGACTCCAAAGTTTATAATTTCATGAGCTATAACCCATTATTTTTGTCATCTTTGGTTGTTTTGACCCATTAATAAATAATTTTACTGAGTCAAAATTCATGATTTTATGAGCTATAACCCACGATTTTTGGCTATTTTTATTCAATTAGACCCATTGGCAAATAATTTCATAGAGTTCAAAATTCAGATTTCATGAGCTATAACCCATGATTTTTGGTTATTTTTGTTATTTTGACCCATTGGCAAATAATTTTACTGAGTCAAAATTCATGATTTCATGAGCTATAACCCATGATTTTTACCATTTTAGTCATTTCTACCCATTAGCAAATAATTTCAGAAGTCCAAAACTCACGATTTCATGAGCTATAACCCATGATTTTTAGCTATTTTTATTCAATTAGACCCAATGGAAAATAATTTTATGGACTCCAAAGTTTATAATTTCATGAGCTATAACCCATGATTTTTTACCATTTTAGTCATTTCTACCCATTAGCAAATAATTTCATAGAGTTCAAAATTCAGATTTCATGAGCTATAACCCATGATTTTTGGTTATTTTGACCCATTGGCAAATAATTTCACATAGTAAAAATTCACGATTTCATGAGCTATAATCCATGATTTTAGCCATTTTTATTCATTTCTACCCATTAGCAAATAATTTTACTGAGTCAAAATTCATGATTTCATGAGCTATAACCCATGATTTTTGGTTATTTTTGTTATTTTGACCCATTAATAAATAATTTTACTGAGTCAAAATTCATAATTTCATGAGCTATAACCCATAATTTTTGGCTATTTTTATTCAATTAGACCCATTGGCAAATAATTTTATAGAGTTTAAAAGTCAAGATTTCATGAGCTATGACCCATAATTTTTGTTCTTTTTAGTTGTTTTGACCCATTGGAAAATAATTTTATGGAGTCAAAAGTTCATGCTTTCATGAGCTATAACCCATAATTTTTGGCTATTTTTATTCAATTAGACCCATTGGCAAATAATTTTATGGACTCCAAAGTTTACTATTTCATGAACTATAGTCCACAATTTTTAATCATTTTTAGTCATTCGACCCATTGGAAAATAATTTTATGGAGTCAAAAGTTCATGCTTTCATGAGCTATAACCCATGATTTTTGGTTATTTTTGTTATTTTGACCCATTAATAAATAATTTCACATAGTAAAAATTCACGATTTCATGAGCTATAACCCATAATTTTTAACATTTTATAGTCGTTCGACCTATCGACAAATAATTTCACATACTCCAAAGTTTATAATTTCATGAGCTATAACTCATGATTTTAGCCATTTTTATTCAATTAGACCCATTGGCAAATAATTTCGTGGAGTCAAAATTCATGATTTCATGAGTTATAACCCATGATTTTAGCCATTTTTATTCAATTAGACCCATTGGCAAATAATTTCATAGAGTTCAAAATTCAGATTTCATGAGCTATAACCCATGATTTTGGCCATTTTAGTCATTTCTACCCATTAGCAAATAATTTTGTGAGGTTCAAAATTCCGCGATTTCATGAGCTATGACCCATAATTTTTGTTCTTTTTAGTTGTTTAGTTGTTTCCACGAGTCTAAAATTAACGATTTCATGAGCTATAACCCATGATTTTATGATCATTTTAGTTGTTACGACCCATTGGCATATAATTTGAGAGTCCAAAATTTACAATTCCATAAGCTATAACCCATGATATCGGCCATTTTTACCCATTTCTACCCATTGGGAAATAATTTCACATAGTAAAAAATTCACGATGTCATGAGCTATAACCCGCGATTTTAAGCCATTTATGGTCATTTTGACCCATTGGCCAATAATTTCGTGGAGTCAAAAATTCATAATTTTCTAAGCTATAACCCATGGTTTGTGGCATTTGTTTAGTCATTCTGACCTATTAGTAAATAATTTCATGAAGTCAAAAAGTCATGCTTTCCTCAGCTATATAACCCACGATTTTTAGTTTTTTTAGCCATTCTGACCTCTTAGTAAATAATTTTATGGAGTCAAAAGTTCATGCTTTCATGAGGCATAACTCATGATTTTTAGCCATTTTTATTTGATTGGACCCATTGGCAAATCACTTCGCGGAGTCAATAATTTATGATTTCACGAGCTATAATCCATGATTTTTAGTAATTTTTATTTAATTAGACTCACGGCAAATAATTTTATGGACTCCAAAGTTTATAATTTCATTAGCTATAACACATGATTTTTGGCTATTTTAGTTATTTTGACCCATTGGCAAATAGTTTTATGGAGTCCAAAATTCATGATTTCATGAGCTATAACCCATAATTTTTGGCTATTTTAGTTATTTTGACCCATTGGAAAATAATTTCATAGAGTCTAAAATTCATGATTTCATGAGCTATAACCCATAATTTTTGGCTATTTTTAGTCATTCAACCTATTAGCAAATAATTTTATAGAGTCTAAAATTCATGCTTTCATGAGCTATGACCCATGATTTTTGGCCATTTTTATTCAATTAGACCCATTGGCAAATAATTTTATGGAGTCTAAATTTCATGATTTTATGAGCTATAACTCATAATTTTTATGATTTTTATTCAATTAGACCCATCGACAAATTATTTCACAAACTCCAAATTTCACAAATTCATGAGCTATAACCCATGATTTATTTGTTAATTTTATTCATTTCTACCCATTGTCAAATAATTTCACGAGTCAAAATTTACGATTGCATGAGCTATACCCACAATTTTGGCATTTTTAGTCATTTTGACCCATTAGCACATAATTTTATGGAGTCTAAATTTCATGATTTTGTGAGCTATAACCCATGATTTTTGGTCATTTTATTCGATTAGGCCTATTGGCAAATAACTTTATGAGTCTAAAATTCATGATTTCACCATGATTTTTATAATTTTTATTCAATTTGACCAACATGCAAATAATTTCATGGAGTTAAAATTTACGATTTCATGAGCTATAACCCATGATTTTTGGCTATTTTTAGTCATTTCAATCCACAGCAATAAACTTTATATAGTCCAAATTCACGATTTCATAAACTATAACCAATGATTTTTGGCCATTTTAATCAATTATACCCACGGCAAATAATTTTATAGAGTTCAAAATTTAAGATTTCATGAGCTATAACCCATAATTTTGGCCATTTTATTTGATTTGACCCATTGGAAAATAACTTTACGAGTCCAAAACTCATGATTTCATAAGCTATAACCCATGATTTTTGGCCATTTTAGTTATTTCTACCAATTGGCAAATAACTTCCTAGTGTCCAAATTCACGATTTCATGAGCTATAACCCATGATTTTTGGCTATTTTAGTTATTTTGACCCATTAGCAAATAATTTTGTGGAGTTTAAAATTCATGATTTCATGAGCTATAACCCATAATTTTTGCTATTTTTAGTCATTTCTACCCATTGTCAAATAATTTCAAAGACTCCAAAGTTCACAATTTCATGATTTATATAACCCATGATTTTTATCATTTTAGTCAATCGGACCCATTAGCAAATAACTTTGTGGAGTCCAAAATTCATGATTTTATGAGTCAGAACGTGATTTTTAGCCATTTTTATTCAATTATACCCATTGGCAAATAGTTTTACTGGATCCCAAAATTCATGATTTTATGAGCTATAACTCACGATTTTTAGCCTTTTTATGCCAATATTCCCATTAGCTTAATAATTCATAGACTCTAAAATTCATGATTTTATGAGCTATAACCCACGATTTTTGGCTATTTTTAGTCATTTCTACCCATTGTCAAATAATTTCACGTAATCCAAAATTTATGATTTCATGAGCTATAATCCACGCTTTTTGGCAACTTTTAGTTGTTTCAACCTATTGGCAAAACAATTAGCGTAGTTCAAATTTCATAATTTCTTGAGCCATAACCAATAATGTTTTGTTATTTTTAGTCATTTCTACCAATTGCCAAATAATTTCAAGTCCAAATTCACGATTTCATGAGCTATAACCCATGGTTTTGGTTATTTTTATTTGTTTTGACCCATTAATAAAAATTTTGTGGAGTTCAAAATTTAGAATTTCATGAGTAAAACATAATTTTTGGCTATTTTTAGTCATCTTGCTCTATTAGCAAATAATTTTACGAGTTTGAAATTCATGCTTTCATGAGCTAGATCCCATGATTTTTATCATTTTATTTGATTTGACCCATTGGAAAATAACTTTACGAGTCCAAAACTCATGATTTCATAAGCTATACCAACAATATTTGGCCATTTTAATCAATTATACCCAGCGGCAAATAATTTTATGGACCCCAAAATTCACGATTTTATGAGCTATAATCCATAATTTTTATAATTTTTATTCAATTAGACCCATCGACAAATGATTTCATGAGCAAATATTAACCCATGATTTTTGTCATAACTAGTCATTTCGATCCACAAGAAAAAACTTCATGGAGTCCAAAATTCATGATTTCATGAATTGGC
Source organism: Asparagus setaceus (assembly GCA_012295165.1). Taxonomy (NCBI): domain Eukaryota; kingdom Viridiplantae; phylum Streptophyta; class Magnoliopsida; order Asparagales; family Asparagaceae; genus Asparagus; species Asparagus setaceus. The sequence goes on from CM022710.1 coordinate 294,944, forward strand.
TATTTTATTCAATTAGGCCAATTGGTCAATAACTTATTGAAGTTAAAAATTAGGATTTCATGAGCTACTCTTTACACTTTTAGCCATTTTTATTCGATTCGATACTTTGGCAAATAGATTTGTGAAACTCTAAAGTTCATGATTTCATGAGCTATAGCCCATAATTTTTGGCTATTTTTAGTCATTTCTACCAATTGGCAAATAACTTCCTAGTGTCCAAATTCACGATTTCATGAGCTATAACCCATGGTTTTAACCATTTTCATTCAATTAGAACCATTCTTAAATAATTTAGCGACTAAAATTCATATTTTTATGACCTATAACCCACGATTTTTGGCCATTTTTATTCGACCCATTAGCAAATAATTTTTGTGGTGTCCAAAATTTACTATTTCATGAGCTATAACCCATGACGTTAGCCATTTTAGTCATTTCTACCCATTGGCTAATAATTTCGCTTTCACGATTTCATTAGCTATAACCCATAATTTTTGGCTATTTTATTCAATTAGACCCATCGACAAATAATTTCACGAGTCAAAATTTACGATTGCATGAGCTATACCCACAATTTTTAGCAATTAATAGTCATTCGACCCATTAGTAAATAAATTCATGAAGTCCAAAATTCATGCTTTCATGAGCTATAACTCACGATTTTTGGCCATTTTTCTTCAATTGGACCCATTGGTAAATAACTTTACTGAGTCTAAAATTCATGATTTTATGAGCTATAACCCATGATTTTAGCAATTTTATTCAATTATACCCACGGCAAATAATTTTATGGACCCCAAAATTCACGATTTTATGAGCTATAATCCATAATTTTTATTATTTTTTGTTGTTCACCCATTGGCAAATAATTTCACGAGTCCAAAACTCATGATTTCATAAGCTATACCAACAATATTTGGCCATTTTAATCAATTATACCCACGGCAAATAATTTTATGGACCCCAAAATTCCGATTTTATGAGCTATAATCCATAATTTTTATTATTTTTATTAGATTAGATACATTGGTGAATAATTTTGCGGACTCTAAAGTTACGATTTCATGAACAATAACCCATGATTTTTGGCCGTTATGGTTGTTTCGATCCATTATCAAATAATTTCACAGAGTCAAAAATTTACGATTGCATGAGCTATACCCACAATTTTTGACATTTTTTAGTCATTCTGGCCTATTAACCAATAAGTTCACGGTGTCCAATCCAAAATTCATGCTTTCATGAGCTATAACTCATGATTTTAGCAATTTTATTCAATTAGACCCACTAGCAACTATCTTCGTGGAATCCAAAATTCATGATTTCATGAGTTATAACGAGGATTTTTAGCCATTTTATTAAATTATAGCCCTTTGTCAAATAATTTCAAAGACTCCAAAGTTCACAATTTCATGATTTATATAACCCATGATTTTTGGTCATTTATAGTCGTTTCGACCCATTAGCAAATAATTTTGTGGAGTTTAAAATTCATAATTTCATGAGCTATAACCTATGATATTTGGCCATTTTTATTTATTTAAACCCACTAGTAAATAATTTCACAGACTCTAAAATTAATGATTTGCTGAGCTATAAGCCATGGGTTTTTGTCATTTTTAGATGTTCCAACCCATTAGCAAATAATTTAGCAGAGTCCAAAATTCACGATTCTATGAGTTATAACCCCTGATATCTGGCCATTTTTATTCATTTCTATCCATTGGCAAATAATTTCACAGAATTAAAGTTTAATATTTTCTGAGCTATGATCCATGAATTTTTTATTATTTTTTCTTAAAATTCACGATTTCATGAGCTATAGCCCATAATTTTTGGTGTTTTTAGTTGCTTTAACCCATAGGCAAATAATTTTTGTGGTGTCCAAAATTCATGATTTCATGAGCTATAACCTAGGATTTTTATCCATTTTTATTTATTTTGACCCATTAGAAAAAATTTTGTGAAGTTTAAAATTAAGGATTTCATGAGCACCAATGATTTTTGGCCATTTTTATTCAATTATACCCATTGGCAAATAATTTCAAAGACTCCAAAGTTCACAATTTCATGAGCTATAACCCATAATTTTGGCTATTTTTATTTGATTAGACCCATTGGCAAATAATTTTATAGAGTTCAAAATTCATGATTTCATGAGCTATGACCTATGATTTTTGGCCATTTTAGTCATTCGAACCTATTAGCAAATAATTTCACGAAGATCAAAATTCATACTTTGATGAGATATAACCCACTATTTTTGGCCATTTTTATTCAATTGGACCCATTGGTAAATAACTTTACTGAGTCTAAAATTCATGATTTTATGAGCTATAACCCATAATTTTGGCCATTTTTATTCAATTATACCCATTGGCAAATAATTTCATGGAGTCCAAAATTCATGATTTTATGAGCTATAACCTATGATATTTGGCCATTTTTATTCAATTAGACCCATTGGCAAATAATTTTATAGAGTTCAAAATTCATGATTTCATAAGCTATAACCCATGATTTTTGGTCATTTATAGTCGTTTCGACCCATTAGCAAATAATTTTATAGAGTCTAAAATTCATGATTTCATGAGCTATAACTTATGATTTTTGCCATTTTAGTCATTTCTACCCATTTACATATAATTTCTAAAACTTTAAAATTTAAGATTTAATGAGCTATAACCCATGATTTTTGGCCATTTTATTTAATTTGACCCATTAGAAAAAATTTTGTGAAGTTTAAAATTAAGGATTTCATGAGCTATAACTTATGATTTTTGCCATTTTAGTCATTCGAACCTATTAGCAAATAATTTTATAGAGTTCAAAATTCATGATTTCATGAGCTACAACCCATGATTTTTGGCCATTTTTATTCAATTGGACCCATTGGCAAATAACTTCCTAGTGTCCAAAATTCATGATTTTATGAGCTATAACTCATGATTTTAGCAATTTTATTCAATTATACCCATTGGCAAATAATTTCATGGACTATCAAATTAACGATTTCATAAGCTATAACCCATGATTTTTTATCATTTTAGTCAATCGGACCCATTAGCAAATAATTTTGTGGAGTTCAAAGTTCATGATTTCATGAGCTATAACCCATGATATTTTGCCATTTTTATTCAATTATACCCATTGGCAAATAATTTTATAGAGTTCAAAATTCATGATTTCATGAGCTATAACCCATGATTTTTGGCCATTTTATTTAATTTGACCCATTGGCAAATAATTTTGTGGAGTTCAAAATTCACGATTTCATGAGCTATAACCCATAATGTTTTGCCATTTTAGTCATTCGAACCTATTAGCAAATAATTTCACGAAGATCAAAATTCATACTTTGATGAGATATAACCCACTATTTTTGGCCATTTTAGTCATTCGAACCTATTAGCAAATAATTTCACGAAGATCAAAATTCATACTTTGATGAGATATAACCCACTATTTTTGGCTATTTTATTCAATTATACCCATTGGCAAATAATTTCATGGAGTCCAAAATTCATGCTTTCATGAGCTATAATCCATAATTTTTGACCATTTTAGTCGATTGGACCCATTAGCAAATAACTTTGTGGAGTCCAAAATTCATGATTTTATGAGCAATACCCACGATTTTTTATCATTTTAGTCATTCGAACCTATTAGCAAATAATTTCATGGAGTCCAAAATTCATGATTTCATGAGCTATAACCCATAATTTTGGCTATTTTTATTCAATTATACCCATTGGCAAATAATTTCATGGAGTCCAAAATTCATGCTTTCATGAGCTATAATCCATAATTTTTGACCATTTTAGTCGATTGGACCCATTGGTAAATAATTTCATGGAGTCCAAAATTCATGATTGCATTAGCTATAATCCATAATTTTGGCCATTTTATTCAATTAGACCTATTGGTAAATAATTTCCCAAAACCAAAATTATAATTTCATAGCTATAACCAATGATTTTTGGCCTTTTCAATTGTTTTGATCCATTACCAAATAGTTTTGTGGAGTTCAAAGTTCATGATTTCATGCACTATAACTCAAAGTTTTTAGTCCATTTTCATTCATTTTGATCTAAGGAAAAAATTGTGAAGGTAAAAATTCACGATTTCATGAGCACCAATGATTTTTGGCCATAATTTAGTCATTTCTACCCATTAGCAAATAATTTTATGGATTTTAAAATTCATGATTTCATAAGCTATAAGCCACGATTTATGGTCTTTTTAGGTCGTTATGACACATAAGTAAATAATTTTGCGAGTCAAAATTTAATAATTTTATCAGCTATAACTCATAATTTTTATTATTTTTATTCGATTAGGCCCATTAGCAAATAACTGCGAGTCCAAAATTCATAATATATTGAGCTATATGCCACGAATTTTTGTAATTTTTATTCAATTATACCCATTGGCAAATAATTTCACGCACATTAAAATTCACAATTTCATGAGCTATAACCCATGATTTTTGGCCATTTTAGTTATTTCTACCCATTAGCAAATAATTTAGCGGAGTTCAAAATTAAAAGTTCATGAATTATAACTCACAATTTTAGCCATTTTTATTCGATTAGAACCATTTACAAATAATTTAGCGGACTAAAATTCATATTTTTATGACCTATAACCCACGATTTTTGGCCATTTTTATTCGATTAGGCCCATTAGCAAATAATTTTGTGAGGTTCAAAATTCACGATTTCATGAGCTATGACCCATAATTTTTGTTCTTTTTAGTTGTTTAGTTGTTTCCACGAGTCTAAAATTAACGATTTCATGAGCTATAACCCATGATTTTATGATCATTTTAGTTGTTACGACCCATTGGCATATAATTTCGAGTCCAAAATTTACAATTCCATAAGCTATAACCCATGATATCGGCCATTTTACCCATTTCTACCCATTGGGAAATAATTTCACATAGTAAAAATTCCGCGATGTCATGAGCTATAACCCATGATTTTAAGCCATTTATGGTCATTTTGACCCATTGGCCAATAATTTCGTGGAGTCAAAATTTCATAATTTTCTAAGCTATAACTCATGGTTTGTGGCATTTGTTTAGTCATTCGACCTATTAGTAAATAATTTCATGAAGTCAAAAAGTCATGCTTTCCTCAGCTATATAACCCACGATTTTTAATTTTTTAGCCATTCTGACCTCTTAGTAAATAATTTTATGGAGTCAAAAGTTCATGCTTTCATGAGGCATAACTCATGATTTTTAGCCATTTTTATTTGATTGGACCCATTGGCAAATCACTTCGCGGAGTCAATAATTTATGATTTCACGAGCTATAATCCATGATTTTTAGTAATTTTTATTTAATTAGACTCACTGGCAAATAATTTTATGGACTCCAAAGTTTATAATTTCATTAGCTATAACACATGATTTTTTATTATTTTTTTGTTGTTCCGACCCATTGGCAAATAATTTCGTAAAGTCCAAAACTCACGATTTCATGAGCTATAAGCCATGATATTTGGCCATTTTCAGTCATTTCAACCCATTGCCAAATAATTTTATAGAGTTTAAAAGTCAAGATTTCATGAGTTATAACCCATTATTTTTTGTCATCTTTGGTTGTTTTGACCCATTGGTAAAAAAGTTCACGAAGTTAAAAATTCACGAGTTTATAAGTTGTAACCCATGATTTTTTTTTGAATTTTATAGTCATTCTAACCTAGTAGCAAATAATTTCATAGAATTTAAAATTCATACTTTCATGAGCTACCCATGATTTTGGCCATTTTTTTCGATTGATCCATGGCAAATAACTTCGCAGAGTCCAAAATTCATGATTGAATGAGCTATAACCCATGATTTTTAGCTATTTTTATTCAATTAGACCCAATGGAAAATAATTTTACAGACTCTAAAATTCATGATTTCATGAGATATAACCCATGATTTTTTACCATTTTTAGTCATTTCTACCCATTAGCAAATAATTTCATAGAGTTCAAAATTCAGGATTTCATGAGCTATAACCCATGATTTTTGGTTATTTTTGTTATTTTGACCCATTAATAAATAATTTCACGGAGTTCAAATTTCATGATTTTATGAGCTGTAACCCACGATCTTTTGTATTTTATTGTCGTTCGGGCCTATAAGTAAATAACTTCACAGAGTCTAAAATTCATGATTTCATGAGCTATAACCCATAATTTTTGGCTATTTTTATTCAATTAGACCCACTGACAAATAATTTCACATACTCCAAAGTTTACTATTTCATGAACTATAGTCCACAATTTTTAATCATTTTTAGTCATTCTGACCCATTGGAAAATAATTTTATGGGTTTTAATATTTATAATTTCATGAGCTATAACTAATGACATTAGACCATTTTTCAGTCATTTCAAATAATTTCGTATATTTTAAAATTTAATATTTTATTAGCTATAACCCATGATTTTGGCCATTTCTGGTTCTTTTAAACCATTAGCAAATTATTTTGCGGAGTTACAAATTCATGATTTTATGAGCTGTAACCCATAATTTTTAACATTTTATAGTCGTTCTGACCTATCAGCAAATAATTTCGAGAAGTCTAAAATTCTTAATTTTCTGAGCTATAATCCTTGAGTTTTGGCCATATTTAATCAATTAGACCCATTGGCAAATAATTTTACGGAGTCAAAAATTCATGATTGCCTAAGCTATAATCTGTGATTTCTAGCTAATTTTTATTCCATGAGAGCCACTAGCAAATAATTTTGGAGAGTCCAACATTCACGATTTCATGAGCTATAACTAGCGGTGCAATTGGTCTAGATATGGCTCAGATATGATGTTTACTGTATTCATATCCACTTATCAATCACATATATGGATATAGATACTGATATGCCTCAATAAGGAAAACTCATAACTGTATCTGACAAAATTAGATATAGATATGGATATTCATGCAAATATACATGGATATAACACGATATGAGAAAACCGATAATATACTTAATATATAGTTCCTATGATACAAGAGAGTTCATTAATGTGCTTATTATATCTAAAAGCTAAGATTAAAACTCTTGATCATCAAAATTTGTCTCAAATCCCTGAATCTAACTATTAAAACAATTGCAATTGTATGATCATCATATAATTAGATATTTCATGTACGGATCCGAATCTTTCACTATGTAACCATATTCGTAACCATATCTTGTTGGTTATAGATTTTAGTAATCATATATGTATCCTAATAAATACGGTTACGGATATATTTGCGGATGCAGATACGATTGGGCCCCCAAATCTATAACCCATGATATTTGGTTGTGTTTAGTAATTTCTACCCATTGTCAAATAATTTCGTGGAGTTCAAAATTTAAGATTTCATAAGCTATGATCCACGATTTTTGGCTATTTTTAGTTATTTTAACCCCTTGGCATATAATTTCGCAGAGCCTAAAATTCACGATTTCATAAGCTATAACCCATAATTTTTTGCCTTTTTAGTTATTTTGACCCATTGTCAAAAAAATTTGTAGAGTTCAAAATTTATGATTTCATGAGCAATAACCAACAATGTTTGCCCATTTTATTCGATTAGAACCAATGGAAAATAATTTTTCAGACTCATAAATTCATAGTTTCATTAGCTATAACACATTATTTTTGGCCATTTTATTCGACCCATTAGCAAAAAACTTTGCGGAGTCCAAACTTTATAATTTCATGAGCTATAACTAATGATTTTTCATCATTATTATTCGATGAGACCCATTGGCAAGCAATTTTCGGACTCCAAAATTTATAATTTCATGAGCTATAATCCACGTTTTTTGGCAACTTTTAGTTGTTTCAACCTATTGGCAAAACAATTCGCGTAGTTCAAATTTCATAATTTCTTGAGCCATAACCAATAATGTTTTGTTATTTTTAGTCATTTCTACCAATTGCCAAATAAATTTGCGAAGTCCAAATTCACGATTTCATGAGCTATAACCCATGGTTTTTGGTTATTTTTATTTGTTTTGACCCATTAATAAAAATTTTGTGGAGTTCAAAATTTAGAATTTCATGAGCTGTAAAACATAATTTTTGGCTATTTTTAGTCATCTTGCTCTATTAGCAAATAATTTTACGGAGTTTGAAATTCATGCTTTCATGAGCTAGATCCCATGATTTTTTTATCATTTTATTTGATTTGACCCATTGGAAAATAACTTTACGGAGTCCAAAACTCATGATTTCATAAGCTATACCAACAATATTTGGCCATTTTTAATCAATTATACCCACTGGCAAATAATTTTATGGACCCCAAAAATTCACGATTTTATGAGCTATAATCCATAATTTTTTATTATTTTTATTAGATTAGATACATTGGTGAATAATTTTGCAGACTCTAAAAGTTACGATTTCATGAACAATAACCCATGATTTTTGGCCAGTTATGGTTGTTTCGATCCATTATCAAATAATTTCACAGAGTCAAAAATTTACGATTGCATGAGCTATACCCACAATTTTTGGCATTTTTTAGTCATTCTGGCCTATTAACCAATAAGTTCACGGTGTCCAATCCAAAATTTATGCTTTCATGAGCTATAACTCATGATTTTTAGCAATTTTTATTCAATTAGACCCACTAGCAACTATCTTCGTGGAATCCAAAATTCATGATTTCATGAGTTATAACGCAGGATTTTTAGCCATTTTTATTAAATTATAGCCACTGTCAAATAATTTCAAAGACTCCAAAGTTCACAATTTCATGATTTATATAACCCATGATTTTTGGTCATTTATAGTCGTTTCACCCATTAGCAAATAATTTTGTGGAGTTTAAAATTCATAATTTCATGAGCTATAACCTATGATATTTGGCCATTTTAGTTATTTCTACCAACTGGAAAATAATTACGAGAGTTAAATTTTCAAGATTTCATTAGCTATAACCCATTATTTTTATCCATTTTCGTTATTTTTACATGTTGGCAAAACAATTTGCGTAGTAAATAATTCATAATTTCATGAGTCGTAATCCATGATTTTTTTATTTTATAGTTATTCGACCTATCAACAAATAATTTCACGAAGATCAAAATTCATACTTTGATGAGATATAACCCACTATTTTTGGCCATTTTTATTTAATTTGACCCATTAGCAAATAACTTCGTGGTGTCCAAAATCCATAGTTACATGAGCTATAACCCTTAATTTGTAGCCATTTTTATTCAATTAGACCCACTGGGAAATACATTCACGGACTCCAAAATTCACGACTTTATAAGCTATAACCCATGATTTTCGGCCATTTTTAGTCATTTATACATATTAGGAAATAATTTGGCAGAGATCAAAATTAAGATTTCATGAGCTATAGCCCATAATTTTTGGCTATTTTATTCGATTAGAACTGTTTGCAAAAATTTAGCAGACTTTTAACTCTCATTTTCATGACCTGTAACCATGACTATTGGTCATTTATGGGGTCCAAAATTTATGATTTTATGAGCTATAACTTATGATTTTTTGCCATTATTATTCGATGAGATACATTGGCAAGTGATTTTGCCAACTCCAAAATTCTCGTTTTCATGAGTTATAACCCACGATTTTTGGCCATTTTCAGTCATTCCAACCCATTGGCAAATAATTTTATAGAGTTCAAAATTCATGATTTCTGGAGTCATAACCCATGATTTTTGGCCATTTTTAGTTATTTCTACCAATTGGCAAATAACTTCCTAGTGTCCAAAATTCACGATTTCATGAGCTATAACTCATGCCTTTGGACTATTTTAAGGTTTTTCGACCCATTAGAAAAAAATTTTGTGAAGTTTAAAATTAAGGATTTCATGAGCTATAACCCATAATGTTTTGCTATTTTTAGTCATTTCAACCCGTCAGAAAATAAGTTCATAGTGTCCAAAATTCATGCTTTCATGAGCTATAACCCACGATTTTTTTATCATTTTTAGTCAATCGGACCCATTAGCAAATAACTTTGTGGAGTCCAAAATTCATGATTTTATGAGCTGTAACCCGTGATTTTTAGCCATTTTTATTCAATTATACCCATTGGCAAATAGTTTTACGGATCCCAAAATTCATGATTTTATGAGCTATAACTCACGATTTTTAGCCTTTTTTATGCCAATATTCCCATTAGCGAATAATTCATAGACTCTAAAATTCATGATTTTATGAGCAATACCCCACGATTTTTTCTTATTTTTTATCTTTCCGACACATTGGCAAATAATTTCACAGAATCCAAAATTTATGATTTCATGAGCTATAATCGACAATTTTTGGTATTTTTTAGTCATTCGAACCTATTAGCAAATAATTTATAGAGTCTAAAATTCATGCTTTCATGAGCTATGACCTATGATTTTTGGCCATATTTTTCAGTTAGACCCATTCGAAAAATAACTTTGCGGAATCCAAAATTCATGAATTCATGAGTTATAACTCATAATTTTTTATGATTTTTATTCAATTGGACCCACTGACAAATTATTTCACAAACTCCAAATTTCACAAATTCATGAGCTATAACCCATGATTTATTTGTTAATTTTATTCATTTTGACCCACTGGCAGAAAACTTCGCGGAGTTCAAAATTCATGATTTCATGAACTATAACCCATAATTTTGGCCATTTTATTTCAATTAGACCTATTGGTAAATAATTTCCCAAAACCAAAATTATAATTTCATAGCTATAACCAATGATTTTTGGCCTTTTCAATTGTTTTGATCCATTACCAAATAGTTTTGTGGAGTTCAAAGTTCATGATTTCATGCACTATAACTCAACGTTTTTAGTCCATTTTCATTCATTTTGATCTAAGGAAAAAAATTGTGAAGGTAAAAATTCACGATTTCATGAGCACCAATGATTTTTGGCCATAATTTAGTCATTTCTACCCATTCGCAAATAATTTTATGGATTTTAAAATTCATGATTTCATAAGCTATAAGCCACGATTTATGGTCTTTTTCAGTCGTTATGACACATAAGTAAATAATTTTGCAGAGTCAAAATTTAATAATTTTATCAGCTATAACTCATAATTTTTTATTATTTTTATTCGATTAGGCCCATTAGCAAATAACTTTGCGGAGTCCAAAATTCATAATATATTGAGCTATATGCCACGAATTTTTTGTAATTTTTATTCAATTAGACCCACTGACAAATGATTTCATGAGCAAATATTAACCCATGATTTTTTGTCATAACTAGTCATTTCGATCCACAAGAAAAAAACTTCATGGAGTCCAAAATTCATGATTTCATGAATTGGCTATTTTTATTCAATTAGGCCAATTGGTCAATAACTTATTGAAGTTAAAAAATTAGGATTTCATGAGCTACAGCCCACACTTTTTAGCCATTTTTATTCGATTCGATACTTTGGCAAATAGATTTGTGAAACTCTAAAGTTCATGATTTCATGCTCTGTAGTCCATAATTTTTAAATATTTTGAATCATTTCCACCGATTAGCAAATAATTTGGCGTAGTTTAAAATTTAAGATTTAATGAGCTATAACCCATGGTTTTTAACCATTTTCATTCAATTAGAACCATTCTTAAATAATTTAGCGGACTAAAATTCATATTTTTATGACCTATAACCCACGATTTTAGAACATTTTTAGTCTTTCTGGCCCATTCGTAAATAATTTTGTGGTGTCCAAAATTTACTATTTCATGAGCTATAACCCATGACGTTAGCCATTTTTAGTCATTTCTACCCATTGGCTAATAATTTCGTTTCACGATTTCATTAGCTATAACCCATAATTTTTGCCTATTTTTATTTTTTTGACCCGTTGACAAATAATTTTACAGAGTAAAAAATTTTACAATTTCATGAGCTAACCTATAATTTTTAGCAATTAATAGTCATTCTGACCCATTAGTAAATAAATTCATGAAGTCCAAAATTCATGCTTTCATGAGCTATAACTCACGATTTTTGGCCATTTTTCTTCAATTGGACCCATTGGTAAATAACTTTACGGAGTCTAAAATTCATGATTTTATAAGTTATAACCCATTTTTATTTAATTATACCCACTAGCAAATAATTTCATGGACTCTAAAATTCAAGATTTTCTGAGCTATAACCTATAATTTTTGCCATTTTTATTCGATTAGACCCATTGGCTAATAATTTTACGGATCCCAAAATTCATGATTTCATAAGTAATAACCGTGATTTTTAGTCATTTTAGTCATTTCGCCCATTGTCAAATAATTTTCTGAGTCCAAAATTCATGATTTCATGAGCTACAACTCATGATATTTGACAATTTTAGTTATTTCTACCCATTTACATATAATTTCTAAAACTTTAAAATTTAAGATTTAATGAGCTATAACCCATGATTTGTTTACCATTTTTGTTGTTTTGAGACAAAATTTATGATTTCATGAACTATAATTCATGATTTTTGGCCATTTTAGTCATTTCTACCCATTCGCAAATAATTTCATGGAGTCCAAAATTTATGTTTTCAAGAGCTACAACCCATGATTTTTGGCCATTTTATTCAATTTGACCCATTGGCAAATAACTTCCAGTGTCCAAAATTCATGATTTTATGAGCTATAACTCACGATTTTTGGCCATTTTTATTCAATTGGACCCATTGGTAAATAATTTCATGGACTATCAAATTAACGATTTCATAAGGTATAACCCATAAGTTTTTATCATTTTTAGTCATTTCTACCCATTGGCAAATAATTTCATGGAGTCCAAAATTCATGAATTCATGAGTTATAACCCATGATATTTTGCCATTTTTATTTATTTCTACCCATGACAAATAATTCATAGAGATTAAAATGTAAGATTTCAAGAGCTATAACCCATGATTTTTGGCCTTTTCAATTGTTTTGATCCATTACCAAATAGTTTTGTGGAGTTCAAAGTTCATGATTTCATGAGCTAACCTATAATTTTTAGCAATTAATAGTCATTCGACCCATTAGCAAATAATTTCATGGAGTCCAAAATTTATGATTTCATGAGCTATGACCCATGATTTTTGGCCATTTTATTCAATTAGACCTATTGGTAAATAATTTCATGGACTCTAAAATTCATGCTTTCATGAGCTATAACCCACGATTTTTGGCCATTTTTATTTGATTGGACCCATTGGCAAATAACTTCCAGTGTCCAAAATTCATGATTTTATGAGCTATAACCCATGATTTTTGGCCATTTTCAATCTTTTCTACCAATTAGCAATTAATTTAGCGAGTTCATAATTAAGATTTTATGTGGTACAACCCACAATTTTAGCTATTTTTATTTGATTAGAACCATTTACAAATAATTTAGCGGACTAAAATTCATATTTTTATGACCTATAACCCACGATTTTAGAACATTTTTAGTCTTTTCGGCCCATTCAGTAAATAATTTTGTGGTGTCCAAAATTTACTATTTCATGAGCTATAACCCATGACGTTAGCCATTTTAGTCATTTCTACCCATTGGCTAATAATTTCGTTTCACGATTTCATTAGCTATAACCCATAATTTTGCCTATTTTTATTTTTTGACCCGTTGACAAATAATTTTACAGAGTAAAAATTTTACAATTTCATGAGCTAACCTATAATTTTTAGCAATTAATAGTCATTCGACCCATTAGTAAATAAATTCATGAAGTCCAAAATTCATGCTTTCATGAGCTATAACTCACGATTTTTGGCCATTTTTCTTCAATTGGACCCATTGGTAAATAATTTTATGAGTCAAAATTCATGATTTTATAAGTTATAACCCATTTTTATTTAATTATACCCACTAGCAAATAAATTCATGGACTCTAAAATTCAAGATTTTCGAGCTATAACCTATAATTTTGCCATTTTTATTCGATTAGACCCATTGGCGAATAATTTTACGAATCCAAAAGTTATGATTTCATAAGTAATAACCGTGATTTTTAGTCATTTTTAGTCATTTCGGCCCATTGTCAAATAATTTTACAGAGTCCAAAATTCCCGATTTCATGAGCTACAACTCATGATATTTGACAATTTTTAGTTATTTCTACCCATTTACATATAATTTCTAAAACTTTAAAATTTAAGATTTAATGAGCTATAACCCATGATTTGTTTACCATTTTTTGTTGTTTTGAGACAAAATTTTATGATTTCATGAACTATAATTCATGATTTTTGGCAGTTTTTTAGTCATTCTGACCTATTAGCATATAATGTCATGGAGTCCAAATTTATGTTTTCAAGAGCTACAACCCATGATTTTTGGCCATTTTTATTCAATTTGACCCATTGGCAAATAACTTCGCCAAGTCCAAAATTCATGATTTTATGAACTATAAATCATGATTTTGGCCACTTTTATTCAAGTAGACCCATTTGTAAATAATTTCATGGACTATCAAATTAACGATTTCATAAGGTATAACCCATAAGTTTTTTTTATCATTTTTAGTCATTACGATCCAATGGCAAATAATTTCGTGGAGTCCAAAAGTCACAATTTCATGAGCTCTAACCCATGATATTTTGCCATTTTTATTTATTTCTACCCATGACAAATAATTTCATAGAGATTAAAATGTAAGATTTCAAGAGCTATAACCCATGATATTTGTCCAATTTTGGATGTTTTGACCCATTGGCAAATAATTTTGCGGAGTCAAAATTCACGATTTCATGAGCTGTAACCTATAATTTTTAGCATTTTATAGTCGTTCTGACCTATCGGCAAATACTATCACAGAGTCAAAATTTTATAATTTTATGAGCTGTAACCCACGATTTTTGGCATTTTATAATCATTCTGACCTATCAGCAAATAATTTCACAGAGCCTAAAATTCATGCTTTTATGAGCTATAACCCACTATTTTTGGCTATTTTTATTTGATTGGACCCATTGGCAAATAACTTCGCGGATTCCAAAATTTATAATTTTATGAGTTATAGCCCATGATTTTTGGCCATTTTCAATCTTTTCTACCAATTAGCAATTAATTTAGCAGAGTTCATAATTAAGATTTTATGTGGTACAACCCACAATTTTTAGCTATTTTTATTTGATTAGAACCATTTACAAATAATTTAGCGGACTCTTAAAGTCTCATTTTCGTACCCTATAACTAATGATTTTTTATCATTTTTAGTAATTTCGACCCATTAGCAAATAATTTCACAGAGTCCAAATTCACGATTTAATGGGCTATAACCCACGATATTTGATCATTTTTAGTGATTTCTACTCATTGGCTAATAATTTTACGTAGTTAAAAATTCAAGATTATATGTACTATGACCCATAATTTTTGGCCATTTTTAGTTGTTTTGACCCTTTGGTAAATAATTTCGCAATGTTCAAAATTAACGATTTCATAAACTATAACCCATAATTTTTGGCTTTTTTTTATCATTTCAGCACATTGGCAAAAAAAACTTTTCGGTGTCAAATTTATGATTTCATGAGCAATAATCTATTACTTTTACCCATTTTTATTTGATTTGACCGATTCGCAAAAAAACTTTGTGGAGTCCAAAATTTATGATTTCTTGAGTTGTAACCTACGATTTTTGGCCATTATTATTTGATTAGACCTATTGGCAAGTAATTTCACAGACTCCAAAATTCACGTTTTTATGAGCTATAATCCATAATGTTTTGCCATTTTTAGTCATTCCAACCTATTGGTAAATAATTTCATGGATTTTAAAATTCATAATTTCATGAACTATAATGCATGATTTTCTAACCATGTTTAGTCATCTCTACCAAATGGCAAATTATTTTGCGGAGTCACAAATTCACAATTTCTCGAGCTATAACCCATGATTTCTGGCTATATTTAGTTATTTCGACCCATTAACAAAAACAACTTTGTGAAGTCTAAAATTTAGGAATTCATGTGCTATAACCTATAATTTTTAGTCATTTTGACCCATCAGCAAATAATTTTATAGAGTCTAAAATTCATGCTTCCATGTGCTATAACCCATTAGATTTTGTTATTTTTATTTAATTGGACACATTAGAAATTAACTTCACGGGGTCCAAAATTTATGATTTCGTGAGCTATAATCCAAAATTTATGGCCCATTTTATTCAATTATATCCAATCATAAATAATTTCACGGATCCCAAAATTCACGATTTTATGAGCTATAACCCATAATTTTTGGCCATTTTATTCAATTAGACCAATTCACTAATAATTTTGTAGATTTAAAAATTTTTGATTTTATAAGTAATAACCATTGTTTTTTGTTATTTTTAGTCATTTTGATCCAATGATAAATAATTTCGCAGAGTCCAAAATTCGTGATTTCATGAGCTATAACTCACGATATTTGGCCATTTTTATTCATTTCTATCCGTTGATATATAATTTTAGAGAATTCAAAATTCAAGAATTAATGAGCTATAACCCACGATTTTTGGCAATTTTTAGTTATTTTGATCCATTGGCCAATAATTTCACGGATTTAAAAAATTCACGATTTCATGAGCTAAAACCCATGATTTTTGACATTTTTTAGTCGTTCTAACCTTTTAACACATAATTTCACAGAGTCCATAATTTTTAGCCATTTTTATTCAATTAGTCCCATAGGCAAATCACTTTGCGGAGTCCAAATTTTATGATTTCATGAGTTATAAACCATAATTTTTGGGCATTTTTATTCAATTAGACCTGCGGATAAATAATTTCATGGACTCCAAGATTAACGATTTCATAAGCCCTCGATTTATTGTTATTTTTAGTCTTTCCCACCCATTGGTAAATAATTTCACGGGTAAAAAATTCACGATTCCATGAGCTATAACTCACATTATTATGTGTTATAACCCACGATGTTTTACCATTTTTAATCATTCTAGCATATTGGCAACTAATTTTATGGAGTCCAAAGTTCATGGTTTCATGAGCTATAACGCATGATTTTTGGCCATGTTTAGTCATCTCTACCAATTGGCAAATTATTTTGTGGAGTCACAAAATCACGATTTTCAGAGCTATAACCCATTATTTTTTATTATATTTAGTTTTTTCGACCCATTAGCAAAAAAAAACTTTGTGAAGTCTAAAATTTAGGAATTCTTGTGCTGTAACCTATAATTTTTGGTCATTTTTAGTCATTTTGACCCATCAGCAAATAATTTTATAGAGTCTTAAATTCATGCTTTCATGAGTTATAACCCATTATTTTTTTGCTATTTTTATTTAATTGGACACGTTAGGATATAACTTTAAAAAGTTCAGAATTTATGATTTTATGAGCTATAATCCACGATTTATGGCCCATTTTATTCAATTATATCCAATAATAAATAATTTCACGGACCCCAAAATTCACGATTGTATGAGCTATAACCCACGATTTTCAGTCATTTTTATTCGATTAGACCGATTCATGAATAATTTTACAGATTCAAAAATTTATGATTCCATAAGTAACCTATAATTTTTGGTCATTTTTAGTCATTTCGATCCATTGACAAATAATTTCGCGGAGTCCAAAATTCGCGATTTCATGAGCTATAGCTCACGATATTTGACCATTTTTATTCATTTTTACAAAATGATATATAATTTTAGAGAATTCAAATTCAAGAGTTAATGAACTAGAACCCACGATTTTTGGCAGTTTTTGGTTATTTTGACCCATTGACCAATAATTTCATGGAGTTAAAAATTTACTATTTCATGAGCTATAACCCATGATTTTTGACATGTTTTAGTCATTCTGACCTTTTAGCACATAATTTCATGGAGTCCATAATTTTTGGCCATTTTTATTCAATTGGTCCCACATGAAAATAACTTCGAGGAGTCTAAAATTCATGATTTCATGAGCTGCAAATCATAATTTTGGGCATTTTTTATTCAATTAGATCCGCGGGTAAATTTCATGGACTCTAAAATTAATGATTTTATGAGCTATAACTCATGATTTATTATTATTTTTAGTCATTCTGATCCATTGGCAAATAATTTCATGGAGTTAAAATTCACGATTCTATGAGCTATAACTCATGATATTTGGTCATTTTTATTCATTTCTATCCATTAGAATATAATATTAAAGAATTTAAAATTCAAGATTTCATGAGCTATAACCTACAAATTTTGTCCATTTTTTGTTATTTTGACCCACTGCAAACAATTTCACGAAGTCTAAAATTCACGATTTTGTGAGCTATAACCCTTGATTTTTGGCCTTCTTTAGTCGTTTGACCCATTGGCAAATTATTTCATGGAGCCCAAAACTCACGATTTTATGAGCTATAACTCAAGATTTTTATCAATTTTTATTTATTTTGATCCAAGGAAAAAATTCTGAGGAGGCAAAATTTCATGATTTCATGAGCACCAATGACTTTTTGTCATTTTTAGTCATTCTTTCCATTCGCAAAGAATTTTGTGGAGTACAAGATTCATAATTTTAGGAGCTATAATCCATGCTTTATTGCCTTTTTTAGCTATTCTGACAGTAAATAATTTCACGGAGTCCAAAATTTATGTTTTCATCACTTATAACCCATGATTTTTGGATATTTTTATTTTATTGGATTCATTGGTAAATAACTTCATATAGTCCATAATTCAGGATTTCATGACCTATAATCCATGATTTTTGACCATTTTTATTCAATTAGACCAACTGGCAAATAATTTACGGACTCCAAAATTAATAATTTTATGAGTTATAACCCATGATTTGTTGCTATTTTTAGTCATTTCAATCCACTGGCAAAAAACTTCATGGAGTCCAAAATTATTTCATGAGCTCTAACTCATAATTTTTTACCATTTTTTTCAATTAACCCATTGATAAATAATTTCTTGGAGTCCAAATTTCACGATTTCATAGCTTTAACCAATGATTTTTGGTCTTTTTAGTCATTTTGATCCATCAACAAATAATTTTATGAAGTCTAAAATTCACAATTTTATAAGCTATAACCTAAGATTTTTGTCCATTTTCAGTCATTTTGATGTAAGGGAAAAAAATTCTGCGGAGGCAAAAATTCACGATTTCATGAGCACAAATTAGTTTTAGTCATATTTAGTCATTTCTACCAACTTGAAAATAATTTCATGGAGTCAAAAATTCATGATTTCATGAGCTATAACCCATTATTGCCTTTTTTAGTCGTGTTAACCCATTAGTAACTAATTTTAAAAAGTCCAATTTTCATGATTTCATGAGCTATAACCAGATTTTTGGCCATTTTTATTTGATTAGGCCCATTATTAAATAACTTTGCAGAGTCCAAAATTCATGATTTCATGAGCTATTACCTATATTTTTTACAATTTTTATTCAATTAGACCCAGTGGCAAATAATTTCAATTAGACCCACGATTTTTTATCAATCTTAATCGTTTCGAGCCACAAACAAAAAACTTCATGGAGTCCAAAATTCATGATTGTATGAACTATAACCCAAGAATTTTGGTTATTTTTATTAAATTAGGCCCATTGGCCAACAACTTATTGGAGTCTAAAAATTAGGATTTTCATGAGCAATAACACACATTTCTGGCATTTTTTTTATCAATCAGACACATTACCAAATAAATTTATGGAATCCAAAATTCACGATTTCATGAGCCATAACCTATGGTGTTTTGCTAATTTTGGTCATTTCTAACCATTAGCAAATAATTTGGCATAGTTTAAATTTTATGATATCATGAGCTATAACCCACGATTTTTAGCCTTTTTTATTCAATTCGAACCATTTGCAAATAATTTAGCAGACTCTAAAATTCACATTTTTATGACATAGAAGCTACGATTTTCGATCATTTTTAGTCATTCTGACCCATTGGTAAATAATTTCGTGGAGTCCGAAATTCATGATTTCATAAGTTATAACCCAAAATTTTTGTCCATTTTCATCCCATTCAATCTAGGGGGAAAAATTTAGCGGAGGCAAAAATTCATGATTTCATGAGCTATAACCTATGCTTTTTAGCCATTTTTAGAAATCTCTATCCATTGGTAAATAATTTCGTGAGTTCCAAAATTCATGATTTAATGAGCTATAACCCATAATTTTTGGCCCTTTTAGTCGTTTTGACCCATTGGCAAATAATTTAATAGAGTCCAAAATTCATGCTGTCATGAGCTATAACCCAAGATTTTTTTTTACTTTTATTCAATTAGACCCAGTGGAAAATAATTTCACGGACCCCAAAATTCACGATTTCATGAGCTATAACCCATAATTTTTTACCATTTTAAGTAGTTTTGACCCACTGGCAAACAACTTCGTAGAAGTTAAAATTCATGATTTCGTGAAACCTATGATTTTTGGTCATTTTTATTCGATTAGACTTGTTGGTCACTAACTTCTCGAATTCCAAAATTCATGATTTCATGAGCTATAACCAATGATTTTTTGCCATTTTTATTCAATTAGACCCATTGACAATAATTTTTTAAGCTTCAAAATTCACGATTTCATTCGCTATAACCCACAATTGTTTCCCATATTTTTGACCCATTGGCAAAAAACTTTGCGGAGCTAAAAGTTTATGACTTAATGTGCTATAACCCATGATTTTTGACTATATTTATTTGATTGGATCCATTGGTCACTAACTTCTCGAATTCTAAAATTCATGATTTCATAAGTGATAACCAACGATATTTTTATCATTTTTATTTGATTAGACCCATTGGCAATAATTTTTTAAGTTCCAAAATTCATGATTTCATTTGCTATAACCCATGAATTTTTGCCATATTTTTTACCCAATGGGAAAAAAACTTTGCGGAGCTAAAAATTTATGACTTAATGTGCTATAACCCATGATTATTGTCCATATTTATTTGATTGGACTCATTGGCAAATAACTTTGCGGAATCTAAAATTCATGATTTCATAAGCTATAATTCATGATTTTTGCCATTTTTATTCAGTTAGACCCACTAGCAAATAATTTCACGGACTCTAAAATTCACGATTTCATAAGCTATAATCCATAATTTTTAGTTATTTTTAGTCATTCTGATCTATTGACAAATAACTTCCCAGAGTCTAAAATTCACAATTATAATTCACAATTTTATGAGCTAAAACCCACGATATTTTGCCATTTTTAGTTATTTCTACCCATTGGTAAATAATTTTGTAGAGTCCAAAATTTAAGATTTCATGAGCTATAACCTACGATTTTTTATCATTTTTTGTTGTTGTGACCCAATGTCAAATAATTTTGCAGAGTCAAAATTTCATAATTTTGTGAGCAATAACCCATGGTTATTGGCTTTTTGGTGTTCTAACCCATTAGCAAATACTTTCACGAGTCTAAAATTCATGCTTTCATGAGCTATAACCCACGATTTTTGGTTATTTTTTTTCAAAGAGACTCATTGGCAAATAACTTCGAGTCTAAAACTCATGATTTCGTGAGCTATAATCCATGATTTTTACTATTTTAATTCAATTAGGCGCGTTAGCAAATAATTTGACGGACTCCAAAATTCATGATTTCATAAGCTATAATCCATAATTTTTAGTTATTTTTAGTCATTCGATCTATTGACAAATAACTTCGAGTCTAAAATTCACAATTATAATTCACAATTTTATGAGCTAAAACCCACGATATTTTGCCATTTTAGTTATTTCTACCCATTGGTAAATAATTTTGTAGAGTCCAAAATTTAAGATTTCATGAGCTATAACCTACGATTTTTATCATTTTTGTTGTTGTGACCCAATGTCAAATAATTTTGCAGAGTCAAAATTTCATAATTTTGTGAGCAATAACCCATGGTTATTGGCTTTTTTTTGGTGTTCTAACCCATTAGCAAATACTTTCACAGAGTCTAAAATTCATGCTTTCATGAGCTATAACCCACGATTTTTGGTTATTTTTTTTCAAAGAGACTCATTGGCAAATAACTTCACGGAGTCTAAAACTCATGATTTCGTGAGCTATAATCCATGATTTTTTACTATTTTAATTCAATTAGACGCGTTCGCAAATAATTTGACGGACTCCAAAATTCATGATTTCATGCCCACGAGTTTTGGCATTTTATAGTTGTTCTAACCTATTAGTAAAAAAATTCAAGGAGTCCAAAACTCATGATTTCATGAGCTATAATCCATAATTTTTGGCCAACTTTATTCAATTAGACCCATGGGCAAATAATTTCACGAACTCTAAAATTCACGATTTCATGGGCACCTACGATTTTTTGTCATTTTTATTCGTTCCAACTCATAGGAAAATAATTTTGTGAGTCCAAAACTCACAATTTTTAGCTATTTTTAGTCCAAAATTCACATGTGACCATTTTTGGTCATTTCTACCCATTGATAAATAATTTCATAGACTTTAAAATTAAATATTTCATGAGCTATATTCCATGATTTTAGCTATTTTTTATTGTTTTAACCCACTGTCTAATAATTTCATAGAGGAAAAAATTCACAATTTCATGAGCTATAATCCACGACTTTTGGCATTTTTTAGTCATCGACCTATTAGCAAAAAATTTCATGGAGTTCAAAATTCATACTTTTATGAGCTATAACCCATAATTTTTTGCCATTTTTATTCGATTGGACCCATTTGCAAATAACTTCGTAGAGTCAAAATTTCATGATATCAAGAGTTGTATCCCTTGATTTTTAGCCATTTTTATTCAATTAGACCCCACTGGTAAATAATTTCATGGACTCCAAAATTAACGACTTTATGAGCTATAACACATGATTTATAGTCATGTTTAGTGGTTCTTGCCCATTACCAAATAATTTTGCGGAGCCTAAAATTCACGATTCCATAAGCTATAACTCACGATATTTGGCCATTTTTGTTCATTTCTATCCATTGGCCAATAATTTCACAGAGTTTAAAATTTAAGATTTCATGAGTTATAATCCACGATTTTTGCCCATTTTTTATTGTTTTGATCCATTGGCATATAATTTCACAAAGTCAAAAATTCATGATTTTATGAGCTATAACTCACAATTTTTGGCCTTTTAGTCATTTTGACTAATTGACATATAATTGTATGGAGTCCAAAATTCACGATTTCATGAGCTAAAGCCCAAAATTTTTGTCAATTTTTATTCATTTTGATCAATGGGAAAACAATTCTGCAGAGGCAACAATTTATGATGTCATAAGCACCAACAATTTTGGCCATTTTATTCCTTTCTATCCATTCGCAAATAATTTCATGGAGTCCAAATTTAGGATTTCATGACCATTAGCAAATAATTTCATGGAGTCTAAAATTCATGTTTTCATGAACTATAACCCACAATTTTGGCCATTTTATTTGATTGGACCCATTGGTAAATAACTTGAAGCCTAAAATGTAGGATTTCATGAGCTATAACCCATGATTTTTAAATATTTTTATTCAATTACACCCACTAGCAACTAATTTCACAGATTTTAAAATTTACAATTTCTTAACTATAGTCCACAATTTTTGCCATTTTTAGACATTTCGACCCTTTGCACAAAAATTCACGAGTCCAAAGTTAATAATTTCATGAGCTATAACTCATGATTTTTAACCATTTTTATTCAATTAGACCCATTGGCAAATAATTTCATGCAATCTAAAATTGAGATTTCATAGCTATATCCCATGATTTTTGGCCTTTTAGTCATTTTGATCTATTGGCAAATAGTTTCAGATAGTACAAAGCGCATGATTTCATGATCTATAACCCAAGATTTTTGTCCATTTTATTCATTTGATCCAAGGGAAGAAATTCTCTGAGAGGCAAAATTTCGATTTCATGAGCACCAATGATTTCGACCATTTTCAGTCATTTTTACCCATTCACAAATTATTTTGTGGTGTCAAAATTTATGATTTCATGAACTATAACCCACAACTTATTGCCTCTTTTAGTCATTCTAACTAATTCACAAATAATTTTGCAGAGTAAAAATTCACGATTTCATGAGCTATAACCATAATTTTGGCCATTTTATTCGATTAGAACCATTCGCAAATAATTTTGCGAGTCCAAAATTCATAATTTCATGAGCTATAACCATAATTTTTACAATTTTTATTCGATTAGACCCACTAGCAAATAATTTCACGGACTCTAAAATTCACGATCGATTTCATGAGCAATAATAACCTATGATTTTTTCCATTCTTAGTTATTTCGACCCACATTCAAAAAAATCGGAGTCTAAAATTGATGATTTCATGAACTATAACCCATAATTTTTTCAGTTTTATTCAATTAGGACCATTGGTCAATAACTCATCTGAGTCTAAAAATCGATTTTATGAGCTATAACTCACGTTTTTGGCTGTATTTATTTAATTAGACCGGTTGGCAAATAGATTTGTGGACTTTAAAATTCAAGATTTAGTTAGCCGTTGATTCAATTATGTCCATTGGCAAATAATTTCATGGAGTCCAAAATTCACGATTTCATGAGCTATAAACCACGATTTTTATAATTTTTATTCAATTAGACCCACTAGCAAATAATTTCACAGATTCTAAAATTCACGATCGATTTCATGAGCAATAATAACCCATGATTTTTTTTCATTCTTAGTTATCTCTGGTCATTTTTATTCACGATCCATTTCATGAACAATAATAACCCACATTTATTTTTGCATTCTTAATCATTTCCACCCACATGCAAAAAAAACATCAAGGAATCTAAATTTGATGATTTCATGAACTATAACCCATGATTTTTGGCCATTTTTATTCAATTAGGCCCATTGGTCAATAACTTATCGGAGTCCAAAAAACAGGATTTCATGAGCTACAACCCATGTTTTTGGCCGTATTTATTTGATTAGACCAATTGGCAAATAGATTTGTGGACTTCAAAATTCAAGATTTCATCAGCTATAACTCACGATTTTTGGCCATTTTTATTCGATTAGAACCATTCGCAAATAATTTAGCAGACTCTAAAATTCACATTTGCATGACCTAAAACTCATAATTTTTTATCATTTTTAATCATTCCGATCCATTGAAAAATAATTTTGAGGAGTCTGAAATTCATGATTTAATGAGCTATAACCATAATTTTTGGCCATTTTTGGTTGTTTTGATCCATTGGCAAATAATTTTGCAGAGTAAAAATTCACGATTTTATAAGCTTTAACACATGATATTTAGCAATTTATAGTTGTTCTGACCCATTAGCAAATAGTTTTACGGAGTCCAAAATCTATACTTTCATGAGCTCTAACCATAATTTTTGCCATCTTTATTCGATTGGACACATCGACAAATAACTTTATGAGTCCAAAATTCATAATTTCATGAGCTATAACCATAATTTTTACAATTTTTATTCGATTAGACCCACTAGCAAATAATTTCACGGACTCTAAAATTCATATTCGATTTCATGAGCAATAATAACCTATGATTTTTTCCATTCTTAGTTATTTCGACCCACATTCAAAAAAATCGGAGTCTAAAATTGATGATTTCATGAACTATAACCCATAATTTTTTCAGTTTTATTCAATTAGGACCATTGGTCAATAACTCATCAGTCTAAAATCGGATTTTATGAGCTATAACTCACGTTTTTGGTCGTATTTATTTAATTAGACCGGTTGGCAAATAGATTTGTGGACTTTAAAATTCAAGATTTAGTTAGCCGTTGATTCAATTATGTCCATTGGCAAATAATTTCATGGAGTCCAAATTTAGGATTTCATGAGCTATAAACCACGATTTTTATAATTTTTATTCAATTAGACCCACTAGCAAATAATTTCACAGATTCTAAAATTCACGATCGATTTCATGAGCAATAATAACCCATGATTTTTTTCATTCTTAGTTATCTCTCGGTCATTTTATTCACGATCCATTTCATGAACAATAATAACCCACATTTATTTTTGCATTCTTAATCATTTCCACCCACATGCAAAAACATCAAGGAATCTAAATTTGATGATTTCATGAACTATAACCCATGATTTTTGGCCATTTTATTCAATTAGGCCCATTGGTCAATAACTTATCGAGTCCAAAATCTATACTTTCATGAGCTCTAACCATAATTTTGGCCATTTTATTCGATTAGACCCATCGGCAAATAATTTCATGGACTTCAAAATTCAAGATTTCATCACTATAACTCACGATTTTTGGCCATTTTATTCGATTAGAACCATTCGCAAATAATTTAGCAGACTCTAAAATTCACATTTGCATGACCTAAAACTCATAATTTTTTATCATTTTTAATCATTCCGATCCATTGAAAAATAATTTTGAGGAGTCTGAAATTCATGATTTAATGAGCTATAACCATAATTTTTGGCCATTTTTGGTTGTTTTGATCCATTGGGCAAATAATTTTGCAGAGTAAAAAATTCACGATTTTATAAGCTTTAACACATGATATTTAGCAATTTATAGTTGTTCTGACCCATTAGCAAATAGTTTTACGGAGTCCAAAATCTATACTTTCATGAGCTCTAACCATAATTTTTTGCCATCTTTATTCGATTGGACACATCAGCAAATAACTTTGCGGAGTCCAAAATTCATGATTTCATGAGTAACAATCCTTGATTTTTGGCTAGTTTTATTCGATTAGACCCACTGGCAAATAATTTCATGCACTCCAAAATTCACGATTTCATGAGCTATAAACCACGATTTTTTATCATTTTTAGTCATCCCGACCTATTGATAAATAATTTCTCGTAGTCTGCACATCATGATTTATGAGCTATAACCAATGATATTTAGCCATTTTTAGCCATTTCTACCCATTGGCAAATAATCTCACAGAGTTTAAAATCTAAGATTTCATGAGCGATAACCCACGATTTTTGGTCATATTGTTTTGACCCATTGTCAAATAATTTTACGGAGTTAAAAATTCACAATGTTATGAGCTATAACGCATGGTTTTTGGCTTTTTTGGTATTCTGACCCCTTAGCAAATAATTTCACGAAGTCCAAAATTCATGCTTTTATAAGCTATAACTCGTGATTTTTGGTCATTTTTATTCGATTAGACCCATTAACAAATAATTTCATGGAGTCCAAAACTCATGATTTCATGAGCTATAATCCATGATTTTTGTTTGGCCATTTTTCTTCAATTAGACCCACTGGCAAATAATTTCATGGACTTCAAAATTTACGATTTCATGATCTATAAACTGTGATTTTTGGTCTTTTTTAATTGTTTCGACCCATTAGCAGATAATTTTGTAGAGTTCAAATTTCATACTTCAGCAGTTATTACCCATGATATTTGGTCATTTTTAGTCATTTCTACCCTATGGCGAATAATTTCGTAGAGTTTAAAATTTAAGATTTCATGAGTTATAACCCACGATTTTTGACCATTTTTTGTTGTTTTGACCCACTGGCTCGATAGGTGGATGTAGCCCCATTGATGGGTGACTCACCTTATATATCTTGTGTATGCTCTCAGTGTTGATTATTCTCTCTATACTCTCGAAGAGCTCCCTGGATCTTTCCTACTCTCATTTTAGACATGCCTTAGTGAAATCATTCATATTCTTAACTGAGATTTCCATGTTACTTTTCACCTGACACCTCAAGATAGATCCATCTCTATTACTGGACATTTTCAGTAACCTTTATCATTTATCTGTCTAGTTATCACCACAAACAAACATTTTCAAACCTTATCACTTCATTCTATCTTTCACATGAACCCATAAAATATCTAAATACTCTCAATAACCTTATTCACATAATTATGAAAAGTATTTTTTGTTTTTAAAATATATTTATAATTGAGTGTTTCTAGTAGGACCCAAAAATGGGACAGCTATATGGGACAAGGTGACATGGCAGCTATAAATAGAAATTATTAATGTGCTAAAAAATATGACTCATCAATGAGTTGGAATATACTTTGAATAGAGCAAGGGGTATTTGAGTAACTATGTGAGTCATCTCTTTCAACAATAAACCCAGTAAAATAAAAATACCCAAATCCACACGCCCTAGTCCAAATCATCACTGAAGTAGCCATCGACGCGAAATATAACCAATAAACTCGCGAACCCTCGTGCTCATGCCGCCGGCGACGCCCTCCATCCTTGGTCCCATCAATAGCCTCAATGTTCCATTAAAATCATCTCCTTCTTACTAGATTAATCTTCATGAACACATCACCAAAGTTTTAATCTCTCAAATTAATGTTAGAAATCACCTCACAATGGAGGAAGAAGATGCAACAGCCGTACTCCCTCTAAACTCCCTTCTCTCCTCCGTCTAACTCTGAACAAGACAAGGAAGAAGAAAGACCGAGTAACAATAATAGTAACAAGAAGAAGACAACCACTTATCCAAGGATCTCGATCACATCCCCCATCTTTCCATTACACACTCAAGCTCAATCTAAACCTATCGAAGCAGTAACCTACGTCTTACAAAGAGCCCCCATCCAAAATTGATTCTCAAAGTCTTTAGAGCCAACCCAATTAAAAGATTTCTTTGTTGATCCCAAATTTAAAAGTTCAATCAATCACAACAAGAAGCGTCGATGGAGTAGACAACACAATCAGAGACGGGAATGACGATGCCGGCGTAGGTGCCGGAGCAGGAGACGGTGAGCCTGATGGAGAGGGGGAACATGAGAGGCCATGGCCAAAGAATAACATCTTTTTTTTATTTTTAAAGTAGTCCTCCAATTCATTGAAACTGCTATTAGTTTCTTTAATTCGTAAGTTATTTTGCAATGGATCCCTCAAGTCACTGAAATTGCCCTTAGGATTCCCCTTCAATGCTACTTCTACTTCCATATCATTTAAGTGACTTAATAGAGATTTTATGATTTAAGAGACTACTTTCAGAATAACTTAAGAATTGAGAATCTAATGACAACTTAAGTGAGGAACTAAATT
Organism: Asparagus setaceus; assembly: GCA_012295165.1. Lineage (NCBI taxonomy): Eukaryota > Viridiplantae > Streptophyta > Magnoliopsida > Asparagales > Asparagaceae > Asparagus > Asparagus setaceus. The sequence continues at coordinate 323,880 of CM022710.1, forward strand.
AGAAATATGCAAGATAGATCCAGTAAAAAAATGTCAAAAGAATAAAAAAGATGTAAAAAAAGGAAGGGGTGAAAACGAAAAACCAAACATGCGGCACTTATTTTAGGTGGCGATTGAATACCATGATGTTTTTAGTGTTTTCATGGTGTTTTTGTCAAAAATAAAACACCATGAGTTTAGAAACCATAGTGTTTTGATTAGGCTACAATATCAAAAATAAAAAATACAACACTTATTTCAAAATACCAAAGAGATATTTTAAGTTTGATGTTTGTGTTTTAAGTTTCAAGGATATTAATATAATGTCTAAAAAGTGTCTTAACAATAGGATAATTATCTGAAAACTACTTTTCATTTTCAATTTATACATAAATCATTTTAAAATTAATTTTTATTGCAATCAACCACCTCTTAGTTAAATTTTCACTAAAAGCCAAAAATAAGCTTTAAAAATTCAAGTTTCAAGACATTAGTTGTATCCTAACAAGACCTAAATACTAAAGAAATGAGTCATAATTTAGAACATTCTAGAAATAAGAAAAGGGGAAAAAAAGGGTTTTCTTCATGGAAACCCTTTAAAATAGGGTGATTTTATAGAAATCACCTTTGATGTTTAATTTACACGTAAACCACATTTAAAGTCTTTTTGTTACAATTAACCACCTAGACTTACTTTTACAAAGAAGTTTTTTAGTTTTATCGTAATAATTGGTTGCCAAAACTCAAGTATATTAGAGAGATGATCCTTAATGAAGATTATGTGGGATAGATTAGTGAAAATTTAAACTAAAAATAAGCCTATGTAATTGATTGCAAGAAAAATAACTTTAAAAATAATTTATATATAAATTGAACATCGAATGTGATTTCTATAAAATCACCATATTTTAAAGGTGGTTTCTATAAAAGGAAAACATATGCCCTACAGAAGTAGGAGTTGGACAGTTTTAATTATTAATTATGAGTTCACACCATATCTTCTCGTCATGATTTTAGAATGTTCTAAAAATAAAGAAAATAAAAAATTTAGAAAAAACAAATCTCTTTTACAAATTACAGTTTTACCCTCACAACTACAATAAGAAAGTGGACAGACTCTTCATCCATCCAACCACCGGTGGGTACATTATATACTTTTCATTACCCTCAGTGAGTGCATAATATATTAGTATAGGTAAGACGGGGGAAAAGATACAATCGTTCAATCGACAAACACTGATAACCAAAACAGCTGCAATATATAAATAATCACGCGCACATGGTAATGGTTTCGATTCTAACTAAAACATGAATTAAAACGACATACTTGAGTAAGAACACATACTAATTAACGACATACATCATCATCTTACAGAGGAGATCCAAATATTCGACCAACTAGCTAGTTAAGCTTATACACACATTAAGATTATTATTATTATTATTATTATTATTATTATTATGTTGAAGGGGGATTCCATTTGATATAGTTAAGAAGTAGGAATAACTAATCGGTGAGAACGGATTGGAGAGGCGGCTGGACTTCAATCCTAGAGACACCTTCCTTGGCTTCCTTTGCCACCTCCACTTCCCCTTTGATGACGCCTGCTGCCGCTTCAGCATCTTCCTCCTCCTCCTCAACATAGTTTGGGTCCTTGGCATCAACAGCGGGCGGGGCGGGATCGAGAGAGACGTCGGCTGGACCTTCCCACGTGAACTTGCCGCCGTGGCCTGACTTCGGAGGGCCATGAGCCAAGCTGAGGCCATCCACCGGATGCCGCTCCATGCGCTGGATGCCCTTGTCCCTCAGCTTCTTCTCTATGTACCTGAGCGTATCAGGATTGCGGGTCTTCTTGACTTCCAGTACCTTCTCTAACGCCTTGTAACGCTCTTCATCCTCGTCTTTGCTTCTCCCTGATCCGGCCACCGTCGCGCTCTCACCCCCGGCATCCACCCCCTTCTTTCCCATCACCACTTCTTCTGATCCCTTCTCATCATGCTCATCTCTCGATGATGATGATGATGATTTCTTCTGCTGCATATTCGATTGATGGTATACTTGATAATTCCAAGTAAGATGAACTCTTAATTAGGATAATAGAGGATTACGATCATAACACATGGATTGAACAACAGAGAAAGGGACCGTGTGTATTTATAGTAGGAGCTTAATAACAAAAGAGGTCGATGGAGAGAGCTAGACACACAGAGAAAGATCCAGAAGGAGCACGAGGAGGATCAAGATCGAGACATAGGGGAAGAGTGTAGAAAGTGATGGATATGTAGAATCATAGAAGCTAGTAGAAACTACTGCCACGTAGCACCAAATTAGCCATCTTTGCTGATCAAATTTCTACAATAAACAATCCTCCTAAATCTTAACGTGTACAGATCACGAGGACTTGGTGCTATTGGGCATGCATGAATCCCTAGCAGCGGCAAAAGAATTACCAAAGCTTTGATGCTAAAAATTAATCAATTTGAGAAAATCCTGAAATGTTAACTTTATTTTATTCTTTTTTTTTTTCCTGAATATACTAGTTAAAGCATATTAGATGACATCTAATCTAAACATCAAACGACCCAAGATTTTTCGAGTTGGAATTTAAAATTTTATATTTAAATTGATACTAATCTATAATTTGAGTAATATAAAGAATTTTGATTCTATCAAAACCATCCATATATGAAGCCTTTCATAGGTATAGGAATATGATTCTATCTAATATAAATAGCATTCCAGCTCTTTCTAATCTTTTCCATCCCTCTCAACATTTGATTCAAGTCCTCTTCAATTATGTGGTAATTGGAGAGAGCTCAAATTGCCCCAATCCTCACCATCTATTCTAATTTCAAAGGCTTACATAAAGCCATATATTAAAAATTTTAAACCAAAAAATTAATATCCATTATCAAATTGAGAGTCAACAGGCCGTAAGGAGTTACCATTCATCGGCTCATTGCTTCAGGGAGACCAATAAGGTGACTGATTGATTGGCTAATGTCAATATTTCTCATGGTAATCCATCTTAGTACAAGATATAAGAGAATTGCCTCTTACTTGTAGGAAATTGGCAGACCTTGATAAGATGGGTTTACGTTCTGTTAGGGTAAGATGAGCTTTCTTTGAAGCCTTATGTAAGAGGAGCCTCCCTTGTATTCTTTCTTTTATTCCTTTTTGGTGATTGACTTCTATTAATTAGGGGTCAGGTTTATGTCCCCTGCTGTATTTTCTTTCTTATACCAATAAAAATACAGGTCTATCCGGGACCTGCGGGCCCATTGAAAAAAAAAAGGACAAGAAGTTACCAAATCCGTCAAATATCACATATGTTTATACGGACTTTTTATTCAATTGCAAATACATGACTAAAATCCATTACTAAACGAGGAATGCATCCATTACCAAATTCAAGGCTAAAACCTTACACCAACATCCACCTTTTTTAATAAATAAATTCAAAATTGAAAGTGTATTATTACATGCAAATTTTGAGAAAATAACTGTATTGTCATCCTTACCTTCAATTAGCAAATGAAATAAACATAAGCAAAAAGCTTAGACAACGACAATTAATTATGGCCTATTAAACAATCAACAGCAGAAATTAAATGTAGTGATCTTTTTATTATTTTTTTTATAGGGAAGAGGATCCAATTACTTCTCGAGGTAATCCAACAAACCATCTTTATCCAGATATGGCTAAACTGTTCCGCATGCTACATAAGAAAGTATACACAGTAACCCAAGGGGCTCAAAACTGCCCGTATCAGACTCCACAATTTGGCCCTTTTTTCCCAGCTAACAAGCTGCAGTCATGCATAGAGCATTCTCATGCGGAAAGAATTTGCTACTTGTTCTTTCTTTTTCGATTTTTAGTCACACTGCCCCTGTTTCGATTTTTAGTCACACTGCCCCTGTTATTACTATAGCATGCATATTTCCTTTTGGGATCGTACCCAAAAAAAATTTGATTCACAGGTTACATGGATTGGTGTATGCATTGGGCCACAGACGATCCAAATAGTACGAGTTCAGGGTTAAATTCGTCTACAAAATTTCAATATTTAATTAATCACTTAAAATTAGTCAAAATTTAATCACTGTTTGACCGTGACCTATTAAGTAACAGAAGAATATATCCGCAGAATAGGCTTAAAACATGAGGGTGTACGTAAAAGGCAAGAAAAAATACGTGCAAGAAAATTTCAGATACATATGCTAAGAAGCCTTAGGTTATTATGCACAGAATTACCTTGCTAGTATGACAAGTGAAGAAACCACTCACTTCTTTACGACTGAGGGATGGCAATCTCAACCTGAACGGCCGATCAAAATCCTCCTCCAACCCATCGGGTATGAATCAAACGTAAACGATAAAGGGGTAGTCATAACCAGGTTTATCCCTTTAACCATCTATATATCTCCATGTGTTAGTGGCTGGTCTTGTACATACGATTTTCTTGATTGAAGTTGCAAAAACTTGGGACGGAATTTAGCTGACCTTCAATGAAGAGGACTGCATCATTGTAGGACTGACATGAGAAATGCTGACACATCATTCTCCTTACATTTATATGCGTTAATGTTTGCTTTCTTTTAAGTGAAGAGCATCTTCAGTTCCTCTATTCTTGCAGTACGAACTTCCTGGTCAGTCAGTGCTCCAGAGATCATCTTCTGCTTTCGTGCCTGCACAGCTTCCATTCTTTCTTCTACAGTTCCCTACAAAAACAGTAAAAGCCAAATGCTTGAAAATACGATGAAGATTGTGTATGCCCCACCACACGAAGGCATTTAGCTTAAAGACTGAGGAGGTTGCTCAATTTCCCCACTAGTAAATAGAAAAATAATAAGCGGCCTTCAGATAACAGACCAGCTAAAAGGTGAGTTCCTCACAATAAAGAAACAGACCGCAGCACTCATCTCTGGGCATGATACTAAGTCCAGAACCAAACAAAACAAACTCCAATATACTATTCTATATGATCCACACACCTACTTGATAGCATTGTATAGAATGTATACATGAACAACCACACCAACATTCTTATACAAAACTCTAATTTTACGAAAATACGACAAGAGATAAGATTAGTCAATGAGAGAACAAAAAATAGCCATGTCATAATATATGGATTAAAATTATAAGTCATTAAAGAAAAAGAAATATAAGCTTCACCCAACAGCACATCTAAGTGGAAAGAGGGAGGTCTAAAAGGAAAACAATTTTAATTAGACTTCAATTGGAATGAAAGGAAGGGGGTTGAGAGATAAACCTTCACAATGAACCTTTTGATTGAAACAGTTTTAGTTTGACCAATGCGATGAATGCGCATGACAGCTTGTTCCTCAACAGCTGGGTTCCACCAGGGATCCTACAATGTAATTTGGGAATGGAGATTTCATCTTAAAAAAGAACAGGAAAGGAAAAAGAGAATGAAGCCAAATTTTAATGAAATTGATGGTATATTAGATTATACATACAATTTCTTTTTTAAAACTACCATTAGATGTCTAAAATGATGGTATATTAGAAATTTCTCATTCATTACTCATTCATTATTGGCATGCATGATAATATACGAGGATAGAGATTTCAGACATTTCTATATCTACAAGAAAGAGATGTGCAGAAGTGCGGAATGGTTGAAAGTTGGTTGAAAGCAGAAAGCGGGGCGAAGCGGTGAGGCACTGCTTAGGCTTTAGTGGTTCAAAGGGGAAAAACACCAAGGAAAAAAAAGGTCCAGGGATCGCTTCTGCTTTAAAAACCGCTTCATACTAGTGAAAACGGTGAAAGCGAAGCGATCAGGGACCGCTTCTACTTTAAAAACCGCTTGAGCGGGGCATTTTACCGCTTTTCTCAACATCTGGAGCATGCTTTTTTTAAAGAGAGTACATCACATACCAACAAAAAGGCATTAGATGCTGCCGTAAGGTTTATTCCAACACCACCAGCCTTTAAAGACATCAGTAATACCTGTTTGAAAAGATATATGAAAATTATTAAGTGCTCAATTTTTCAGAAGTCAATCTATAGATCACTACTGTCAAATGGCACACCAGAATGTTATTATCCTCAGTAAACTGATTGATTACTTTCTCCCGCTGTTGCTGATTTAACGTCCCATCCAAACGCAGAAATGTGAAGTTTCTCCTGCATGCACACATTTAAAGATCACAGTTATGTAACTATTTTATTAGGTTAATTTTGGAGAAAATAAACTCAACTATTTAGGGGTCGCAAATATTTTAATTTGATACCCTCCCCCGATTTTGGGGCGTTGTAGATGACGCCCTGAACTTTTTCTAATTCGACTTGACCCCCAAACTTTTCTCACTTACCCCCTCCCCCACAAACTCCCCCAAAAAAAAGTAACACCACTCAAGTCAAACGTGTCACATGACAAGCATGTGACTAGAAAAGGCCAAATTACCCCTCTGGCCAACCGGTGGTTAAACACACCTTCCACTCTTTTTTATCAAAAAAAATCAGTAGAGGTATTTCTTTTACAGCTTGGGGGATTTTTTTTAACTGAAATTATAAATGAAAACCCCCAATGGGTATTTGAGTCATTTGGCATTTTTAGGTAACAATGCCAAGGAGTGTAATAAGAAGTGAAAAGATCGGGAGGGGGTTTGTGAGACACCCCATAGTTCAGTGAGGTTAGGCCGAATGAAAAAATTTCAAAGGGGTTATCCATAACACCCTCAAAAGTGAGGGGGTTTTAGTCAAATTAAAATAGTTGGCGGGGTTTTCAGCATACCCCCATACTTGAGGGGGGGATTTCTCAAATTAACCTGTATTTTATTGTTAGTTAACTATGTATTTAATAAAATATGAAATGCACATCCGTGAATACAAAATATGTCCCATCTAGTGAGCATTTTCTTGACTTAAGAAGCAAGCTATCCAGTATTGGCAATTGTAACTATTTACATTAAAACATGAACTAGTGTGAATATACCAACTGCAATCTTTGCTTCCAGTAAAAAAGAAAAAGAAAAAATAGTGAGCATATTCTAGGAAAACACACAAAAAAATTTGCAACTGCTGTTGGCATAACGTCCACTTTGGGAAGGAAAACAAGAATTCAAGTCAACTACTAGAGAGCTGGGCAACGGATCAACACTGATTTGGCCCGAGACACCAACTTGACAATAAACAGTACGGATTATCAAAGATGGGTTAGAATTTAGAACTCTTAAACCACAAAGAAATTTTAGTACAAGCTTTTTCAGACAATGATTCATATCAGTTTTCAAAAGGCAGCATACCTTCTTTTCTTTTTTGTTATGAACCAAGAATTTATTAGTTCCAGAACGATTCTTTTAATGGTCTTTGCAACTCAAGTACCAGTTTATATTGTTTGCTCCCTCTTCAACCACTCAAAAAAAAAAGTGCCCAGAAATATGTTAATGTACTTTTCTAGCCAACTTATATGTTCACGACATCAGGGGAGGTATGTACCTTGAAAGAGGAATCTCAAGAAGATCCAAAAATGCAGTCCATTGGCTGAACAAAATACTTTTAGATCCTGAAGGCCGAAGGTTTTCCAGATCCTGTAAAAGAAGGGAAATCTTTGACGATTCAACCCAGTTTTTTTCAATGTCAATTTGGAAGCGACTATTGGTTGGTGCAGTTATTAGCTCCTGCCTATTGATGATACTCCTGTAAAAGATTGATCATAAGTAAGATACTTTTTTGTGTTATTTGAGATAACAGAAAATGCAGAGAATAGAGGATACCTACAAACAGGACAAGAGCCAGTGGTAGCATTGCTCCAGCTGGCCAAGAGACACTCTCGACAGAGGCGGTGAGCACATGGTGTCAATACTGCATCTTCATATACTTCCAGGCAAATAGGACATTCCCTTTCTTCACCATTACGCAATTCCTCCACAACCTCCTTAATATAGGCCTCTGATTGTAGAATGTTGGATTCTTTACCAATAGCATCCTTACCGCCTCGCAGGAAACGCTTAGCAAGCTTGTCCAGATCTGAGAACTCTCGGGTATCACCACGACTGGGCAAATCGTAGTTCATCATCAGCCTCTTAATAATTCAGTTGTATAAACAGTGGAAGACATGGGAAAATGTTTCAACTGAAGCCAAAAATAATCCCATCTTAGCTAGCCTTCGAAAACATGAAGCTGTACGAGTCCAGCTTGCTAGTTGTATTTAAAGATATGTATCAGTAGTGAACTTGTAGTACAAGTATATAGAGGGAGTGGCGGAAGGGACAAAAAACTAAGCTTTGAGTATGACATAATGAGTAGATATTCAAGTAAATATCTAACTAACAGTTAAACTAATAAATACAATTAGTAATATAATATTAAGAGCATCAACCACAAAATGATAAATTCAGTATTGCCAGCATAAGCGTACAGCAGTGAAACCCAAAAATAAATTTATGGGTAATAAAGAGTAAACAAAGGTATATGCATCAGCAACGAATACTAAGTCAGATAAACAAGAATCATTCGTGTACTCTAGAGCTTCATCATTTACTTGATATTTTTCTCTTCATGGTTCATGAAGAGTTCTACATCCTAGTTAACCATGAACGTTCACCTATAGCTAAACAAGAAATCCAAAACAGTGGATGTGCAAAAATGAGGGTACTTATCAGTACCCAACTTTTTCCCCACCACTGAACTCACACTTCACATTTAAGGGGTGTCAAATGAATGAGTTGCTCGCAAACAGTTTGTGTTTGGCTCAGTGTCTATCTCAAACTAAGCTCATTAAAACTGCTAAGTAGCTAGAAGCAAACCTTGTCACGAGAAATGGATGATCGCAACACTGACGAAGTCGTAAAAGCAATTCCAAAATTGAAGCATAATTGTGAAGGACCCGTCCTTGTGCAACAAACTGGTCGAACTTCACCTGCACAAAGTCTCATTTTGAAAATAACATTTCCAACTATGACACTGTATCAGATAATACATAGCATAAATGCATATATGAACCTTGGATCTTTTAAACAATGCATCATAGAAATCTTTCCAACTATGACACTGTATCAGATAATATGTAGCATAAATGCATATATGAACCTTGGATCTTTTAAACAATGCATCATAGAAATCCTTCTCAGCTGCTGTCATCTCACAATAAATTATCTCAACACGTGCTGGTGGAAGAACAATAATTGGTCTGTAACAGAGTAAACAAAATTTCACAGAGAAATAAACCACAAATGGAACTTATAACACCTTGAAGCCAACATGAAAGATACCTGCCATCTCTATCTGTACTAGATTTTGTCCTTCTTAACATTATTTGCCTTAGTATGGACTGCACCAATTTCAAACCACGTTCATTGCCTTCCTCATAAGGCTTTTGGATGAGTTTATGCCACCTTAAGTACACGAAAATGTATGAGTCCATAGTTTATCCAGTAAAGAACCAAAACTTACAATACATATAAACTAGTAAACATTAGAATTAAAATATCTAATTTAACTACGTGGATCCATCCAATGAAGAAACTTTTTAATGTTCGACTAACAAGCCTTGCCTGCTCTCTGGAAATTACGAAAGGTAAATTTTAAGGAACTTATATTTCTATTGCAATTTGATAAAAAAAAATAATAATAGCATTAATACTAATTTAATAAGAAGAAAATGTTCTTTCTTTATATGTATATATTTCTATTGCAATTTGATAAAAAAATAATAATAGCATTATTACTAATTTAATAAGAAGAAAATGTTCTTTCTTTATATGTATCGAGACAATGAGGAACACATGTAACCTTGTGGATTTGGACATTTTAGACATAACTGGGGCCAAGAGATAAATAAAACAGCTGGAGAGTTATGGATTCCCTTTGCAATACAAAATCTCTGACAAACTTGTGGAAATTACTACGGAACTGTCTTTAAAATATTCAATTGTCGTTTGTAGCCTGTAAACTGACACACTTCCTACCCATTCCCATGTTGCCAAAAAAATCACGTCAATTAGTTTCTAAGTTGAAAGAATGTGAGCCTATTTGAATATCTCTTTCGCATCAATGATTTCATTAGTCGCAGCTATACAAAAATGTTAGTCCACAATTAATCTCCTACATAAAGGTCTCTATAGACAGCAATATGGATGTCTACAAGGCCACATACATTGCAGTTGAATGCTCAGTTCAGTTATCAAGAGAAAGGTGTTAATTTATCAGCTACAATTTTCAAAGCAATTATAAATAAACAGCTCGATAGAAATTATGTAAGATTCATGCAGATATATTTCCTGGGTGAAAAAAAATTCCTGCCAGACTCATCAAAATAGAGATCAAATTGCATTTGCAAATGATTCAAGCTTCATGATCGATTACTGAGATGATGAAAACTTGAAGAGAGCTGAGATGATGAAGACTTGAAGAGAGTTTCAGAGCACTGCAATCAACAGCAAACAGTTGAGCAGGGGCCCATGTCCTGGGGTACTTTCTTCCTACTCAGACTCCATACCAACTGAACCCGCTTAACCTATTTTTGGCATTGTAGATCTCCAAAACTCTGCTCAACTCAACTATACATCATCAAGCTCAGAGCCTGCTCAGCTGCACAATCACTACTTTTAAGTTCTAGAGGGAACTTGGTTCATCACTATGCCATCTGTTGTGCTCACTGACTTTCAAGATTTGCTACTTCAGAAATAAGCTACAAAATGCTTCGCAAGCAAAATGTCTTCAGATATCTTTAAGATTGGATAGACCATGCAAGATAACCAATATCTTGAAAAACAGGAAAGAAATCAACTACTTCATTTTTTTTTAAAAAGGACATCCTAATACCTGATATCTTACTTCAATCAAAGATATAAAAAAATTGAGTGATGGGTTTTTGTGTCTTTGGGTGAGAGGTTTGAATTCTTTATGTAATGGTGAGACTTGAATCCCACATTTGTGCCTCCTAATTACTATTATATTTATGCTTAATAGGGTTAGGACTGTTCATGGGAGCTCTATCATATCTGCTTTTTTGTGATAGGTGGCGCCCGGCATTCAAATCACGTGCTTCTCTACTATTCATTAAACTGTGGGTAACTACTTCTCCACTTACCACGGACATGTGCAGTAACAATGCTCAAGATAATAACACCTGCAGCAGTCCTGCTAACTTTCTTGACCATAGTTTTAACCATCACCAAGCACAATTTCAACCTAAGCCATTGTACAAAGTACAAACCCTTAATCACTTGTTCATTCAGCAACCGCAACCTCACCCTCCCCAAAAAAAAAGAGAGAGAATAGAAACCCTCCAAACACGCAAGAGTGCTGTTATTTCCTGTCCTAAAGGAACATGTTCCCCAAATGTTAAGGTGACACCGTCACAGACAGTCTATATGTTGTCTTTGCTAATTATCGTCCTTGGCATATACTTCTATGGGAAGGCACACACAATCAAGGTGTTATGGAATTTTTTTGCATTTTTAGGTGCTAATCAAAATGAAATTGAACTTCATTTGGGGCTTCCCGCAGATTCAGATATCCAGAGTTTAAATAAGGAAATTTGTGATTTGGAAGACAACGGCCTTAATCATAAGCTATATTCCACAGTAATTCGAGAAAGTTGGTGTACACATATATTTCATGTGTAATGGCAGTTTGTAATTTAGTGGACAACGCGTAAAATATTTTAGGGCTATTACAGAAATTGGAAAAATTTGGAGAACGCCTAAAATATTTTTTGCGGGGCGTCAATTTGTGAGAATCATGGGTTATAGTCTAAGAAAATTTGGAAATTTCGAAGTACGCATAAAATTTTCTCTACAGGACCTTATTTACAATTTGTCGAAAACAACCACGATTATGTGTTATACTCCATAGAAATTCAAGAATTTTGCACTAAACATATATATTCCATGCTAGACGACACTTTGTGATTTGGTCGGAAACGGCCAAAAACATATAGTATAGTCCACAAAAATTCAGGAATTTTTGAGTATGTATACAATATTCTATGGGGGAAGACGACTTGTGATTTGCTCGAAAATATCCAAAATCATGTTATAGTCCACAAAAATTCAAAAAATTTAAAGTACGCATAAAAATCTATGTTGTACAGAAATTCGTGAATTAGAAGAAAACGTACTTAATCATGAGCTATAGTCCACAATGCACATACATTCGTGAATTTTGGTGTACGCATAATATATTTTATGCATGATGGCCATTTGTAATTTGGTGGAAAACAGCCAAAATCATGAATTATAGTTTACAGAAATTCTGTAATTTATGTTTACGCATAAAATATTCTTTGTTGGACGTCAATTTGTGAGTTGGTCAAAAATGGCCATAATCGTGGGTTATAGTCTATAAAAATACTAAAATTTTGGAGTAGCATAAAATATTCTCTGTGAGATGACAACATCTGATTTGCTTGAAAACATCAAAAATCATGGATTATATAGTCCACAGAAATTTTGGAATTTCAAAGTATGGATAAAATATTCAATGCAGGACGTCAACTCGAATTGGTTGAAAACAACCTAAATCATGGATTATAGTCCACATAAATTCAAGAAATTCAAAGTGTGCTTAAAATATTCTATGCGGGACGTTGACTTGTGATTTGCTTGAAAACAAAGAAAATCATGGGTTATACTACACAGAAATTTAAAATTTTTGAACTATGCATAAAATATTTTCTATCGGATGGAAATTTGTGATTTGGTCGAAAACAACCGGAATCATGAGTTATATTCTACGTGTGATGGAATTTGTGATTTAGTGGAAAACAATCAAAATAATGGTTTATAGTCCACAAAATTTTGGGAATTTCAGAGTACACATACAATAAGCTCTACAAAACGACAATTTCTGATTTGGCCAAAAATGGCCCAATCATGGGTTATAGTCCATTGAAATTCAAGAAATTTGTACTACATATATTATTATTCCATGCAGAACGATAATTTGATAAACATACAATTCTAAAATTTTTAATAAACATACAATAAAGGCTAAATTACCAAATCAAACTTTGTGATTTGTGATTTAGTCGAAAACCGCCAAATCATGAGAATCATGAGCTATAGTACACAAAACCTTGGGATTTAGGGATACACATAATATATTTTATGCGGCTTGGAAAAATATTTAATAGAATATTTTGTGCTGGTTCTAATCATAATCTCTGTAATTTGTGATTTAGGTATAGTATAATATATTTTGTGCTGGTTCTAACAAAATATCTGTAATTTGTGATTTACTCAAAAACCTCCAGAATCATGAGCTATTGTCCACAAAATTTTGGGGATTTAGGCATACGCATAGCATAATATATTTTATCTGGCACGGCAATTTGTAATATGTGAAAAGCGGCTAAAATCACGGGTTATAGTCCATAAAAATTCAGGATTTCGGTTTACATATAAAATATTATTTGTGGAAAAATAATATGTTACTTGGATGAAAACGGTCAAAATCATGGATTCACAAAAATTCGGGAGTTTCAAAGTATGCATAACATATTATACGTGGTACTGTAATTTGTGATTTGGTCGAAAACGAATACAATCATTAGCTATACTTAACAGAAATTTAGGAATTTAGGTGAACACATAATATATATTTTATGTGTGATGGCAATTTGCAATTTGCTAGAAAACAGCCAAAGATCATAAACTATGGTCCATAAAAATTCAAAAATTCCTGTTTACGCATAAGATATTTTTCATGAGACGTCAATTTTTGAGTTGGTCGAAAACAACCAAACTAATGGGTTGTAGCCTATAGAAATATGAGAATTTCAGAGTACACATAAAATATTCTCGTGGCAAGGCAATTTGTGATTTGATTGAAAAAGGCAAAAATCATTGATTATATAGTCCACGAAATTTTGGAATTTCAAATCATAGATAAAATATTCTATGTGGGACATCAACTTTTGATTTAGTCAAAAATAGCCTAAATCATGCATTATATTCCTTGCTAAAATTCAGGAAAGTCATACTATGAGTAAAATATTCTCTGCATAAATAGTCCACTAAACTTCAAAATTTTCAAAATATACAAAAATATTCTTTAGGATGGCAATAAGTGATTTGGTCGAAAACAACCACAATTATGAGTTATAGTAGCCCAATAAAATTTGGGGATTTTTGACTATGCATAAAATATTGTGTGATGGCAATTTGTGATTTGGAGGGAAACAATCAAGATCAAGATTTATGGTCCACAAAACTTTAGGAATTTGAGTATGCATAAATATTCTTTACAAAATAGCGGTTTGTGATTTGGTCGAAAATGGCCATAATCATAGGTTATTATCCACAGAAATTCGAGAACTTCGTACTACATATAATATATTTCATGCAAGATGAAAATTTGTGATTTGCTCAAAAGTGGCCAAAATCAAAGGTTATAGTCCACCAAAATTCGACAATTTCAGAATATGCATAAATATTCTACGAGGGAGGAAAACTTGTAATTTACTCGAAAAAGGTCATAATCTTGGATTATAATCCATAGAAATTCGGGAATTTTAGAGTAAGGGAATTTCAAATTAAATATTCTTGTGGAACGTCATTTGTGATTGGGTTAAAAACGGCCATAATCATGAGCTATAGAAATTCGAGAATTTCGGAGTACGCTTACAAAATTCTCTTCGGGACGTCTATTTGTGATTTGGTCTAAAAGGGCCACAACCATGAATTATAGATCAGAAAAATATGTAAATGTTTTATTACATAAAATATATTCCTTGCAGGATGACAATTTGTGCGGGACTACTTGTGATTTGCTCGAAAAATGCTAAAATCATGGACCGTAGTCCACAGAAATTATAAAATTTCAGAGTACACATAAAATATTCTCTGTGGCAAGGCAATTTGTGATTTACTCAAAACCTCAGAATCATGAGCTATTGTCCACAAAATTTGGGGATTTAGGCATCACATAGCATAATATATTTTATGCGGCTTGGAAAAATATTTAATAGAATATTTTGTGCTGGTTCTAATCATAATCTCTGTAATTTGTGATTTAGGTATAGTATAATATATTTTGTGCTGGTTCTAACAAAATATCTGTAATTTGTGATTTACTCAAAACCTCAGAATCATGAGCTATTGTCCACAAAATTTGGGGATTTAGGCATCACATAGCATAATATATTTTATCTGGCACGGCAATTTGTAATATGTGGCGGCTAAAATCACGGGTTATAGTCCATAAAAATTCAGGATTTCGGTTTACATATAAAATATTATTTGTGGAAAAATAATATGTTACTTGGATGAAAGCGGTCAAAATCATGGATTCACAAAAATTCGGAGTTTCAAAGTATGCATAACATATTATCATTGATGCTTGTAATTTGTGATTTGGTCGAAAACGAATACAATCATTAGCTATACTTAACAGAAATTTAGGAATTTAGGTGAACACATAATATATATTTTATGTGTGATGGCAATTTGCAATTTGCTAGAAAACAGCCAAAGATCATAAACTATGGTCCATAGAAATTCAGGAATTCCTGTTTACGCATAAGATAATTTTCATGAGACGTCAATTTTTGAGTTGGTCGAAAACAACCAAACTAATGGGTTGTAGTCTATAGAAATATGAGAATTTCAGAGTACGCATAAAATACTCTTGCATGTCAATTTGTGATTTGATTGAAAAAGGCAAAAATCATTGATTATATAGTCCACAGAAATTCGGGAATTTCAAATCATAGATAAAATATTCTATGTGGGACATCAACTTTTGATTTCGTCAAAAATAGCCTAAATCATGCATTATATTCCTTGCTAAAATTCAGGAAAGTCATACTATGAGTAAAATATTCTCTGCATAAATAGTCCACTAAACTTCAAAATTTTCAAAATATACAAAAAATATTCTTTAGGATGGCAATAAGTGATTTGGTCGAAAACAACCACAATTATGAGTTATAGTAGCCCAATAAAATTTGGGGATTTTTGACTATGCATAAAATATTGTGTGATGGCAATTTGTGATTTGGAGGGAAACAATCAAGATCAAGATTTATGGTCCACAAAACTTTAGGAATTTCAGAGTATGCATAAAACATTCTTTACAAAACAGCAGTTTGTGATTTGGTCGAAAATGGCCATAATCATAGGTTATTATCCACAGAAATTCGAGAACTTCGTACTACATATAATATATTTCATGCAAGATGAAAATTTGTGATTTGCTCAAAAGTGGCCAAAATCAAAGGTTATAGTCCACCAAAATTGACAATTTCGAATATGCATAAAATATTCTCGAGGGAGGAAAACTTGTAATTTACTCGAAAAGGTCATAATCATGGATTATAATCCATAGAAATTCGGAATTTTAGAGTAAGGGAATTTCAAATTAAATATTCTTGTGGAACGACATTTGTGATTGGGTTAAAAACGGCCATAATCATGAGCTATAGAAATTCGAGAATTTCGGAGTACGCTTACAAAATTCTCTTCGGGACGTCTATTTGTGATTTGGTCTAAAAGGGCCACAACCATGAATTATAGATCAGAAAAATATGTAAATGTTTTATTACATAAAATATATTCCTTGCAGGATGACAATTTGTGCGGGACTACTTGTGATTTGCTCGAAAAATGCTAAAATCATGGACCGTAGTCCACAGAAATTATAAAATTTCAGAGTACACATAAAATATTCTCTGTGGCAAGGCAATTTGTGATTCACTCATAAACGGCCATAATCATGAGCTATGGTCAACAAAAAATCAAGAAATTAGATGTACGCATAATATATTTTGTGTATTGGCAATTTATAATTTGGTGGAAAATGACCAAAATCAGGGGTTATAGTCCACAAATCCAAAACTTTTGAAGTACGCATAAAATATTCTGTATGCGGCCGCAAGTTGTGATTTGGTTGGAAAACGACCATAATCATGAGTTATAGTCCAATAAACTTTGGGAAGTTTGGACTATGCATACTATATTCTACATGGGACGACAATTTGTCATTTGGTGGAAAAGAACAAAAATAATAGGTTATAGTATACAAAGATTCGGGAATTTCAGAGTACACATAAAATATTCTCTACAATATAATTTATGATTTGGTTGAAAAAGGCCACAATCATGTACTTAAGTTCATAGAAATTCGAGAATTTTGTCATTTGCTCGATAGTAGCCAAAATCATGGGTTATAGTCCATTGAAATTTTGGAATTTCCGAATATGCATAAAATATTTCATGCATAACAGCAACTTGTAATTTGGTCAAAAACATCCCAAATGATGGGCTATAGTTCATATAAAATTCAAAAATTTTGGAGTAAACAAAAAATGTTATTTATGGTAAAGCAATTTGTCGAAAAACGTCATAATCATAATTAGAGTCCACAGAATTTCAGGAATTTGGTGTATGAATAATATATTTTATGCATGATAGCAATTTGTAATCTGGTGAACGGCAAAAATCTTAGATTATAATCCATAGAAATTCTGGAAATACGAGTATGCATAAAATATTATGTGTGACAACTTGTGATTGCTCGAAAATGGCCAAAATCCTTGGTCATAATCCATAGAAATTCAAAATTTTCAAACTACGCATAATATATTTTTTGTGGGACGGTAATTTATAATTTGGTCGAAAACGAACGTAATCAAGAGTTATAGTCCCTATAAATTTGGTAATTTGGGACTATGCATAATATATTCCATGTATAATTGCAATTTGCGACTTGGTAAAAAAAATCAAATCACATGTTACAGCCCACAAAATTTCAGAAATTTTAAGAGTACACAAAATATTCTCTGCAATATGGCAATTTGCGATTTGGTTGAAAAACCCATAATCATGGATTATAGTCCATAGAATTTCTAAAATTTTGTACTACCTATAATATATTCCATGTACGACTACAACTTGTGATTTGCTTGAAGACGGGCATAATCAAAGAATATAGTCCATAGAAATTCAGGAATTTCAAAGTAGGCATAAAATATTCTATGTGGGACTACAACTTGTGATTTGCTTAAAAACAGTCAAAATCATAAATTATAGTCTACAGAAATTTAGAAATTTTAGAGTAGGCATAAAATATTCTCTGTAGGATGAGAATTTGTGATTTGGTCAAAAATGGCTATAATCATGAGCTATAGTCCATAAAAATTCGGGAATTTTAATGTACGCCTAAATATTCTTTGTGGGATGTCGACTTGAGTTGGTCAAAAATGGCCACAATCATAGTTATAGTCTCTGGAAATATTAGGATGTTGAAATTCACATAAAGTCTGCGAAACGACAACTTGTAATTTACTCGAAAATGGCCAATTATAGTCCATAGAAATTCAAAATTTTCAAACTACGCATAATATATTTTATGCATGATAGCAATTTGTAATTTGGTGGAAAATGACCAAAATCGGGGTTATAGTCCATTGAAATTTTGGAATTTCGAATATGCATAAAATATTTCATGCATAACGACAACTTGTAATTTACTCGAAAATGGCCAATTATAGTCCATAGAAATTCAGGAATTTTAAAGTAGGGATAAAATGTTCTATGCGGGATGTTAACTTCTGATTTATTGGTAAAATGGATTATAGAAATTTGGAAAATTCAGACTATGCATAAAATATTCTATAGCGGACGATGAGATTTGCTCGAAAACGCTTAAAAACATGGATTATAGTCGACAAAATTTAAAATTTTTGAAGTATGCACGTAAGACGACAATTTGTGATTTGACCAAAAACGGCCATAATCATGAGTTGTGATCCAATAAAATTCAGGAATTTTGGATTATGCATATTATATTCTATATGTAATAGCAATTTGTGATTTGGTGGAAAACAGCCAATTTCATGGGTTATAGTCTACAGGAATTCAAGAATTTCATAGTACGCATAAAATATTCTCTACAATACGGTAATTCAAAATTTGGTCGAAAATGGCCACAACCATCGGTTATAGTCCACATAAATTTGAGAAGTTTATACTATGATAATTTGTTATTTGCTCGAAAGTGGCCAAAATCATGGGATATCGTTCATTGAAATTCAAGAATTTCAGAATACGCATAAAATATTCTATAGGGAACGACAACTTGTGATTCGGTTGCAAAAGGCCAAAATGATGAGCTATAGTTCACAAAGATTCACAATTTCCGAGCACATAAAATATTCTCTGTGGTATGACAATTTGTCCACATAAATTCGAGAATATTTGTGCGCACATAATAATATATTATATGCGTGATGGCAATTTGTAATTTGGTGGAAAACGGTCAAAATCATGAATTATAGTCCATAGAAATTTGGCAACAACAAAGTGTGCATTTTGTGCGAGAGAACTTGTTATTTGCTCGAAAACGGCCAAAATTATAGGTTATATAGTCCATAGAAATTCAAAATTTTCAAAGTACGCATAACATACTCTTTGGGGGACAGCAATTTGTAATTTGATTAAAAACGAACGCAATCATGAGTTTTAGTCCACATAAATTTGGTAATTTGGGATTATGCACATTATATTCCATGTGTGATGGGAATCTATGGTTTGGTAGAAAATAATCAAAACCACGTCTCATAGTCCAGAAAAATTAGGGAATTTCATAGTACACATAAAATATTTTCTACAAAACGATAATTTGTGATTTGGTCAAAAATGAACACAATCATGGATTATATAGTCCACAGAATTTCTAAAATTTTATACTACACATAATATACGCCATGGGGGGGATTTTTTGTGATTTGCTTGAAAACGAGCAAAGAAGAAGGTTATAGTCCACGGAAATTTGGGAATTCTAGAGTGCATAAAATATTCTGAGGGATGACTTGTGATTTGCTCGAAAACGGCCAAAATAATGGATTATAGTCTGTAGAAATTTGGAAATTTTAAAGTAGGCATAAAATATTTTTGAAAGACGGCAAACAGTTATAATCATGAGCTACAGTCCATAGAAATACAAAAAAAATTAGCATACGCTACATATTTTATGTGTGATTGCAATTGTAATATGGTGAAAAAATGCTAAAATAATGGGTTATTGTCCACCGAAATTCATGAATTTTGAAGTACACAAAATTCTTTGCGGGATAACAAATTTGTGACTAGATCGAGAATGGATAGAATCATGGTGTATAGTCCAGAGAAATTTGTGAAGTTTGTATTGCATAAAATATATTCTATGCGGGACTAAAATTTGTATTTTGCTTGAAAACGAAAAAAGTATCAATAATAATCCATATAATTCTGGAATTTCAGAGAGTGCAGAAGATATTCTATGCGGGACAACTTGTGGTTTGCTCAAAACATGCCAAAATCATGAGTTATATTCCACAGAAATTCAAAATTTTTTGAGTACATGTAAAATATTCTGTGTGAGACAGCGATTTGTGATTTGGTCGAAAACGGGTATAATCATGAGCTATATTCTATAGAAATTCGGGTGATTAGGTGTAACCATAATACACTTTACACATGATAGCAATTCATAATTTAGTCGAAAAAGATAAAATCATGGGTTATAGTCGAAAGAAACTTGGGCATTTCACTGTACACATAAAATAATTTTTTGCGGGATGTCAATCTGTGAGTTGGTCGAAAATGGCAAAAGCCAGGGGTTATAGTCCATAAAAATACGGGAATTTCATAATACGCATAAAATATTCCCTACGAGACGACAACTTGCGATTTGCTCGAATACAGCCAAAATCATGAATTATAGTCAACAGAAATTTGGGCATTTCATAGTATGGATAGAACATTTATTGTAGGAAGACAACTTTATTTGCTCGAAAACCGTCCTAAGTCATGGATTATATAGTTAACAAAAATTCAGGAAATTCGTAGTATGCATAAAATATTCTATGCAGAACGACGACTTCTGATTTGCTCAAAAATAGGTAAAAGCATGGGTTATCATCCACATAAACTTAAAATTTTTGAAGTACACATAAAACATAATATGTGGGACAGTAATTGTGATTTGGTCGAATGTGAATGCAATCATGAGTTATAGTCTACCAAAATCCGGGAATTTCTGCATAAAATATTCTATGCGGGACGACAACTTGTAATTTGCTCAAAAACGACAAAAATGAAGGGTTATAGTCCGTGGAAATTCAAAAATTACAAAGTGCACATAAAATATTCTATGTTAGATGGCAATTTAAGATTTGATTGAAAACCGTCATAACCATGAGCTTAGTCCACCAAAATTCAGGAATTTTGGTGTATGCATAATATATTTTATGGGTAATCGCAATTTGTAATTTGACGGAAAAGCCATAATCATCGGTTATACTCCACAAAAATTCAAAATTTTCAGAGTACACAAAAAATATTATGTGGGATGGAAATTTATGATTTGGTCGAAGATGACACAATCATGTGCCTACAGAAATTCGAGAATTTGTACAACATATAAAATGTTCTATGCGGGACCACATCTTTTGATTTGCTTGAAAACGGCCAAAATCATGGTTTATGATCTATAGAAATTCGTGAATTTTAGAGTATGAATAAAATATTCTATGCAGGATAACTTATGGAATTGTTTGAAACAGCCAAAATCATGGATTACAATCCACAAAAATTCAAAAATTTCGGACTACACACAAAATTGTAGGATGGGAATTTTTTAATTGGTGGTAAACGACCATAATCATGAGCTAAGTCCACAGAAATTCGGGAATTTTGGTATATGCATAAAATATTTAATGCATAATTGAAACTCGTAATTCAGTGGACAACGGCCAAAATCAAAGGTTTACAGTCCACAAAAAATTTAGAAATTTCAAAGTACTGCATAAAATATTCTTTGCAGGATGTCGGTTTTGAGTTAGTCAAAAACAGCCAAAATTACGAAAAACAACCACAATCATGGTTAGTCCACAAAAAATCAAGAATTTTGGGGTACACGGGTGAAGCTAGCTTAGGCCCAAAGGGTCCATGGTCCCCCCTTAAAACATGAAAACTTATAAGGATATTGGGCTTAGAGCTGATGACCAAGAAAAAAAAAGTTTCTCTTCATCATATTCTTCTCAGTGATGGCAACATCGAGAAATATACCACAATCGTGTCGATTGACTAGAATTGTTTAGAATTGTATGATTGATCTCTAAAGTTGAAAAATCAAACAATTATAATAGCTAAGTTATTTATGAGAAAATGAGAATTAGTGTAATGTGTTACTGAGTTGAAGAGGACTCTAAGGTGAATAGAAAAAGAATGAATTGTGCATACAAATGTAAAAGGAGAAATGGTGATAGACATGTTTTAATTTAGCAAAGTCTTATCTTTTTCACTTCTCATAAAACATTTTATTCAATAATTCCTTTTTTATTGGTAATATGACAACTCCAATACTTCTATTAGACAGCTTGGACCGTTGGACGTTCCCCACAACAAGATGCAAATTTCATTAGAAACTCAAAGACTAATTAATTAACTTTTTCATAATAAATCAATAAGAAAGCAGGGTAAATTCAAAAACTATGATAAATTATAGGTTGTTTTGCACAAAACTATCATAATTTTCTTATTAGAAAAATACATGTTATAGACAGTCAAGTAAGACATTATTTGCATTTTGCATAATATATGTTGGATGTTTTATAAATTTTGTGATTGAAAAATATAAATAAAAATAATTTAGATATTTTATTCAAAACATTAATATTGTTAGTAATATTTCAAGTAACTTAATAATATTGTCGCACAACATCCCTCTTGGCCGTAAAGAAAGACAGACTGGTACAACCAGTGAAGTTAGAAAGGATATAAAAGAGCTAGTGTTATGTAAATTAATTTAGAAACAACTAAAATTACACATTATTGGTTTAATTTTTGGACCCCACTTGCCGAAATTCTTGGCTCCACCACTAGGTACACATAATATAACCTATGCGGGATGGCAATTTCTGCTTTGGTCAACGGTTAAAATCATGGACTATAGTCCATAGAAATTCGAGAATTTCAAAGTACGCATAAAATATTCTATGCAGGACGACTTATGATTTGCTTTATAACTGCCAAATCATGGGTTATTATCCACGAAAATTCAAAATTTTAGAAAGTACGCATAAAATATTCTATGTGGGACAGCAATTTATGATTGGCCAAAAAAGAAAGGAATCATGAGTTATAATCCATAGAAATTTTACAATTTTGTACTATACATAATATATGTTGCGTGATGGCAATTGGTGATTTGGTAGAAAACAACTAAAATCATGGTTTATAGTATACAGAAATTTGAGAATTTCAAAGTACGATAAAATATTCTCTGTGAGACGGGGAATTTGTGATTTGGTAGAAAATGACCATAATCATGAGCTATAGTCCAAAGAAATTTTGGTGCACGCATAATATAGGCATGATAAATAAAGTTGAACAAAATTTGAAGAAAAAAAAAATTCAAGGCCAGTAATTTTAATAGGAGAGCCAGTCTGTGAACAGAGTAGGTTGGAACAAACATGATCTACTTCATGGATTTTACATTTATAAGAGGCCATAATTTTTGGTTTTCTTCAACCACAGGTATAGAACTTCCTTTTCATAAAGGCGTGCAGGAATTTCCTAGATGACTTTCTATTTCTGTAGAACATAAAATAAAAGAGCTACTCCAGAACATATCTTAGAACGATTCATTCTCACGAATAATACAGCCAGTAGAAGATGTTGCATATGCATTAATGTGTTGATATGCCAAGTATTTTGCAGAACAGTCAGTGTTGTCATATTAAAAGGCTCCAGTTAATCTCGTGATGGATTGGGGCTCAGTTCCAAAAATTCTACTGAGTTTCACATTTTAGATACGCAGTTCACGAAAAAATAACAAAACAACCAAGTTTTTAGAGAAAAAATAATATAAGTCACATAGAAAAATCCACAACTACAACTAAAAAAGTTGGGATAAATGATTCCCAAAATCCAGAAAATGTAATAGGTCACTGACATGCCAAGACCTAAAACTTATGCAACGATGGAATCTACAGTAAAATTAAATAGTATCAAGAAATCAGTTATAGTAAAACTTACAGCCCCCAATTTCCCCAAGGTTCTATTCTCAAAAATCTAAGAAGGCTGTATATATCCTCCAGTTTATTCTGCCACATGAATTAGTAGGTTAGGAAGAAAGCAAGAAAAACTAAATGAATGCTTCAAAGAAAAATGACAACAGCTTATTCATGATTTAGGGACATAAATATTTCTGTCTAAGCAAAATAAAGATAGCTAAATCATTGAACTGGCAGGACGAGAGATAAAAATAAAGGTTACATGACAATCCAGTTCCATACAAAATTACTAACAAAGAAAGAGACAATCAGGAAGAGGATACATGGCTCACATCAGCATTCAAACTATAACAGCAACTAGAATGCATATACATGTACAGGAAGGAGCAACCACAACTAAAATGTTGAGGACTGCAATATGAAGACATCCTAGAGCACAACATGCTTGCCTCTGCCGGATCTAGGGAAGAGAGATGAAAATGGACACAGCCTTATGCCTATTATGGAGAGGCTGCTTTCACGACTTGGACCTGTGACCACCAGGTCGTTTCAAACCTTACTGAGGCTTATGGTTAACCTTGTACTGTTATCATGTAAATGATCTCTTTGTAGCATTAACTCACCTGAAGTAGTTACCCTTCAGAAAAACTTCGGTATATGCATCAGACATGGAATTTTGCAGCTGTCATCACACTTCAATGTATCAATCTAATAAAGGATGTTACCACAAAAGGAAGAGCTCTATAAGCGAAATGTCAGTCAAACCAGGGTTGCCTTTTACACAGTGAAGAAAGATGCACCATCAAACTAAACCACTTGATGGCTACAAAGAAACTGAGGTAAAAAGAGGGAAAGAGAGAGAAAATATAAAGGATGGAAAAAGGAAACTGTTTCCGATTGATTGTAACAAAGATGAAGTTTAGGTGGTGTTCCTCGAGTATGATCAAAATGTTATTGCAGACATTCAGCAAAGGTCCAATCAAGATCCTTGAGGAATAAGTAATTCATCTAATTAAGTTTCTCTCACTTCACAAGGTTAAGAAAACTTGGATATTTACTTTCACTTTAATTACACACCCATTCTTTCTAAGTTTCCTTTTGTAATCAAACATGTATATCTTACAGTGACCTTTGTCAATGTCAGATGCAGAATGGTTGCTCTGCTTCTAAATATCATGAACATGAAAACTAGCACTGCTCACCAATAGAGTTTCCTACAAATTATAATATTGGAGATAGGTTAATGGATTCGTATAAAAAACTGCAATCATATCCTTAGAACCCCCACCCAACAAAAAAAAACACACAAGAGGAGCACCAGCAAAATGACACAAGTGCTCCAGTGCTAGCCATCCTAGATTATATTCGGACATAATATATAGAGAAAATGCTGTGATGAATGGTGATAAGAAAAGAGATAGTAGAGTAAGTATCAGAAGTGTTGTATGAATTTAATAAATACTAAACAACAATGATATTAATATTAGTTGACCCACCCAAAATGCTATCCGATAAACCAAAATGAGATGTAAGAACAAATATAAAAATAAAGGTTACATGACAATCCAGTTCCATACAAAATTACTAACAAAGAAAGAGACAATCAGGAAGAGGATACATGGCTCACATCAGCATTCAAACTATAACAGCAACTAGAATGCATATACATGTACAGGAAGGAGCAACCACAACTAAAATGTTGAGGACTGCAATATGAAGACATCCTAGAGCACAACATGCTTGCCTCTGCCGGATCTAGGGGAGAGAGATGAAAATGGACACAGCCTTATGCCTATTATGGAGAGGCTGCTTTCACGACTTGGACCTGTGACCACCAGGTCGTTTCAAACCTTACTGAGGCTTATGGTTAACCTTGTGCTGTTATCATGTAAATGATCTCTTTGTAGCATTAACTCACCTGAAGTAGTTACCCTTCAGAAAAACTTCGGTATATGCATCAGACATGGAATTTTGCAGCTGTCATCACACTTCAATGTATCAATCTAATAAAGGATGTTACCACAAAAGGAAGAGCTCTACAAGCGAAATGTCAGTCAAACCAGGGTTGCCTTTTACACAGTGAAGAAAGATGCACCATCAAACTAAACCACTTGATGGCTACAAAGAAACTGAGGTAAAAAGAGGGAAAGAGAGAGAAAATATAAAGGATGGAAAAAGGAAACTGTTTCCGATTGATTGTAACAAAGATGAAGTTTAGGTGGTGTTCCTCGAGTATGATCAAAATGTTATTGCAGACATTCAGCAAAGGTCCAATCAAGATCCTTGAGGAATAAGTAATTCATCTAATTAAGTTTCTCTCACTTCACAAGGTTAAGAAAACTTGGATATTTACTTTCACTTTAATTACACACCCATTCTTTCTAAGTTTCCTTTTG
Source organism: Asparagus setaceus (assembly GCA_012295165.1). Classification (NCBI taxonomy): domain Eukaryota; kingdom Viridiplantae; phylum Streptophyta; class Magnoliopsida; order Asparagales; family Asparagaceae; genus Asparagus; species Asparagus setaceus. The sequence goes on from CM022710.1 coordinate 350,231, forward strand.
TAATCAAACATGTATATCTTACAGTGACCTTTGTCAATGTCAGATGCAGAATGGTTGCTCTGCTTCTAAATATCATGAACATGAAAACTAGCACTGCTCACCAATAGAGTTTCCTACAAATTATAATATTGGAGATAGGTTAATGGATTCAGATAAAAACTGCAATCATATCCTTAGAACCCCCACCCAACAAAAAAAACACACAAGAGGAGCACCAGCAAAATGACACAAGTGCTCCAGTGCTAGCCATCCTAGATTATATTCGACATAATATATAGAGAAAATGCTGTGATGAATGGTGATAAGAAAAGAGATAGTAGAGTAAGTATCAGAAGTGTTGTATGAATTTAATAAATACTAAACAACAATGATATTAATATTAGTTGACCCACCCAAAATGCTATCCGATAAACCAAAATGAGATGTAAGAACAAATATAAAAATAAAAAACATAGAGGCAAAACACTAACATAGATAGCTCACATATACAAAAACTGAATTTTTAAAATCAAGTGGAACATGATAAGGACATGAGGTTTTACACAAACATAAGGCAAAGAGTTACTTATGTGCCCTCAACAAACCACACTCAGATAGCTAAAAGTCAGTCTAAAAGCTACAAATTAATAATCAAATAAGAGCATGCGTTGATACAAGTTTAAGCTAGCACTGTTTAGATGCAAAGGGTGACTAAGGCAGGTTTTACCAGCATATATGAAGAAGTCCAATTTCAGTTGCATGGAAAGTATGTTCAGTAAAAATTCACAATATATAACTTTCATGGTCCTTGAAACTATTTACCTGAATAGGAGTACCTGTAAGGCACCATCTTCTGTCAGCAGCCAGTGTAGTCGTAGCTATGGAAATTTGGCTCTTGGATGACTTTATAATATGTGCTTCATCAAGCACTATCCTGAACCACTGGACTGAGTAAAGCCCTCCATTCTCTTCAGAATTCTAAAAGCAAAAAAGAAAGCGGGTGAATCTTCTTTATTATGGATATATATATCAGTAAAATATGGTAAACAAAAGTGATGGCTGCCAAAAATTGTTACCTCAGATGAATATTCCGATGCCAACACACCGTACGTTGTCAGAACAACATCATTCTGAGCTAAGAACTTTGCATCCCTTGGTCTACTCTGTCCATAATGAACATAAACTGCGAGTGTACCAGGTTGAACATGGGTTTCAATCTCAGCCTGTCATTTGGTAAAATTAGAGCTTAAGACCAGAAAATTGACTTCAAGCTAAATAAAGGACAGGCAGTTTAACAAGGTCAAGTTAAACTCGCCATTTCATAACCTAAATAATACAAACACATCTTTGATTAAACTGCCTTACCTTCCACTGTCCTAGCAGTGTCATAGGACAGATAATCAGGCTGCCACCTCCTATAAGTGAAGCATTAAACTTCAGCAATTTGCTAAAATCAGATGTGCCTTTTGACTTCTTTGAAACATTCAGAGATTTATAAGGAATGTGGTTGGCATAGTTAGCTACACCAGAGGCCTGGCTGTGAGAGGAAGTACATGAGCCCCCCTTTCCAGAATGAGTAACCAAAAGCGCAATGGTCATTATGGTCTTGCCTAGTCCCATAGCATCTGCCAAAATCTTCAATCACTACATATAAGTCACAAAAATAAAGCAATCGAAAATAACAAACCAAATTCCATTCAGTTCATGATACATACTCCTCCTCTTGCAATTTGAAGTGTGCTAGGGAATATCGTAGTAGCTTCTCCAGAAAATGCATTCAAATAGACAACAGGCTCCCTCCTAAAAATTCAAGCAGCATCATCAACTTACCTATTTAAAGATGTTAAGGGACATATTCAGTATTTCACATACTTATCGGCAAGACGATATGCATCCCAACATGGGTGAAGGGTTGTTGCTGCCGCCTCTAGATTACTTCCTTTCTCCATATGCACCATCCAATGAAGAGCCTGTTTCTGGTAAGGTCGTAGCTCACACTGAAGTATATCAGCGGGATTCAATTCCTGTAAGAGAACGGTAGAGAAGAAGTATCTACGGAGTTGAATTTAAGGAAGCTCAGAGCCTTGAAATTAGACAACTACCTCTAGTTGAGAGCTGTCAGAAAGCCCCACAATAGTCTCCAGTTCACAGTCTGGAATGCTTTCATCTTCTTTTTTTTCTCTGTTTCCACTGGAAGATAATTTCTGACATTTATCAGGAGGTAATACAACTCCAGGAGTTCCAGAATTGTCCTGTAGAAGCACAAATAAGTAATAACAATCTGCGAATGTGTTTGTAAGAGTATGACTGCAATTGTTCGTGAGTCTGTGTATCACTAGAAAACATAGAAAGTGGTGCATCTACCTTGGATTCTATGTTTCTCTTTTTATTGTAGAGGTCCCCGGGACTAAACTCAGCCTGCCAATAGAAGTACCACTTAACAAAAGTAAATTAACAGCCATAACAAAAACAACAAAGCATTTTTCTCCAAATAAGCATGTTGGTTGTATGACTATTATTTCCCAAAGAAACTATTATGGAAAGAGATAGTTGATGAAAATTCTTTTTGTTATGGCCGTGAGAAAGAAAATTGTTTAATGTATTCCTTTATGCTTGTTTCAGTTCAGCAGCATCATTAATTCCCTAGAACTCACGGAAGTGTAAATTCCGAAACCAGAAAACACGTACTCAAGGCAAAATGATAATTAAATAAAGATTTGTTAAAAAATTTGGTTTTGATTGCGAGCACCCCAGGTACTCCACGATTCTGTCCCAAAGGAGGATTAGAAACATAAGTAATGAAGGAAGAAATTATGAAAATCATACAATAAACGGTACCAGACAGGGACATAAAAATGGGGTTAATTTCACGTAATCCCCCTGAACTTTGTTTATTTTACACAACCCCTTTCATCTTTGGGTTGTCTCACAAAACCCCCTTGAAATTTGACCTTTTCTCACTGGACCCCCAACCTATAATTTGGAAATAACTAAATTTATTTTGAGAGAAAAAATCTCAAATTTTGTCATTTGTCATTTATAGGCAACGTAACCCCTTTCCTAAATTTTTTCTTCTCTGAAGGAATTTTTAGTTATTTGCAAATTATACGTAGGGGGGTCCGGTGAGAAAAGGTTAAAGTTCATAGGGTTTTGTGAGACACCCTAAAGCTCAAGGGTGTCATGTGAGATAAACAAAGTACAAGGGGGTTATGTGAAAAAAACCTAAAGTTCAGGGGGTTTTGTGCAATTAACCCCATAAAATATGTATAAAATTAAAGTGATAATCTGTACTGGTCTTTGACAACAAAAAAACCACAAGAAGGTACAGTACGAAAATGAGCAATACATTATGTTGGCACCAGGGTCAGTAAAAATTCATCAAGATACTAATATCCGCTGAAACACTATCGATGAAGGTTACAAGCCGACGACTTTCACGATGACAAAGGAGAATCGGTTAATGTCTCCAGAGTACAAGGATTACAAGTTGACAATCCTTGTGAAAAGAGATCACAAGTTTTGATCTCTTCAATTCAAAATCTGGGGCTCATCCCAGCGTTTCAATCAAAACGGAGCACATGGCCCGCGTTGAAGTTCAAAGCAGCGGCACATGGCGGCGTTTCATTTCAAAATCGCGAACCGTGGCCAGCGTTTCATTTCAAAATGCGAGCACGGCCCGTTGAAGCCCAAAACGCGAGCACATGGCCCGCGTTTCATTTCAAAATGCGGCACGCTTAACCCAAAACGCAGAGCACACTACCGCTGCTCGGTTCAAAACGCGGAGCACATGGCCCGCGTTTCATTTCAAAATGCGAGCACGCTGCCCGCTACCCAAAACGCTAGAGCACACGCCCGCTAAAGCCTAAAACGCGGAGCACATGGCCCGCTGCTCGGTTCAAAACGCGGAGCACATGGCCCGCTCAAGCTCAAACGCAGACGCGAGGCTTGCTCGAGCGAACCGGCGTTTTGACTCATTCATACATGAGTTGAACGGTTCATAAACCGCTTGAGAGATTTAAGGGGTGGTTACACCCACTAAACCCCCATTGAGGAGCAATTCAAGGCGATTACACCCTTTAACCCCTATAAATGGGGGTTTTCACGACCAAATGGAGGAGGGTTGAAAGGGTTTGGCGAGAGAACTAAACAAAGGGAGAGAACCAGTTTCTCTGTGATCGGCGTGGCGATGGGACCTTCATCCGGGTCCGACGGAGTGAAACTGGAGGGAAGCCTCAACACTTGTCGTTCCTAATTACGAGCGGTGGAGATTGATTTCTACCGGTTGGATTTGGAGATATCGAGGTTTTACCGAAGCCAATTGCGCAGGAACGGCTTCTTCCGCATACCGATCGGCGGACGATCGGACCTTCATCCGTGGTCCGATCGGAGTGAAACTTGGAGGGAAGCCTCAACACTCATTGTTCCTAATGCATGCGGTGGAGATTGATTTCTACCGGTTGGATTTGGAGATATCGAGGTTTTACCAAGACCTCCTTTCTTTGGAATCAACTCTCCTAGAGAGTTCAACTCAATTAGAGTTTTCAAACTTGCACGACAAGTTCTTCTCCGCCATTCTTGGCTAAAGGATTATTAATCCTTTTCTAAAATTAACTCTATCAAAGAGTTCTTAACTTCGGCGAGTTCTAAACTTGCTACCGCGAAGTTATTTTTCAACCTCGCCCCACGAGTCAAGGCGGTCGGATCGTCAGCGGGATACAAGATTCAAGCTCCCACCGCCACCGTGAAGAACCAGATTAAATAAAGGGAAGGGTCTCCGTTGATCATTCCCTCTTTTGTAAATCGGGCAACCGATCGAGGAATTTGTAATTTCTTTTTATCTAAGTCGCTTAGAGAGAGAGATTGCATTCGAGAGAGTTGTATTTATTCTTTCTTTAAAATCAATTGGAAGGGATAATCTTTATTTCTGACTTTCAAATTTCCTCATGAACAAAAGATGGCGACTCATTTGGGGACTAGCTTCACGATGAAGAAGTGGTGGCGCAATCCGACGCCAAGCTCATTGGGACGGCTGTTGAAACTCGGCCGTAGAGTTCGATCAAGCCAAGTTCGAGGAGGCACTCTCCTCAGGATCCCTTAGCCCCAGGCTATCGCCAAGATCCACAAAGCCTCTAAGGAGGCCAAAGCCCATTGGTTGTCGTGGCTAACCTAATCGGTAAAGATGGTGATGTCGCCGCAAAGCCTCAAATCAGCGGTAGGAGGCCGCCGCCAAAGAACCTGACCGAGATGGCCAATCGACCAACCAACGCGAACTCGTGATTTATGCAGCCAAAACGCGATCCCGAAGCCGCTTTTACGTAACGCAAGCCTCGCTATGTCGGAACACGAGCCTCGCAGCCAGCCGAACGCAACCTCAATGGCGCGTTCATTAGCCAAACGCGGTCACAACCCCGCGTTCAATTGCTCAAACGCCAAACTCGCTCGCCAGGGTTGCACGCGATCCTCGCGTCCCACTATAAAACGCGTCACAACCCCGCGTTCAATTGCTCAAACGCGAACCTCGCTTCACTGGGGTTGCACGCGATCCTCGCGTCCCACTATAAAACGCGGTCACAACCCCGCGTTCAATTGCTCAAACGCGAACCTCGCGTTCAAATGCTCAAACGCGAACCTCGCGTTCAAATGCTCAAACGCGAACCTCGCGTTCAAATGCTCAAACGCGAACCTCGCGTTCAAATGCTCAAACGCGAACCTCGCGTTCAAATGCTCAAACGCGATCTTCGCTCCAAGTGCCAAATCATCGGATATCGACGCCGCCACATGCGCCGCTTGTTTGACCAATTGACAAATATCATTTGGTCCACGAACGACGGCATTCTCACGGAAGGAGGCTTCAGAGGTCGAATACCTTGGAGTCACTTCTAACATGATCGGAGTAGCAGCATCAATCTCTAGCTCTAATGAGCGAGGCAAATCGGTCCCCGACTTGGAAGAGGCTTTGAATGACTCCGACGGAGTTTACCGACATACCGGATCAACAGGGTCATACCCGTCAATTATCACAAGTTAGCTAAAGGAATTGAGTCCGATGATGAGCATTCACCATCGCGAGAATCTCAATCCTCTAGTTCTTTCATAGAGCATATGAGCCGCCTACACCGACGGAGACCGCAAGATTTCAAGAAGAGGCTCGAAGAGTATCGCTATGATGCAAGAGGCCTGCGATCACAACAAGAGTCCATCGATCAACTTCGAGATATGATAAACCAACTTGTTGCGGATAGAGCTCAACTTCAGATAGCCGACTCAACACTTCACCAAAATCATCACGAGGAGGAGTGAATCCTCAAACGAGAAGAAAAATGAATGAAGCTCCCGATCAAGAAGCTCATCACGTAGAATCCTCCTCCAAGAAAGGGGAGAGGCCGAAAACGAGCAAAGTCCTCAATCGGCAAAAATGCGAGAACCGAAGCCCGCCTTAATGCCATGGCTAATAGGTACGAGCTCCAAGATCGGGGTTGTCGGGCCGTATCTGCCGAGAATGGGATACGATTCCTTATCCTCCAAAATTCAAAATCCCGACGCTACAAACTTTCAACCAAGACGATCACCAACCAACACATCTACCATTTTAAGTCACGATCGAATGAGATGTCAAACGATGCCATAATAGCTCGTTTGTTCATTTGCACCCTCAAGGGGTTGCCTTTGAATGGTTCATGAAACCGCCGCAGGATGTATCCGAAATGGGCGATTTAGAGACTCTTCCTCACACGATTCTTTGAAGATGACACGAAATTCATCACTTCTCTCCTTGCCCTTAAGCAAAGGAGGAGAGCCTATCAAAGTCTTCGCCGAACGGTTCCGGCATGGCTCTTCGATGCTCGGCTGTGTATGACATACCGCTCGATTGACACTGTCGGCACAATTTACAAACCAATCTCCTAGCTCGAATGGGGTTGCAAAATGTCGCTCTGAAACAACTAGTCTCCTGTATTTAACAGTCAATCAATTATTGCTAGGATTGAAGTCAAGAAGAGGAGACTGACTAAGACTGGCTATTGATGACCCTCTAAATCGCGGTAGAAGACTTCGGTTAGTATCAACCTAGGATAATTACAGGCGTCGTCGATTTTGTCAAAAGACGCCATGTATCCCAAAGACGGGGTTGATTTTTTTGTTATTTTCCAGTAGAATGATAAATTCTAAATATTGTCAAGTTAACAAAACACTTTTGACAATGTAAGCACTTCAACGCAAAGAACACCACCAAAATTAACTTATCAATCCTCTCCAATAGGATGATAAGTCTACAAAGTTTCTCAAATCGTAACACAATCCCGTCAGGTTAACACTGCACCTCTGACAACCAACTTATCAATCCTCTCCAATAGGATGATAAGTCCACAAATTTGCTCCAATCGCAACCTATCCTTGTCATGTTAACCTCACACCTCTGACAACCAACTTATCAATCCTCTCCAATAGGATGATAAGTCCACAAAGTTGCTTCAATCGCAACGTATCATTGTCATGTTAACCTAACACCTCTGACAATCAACTTATCGACTCTCTTCAATAGAGCGATAATTCCACAAAGTTGCTCCATTCGCAACGTATCCTTGTCATGTTAACCTAACACCTTCGACAATCAACTTATCGACTCTTCAATAGAGGGATAAGTTCTCAAAGTTGCTCGATGCAATGTATCCTTGTCATGTTAACCTAACACCTCTGACAATCAACTTATCGACTCTTTTCAATAGAGCGATAAGTCCTCAAGGTTGTTATTAATAACACCACAATCCACGCCTCACACGTGTGGGGAATTTTATCCCGAATTCTAAGTAGGGATAAGTCAACGCCTAACACACGTTGCCGGTTTAGTCTTTTACCGATCGAAGAAGACACCGTAATTCAAATCGGGGAATTTTATCTCGACAATCGGCAGAGATAAGCGCATCTAATACATGCAAGTAGTCTATTCCCGTGAGAAAGACGGCTTCACGATTCAACATCGTAGCATTAAGCCTAAAAGAATTTTATTCTTTTAGCACAACGCCACATGCAACGGATTTAGATAATGCATGCTAGCCCGATTCAAGCGGTGTCGGTAAAGGCTCATCAAGTCCGTTGATGGTCGGGTTGGCCAATAACCCTAAAGTCAACGCCAACACACGCGTCGCTAGTTTCTTACCCGTAAAGGCGACAAAGTCTACGATTCAACATCGTAGCACAACGCCACGCATGCAGGCTTAACTCCTCAAATTGGCTTAAATCGCAATCAACTTATCAATCCTCCTCAACAGATGATAGGTTCTCAAAGTTGCTCCGTCATAGCGTATCTTCATCAAGTCAACACTATACCTCGATGATATAATCAACTTATCAATCCTCCCTACAGATAAGTTCCTCAAAATTATTCAAATCACAACTAAGCCCTCAATCAACTCATCATTCATTTCCAATAGAATGATAGATCCACAAAGTTGTTCAAATTACAACACAATCCTATCAAAATCAGACACATCCTCGCCAGAGTTTGATAACCAACTTATCAATCCTCCTCAATAGGATGATAAGTCCACAAAGTTGCTCCAATGGCAACGTATCCTTGTCATGTTAACCTCACACCTCGACAACCAACTTATCAATCCTCCTCAATAGATGATAAGCCCCAAAGCCTTGTTAACACCACAAGCCCAAAGCCTTGTTAACACCACAAGCCCAAAGCCTTGTTAACACTACAAGCCCAAAGCCTTGTTCAAACTACAAGCCCAAAGCCTTGTTAACACCACAAGCCCAAAGCCTTGTTCACATCACGGGCCTTAAACCTTGATTTCATATTTTATCCCCGATAAAACCTAAACTTATCGACTCTCATCAATAGAGCGATAGTCCTCAAAATCTTGTTCAAATCACAAATACCCAACTTTATCAAGTTAACCCCACACCTCTGATAAAATCAACTTATCGACTCTCTCCAATAGAGCGATAAGTCCTCAAAAATCATTATCAAGTTAAAAATTTCACCTCTGATGATAAAACCAATTTATCAACTCTTTACAATAGAGTGATAAGTCCCCAAAAGCTTGTTCAAACAACAAGTATGAAAGGCATGCCAAGTTAACACTATACTTTTGGCACCTTAAAGAAAAGTCTAAAAGACTTAGTTGGAAACGTGGGGTTCATCCCCACGCTTTACTCATGAAACGCCGGGACCACCCACGCGAGGGTTGCCGCTTTTAAACAAAGAACGCGATGGCCTGTTTCAACCTCAAATCGCGAGGATCGCCTCACGTAGCAAAGTTCAAGACGCCACGGCCACCCGCATTTCAAAAGGCAAAACGCCGAGTTCATCCATGCAAGACGAATGACTAACGTGGGCAAAAGCAGACACAACTTCGCTGGAAGACGTAATGAGGAGCAATACCTTCTCGTGATCAAACAAAGAAGATATCCAAAGTATTTCAAAGCTCGTCCTACCAACCGCAAACTTTGAAAACTTTGGAGGGGTCTCAGAGGGTCGTAAAAAAATCAAGACGCCAATATCCGCTAAACACTATCGATGAAGGTTACAAGTCGACGACTTTCACGATGACAAAGGAGAATCGGTTAATGTCTCCAGAGTACAAGGATTACAAGTTGACAATCCTTGTGAAAAGAGATCACAAGTTTTGATCTCTTCAATTCAAAATGCGGGCTCATCCCCGCTTTCATCAAAACGCGGAGCACACGCCCGCTGCTGAGCCTGCAAACGCGGAGCACATGGCGCGTTTCATTTCAAAATGCGAGCACGGGTCCGTTTCAACCCAAAACGCAGAGCACACCTACCGCTGTCAGTTTAAAACGCGGCGACACATGGCCCGTTTCAGTTCAAAACGCGCACATTAGCGGCCCGCGTTCGGCTCAAAACGCAGACGCCGAGGCTTGCTCGAGCGAACCGCGTTTGACTCATTCAAACATGAGTTGAACGGTTCATAAACCGCTTGAGAGATTTAAGGGGTGGTTACACCCACTAAACCCCATTGAGGAGCAATTCAAGGCGATTACACCCTTTAACCCCTATAAATGGGGGTTTTCACGACCAAATGGAGGAGGGTTGAAAGGGTTTGGCGAGAGAACTAAACAAAGGGGAGAGAACCGGTTTCCTCTGCTTGTGATCGGCGTGACGATCGGACCTTCATCCGGTCCGACGGAGTGAAACTGGAGGGAAGCCTCAACACTCATTGTTCCTAATTCGACGGTGGAGATTGATTTCTAGGTTGGATTTGGAGATATCAAGGTTTTACCGAAGCCAATTGCGCAGGAACGGCTTCTTCCGCATGTTGTGATCGGCGTGACGATCGGACCTTCATCCGGTCCGACGGAGTGAAACTGGAGGAAGCCTCAACACTTGTCGTTCCTAATTCGACGGTGGAGATTGATTTCACCGGTTGGATTTGGAGATATCAAGGTTTTACCGAAGCCAATTGCGCAGGAACGGCTTCTTCCGCATGCACTGCGGATCGGCGTGACGATCGGACCTTCATCCGGTCCGACGGAGTGAAACTTGGAGGAAGCCTCAACACTCATTGTTCCTAATTCATGCGGTGGAGATTGAATCCTACCGTCGGATTTAGAGATATTGAGGTTTTACCAAGACCTCCTTTGTCGGAATCAACTCTCCTAGAGAGTTCAACTCAATTAGAGTTTTCAAACTTGCGACAAGTTCTTCTCCGCCATTCTTGGCTAAAAGGATTATTAATCCTTTTCTAAAATTAACTCTATCAAAGAGTTCTTAACTTCGGCGAGTTCTAAACTTGCTATCTGAAGTTATTTTTCAACCTCGCCCCACGAGTCAAGACGGTCGGATCGCCAACGGGATACAAGATTCAAGCTCCCACCGCCACCGTGAAGAACCAGTTAAATAAAGGGAAGGGTCTCCGTTGATCATTCCCTCTTTGTAAATCGAGACAGCCGTCGAGGAATTTGTAATTTCTTTTTATCTAAGTCGGTTAGAGAGAGATTGCATTCGAGAGAGTTGTATTTATTCTTTCTTTAAAATCAATTGGAAGGGATAATCTTTATTTTACAGCTTTCAAATTTCCTCGCGAACAGCACCTCCAGCCAACTAGAAGTAACACTACCATGATAGTTGGACAGGTAACATCAAATAGATTAATATAATAGATGTTTTATTGATAAATTTAACTTTGTGCAGTTTTTTTTTCAGACTAGTACTCTATTGCACGCGTTGCATGCATAATATGATACACCCTTGTGCATAATAAATAAATTGTTTAACACTTTAATGATTAATGTTAATACCTGTATTAAAAATAGTTCCACAAGATAATATAAGTGTATGGTATTTCAAAAATAGGATAGTAATGAAGTAGTGAATAGCTTTGCTAGATATGAGTTAGTGGGGTTAGTTATGAAGAAGATTATTGTTTGCCTTTTTCCAAATTTGTCATTTATAAAGTTGTAATTTATTGGAAATTGTGTGTATAATTTTGGGACATGTTTGGAATTTTACTAAAAGATGACTTATATAGGGGTAGAACGCCAAAATAAAGGCTCTTCTGAATAATAGTAATAGATGCAAGTCTAAGTGGCACGGGATTTAAAACTTGTTGTAATCCTCTCTCTCTATGATGATATTTTCCATTCCTGTCTCTATGATGCCATTTTCTACTTCCTGGACTCTCAATTAACAGTGTTGCCCATAAAATTCTCCTCCATTTGTTCAGATTCTAAGTTTAATCATTAGACCATATGCCCACTGCGATTCTGTCAATATTTTCCATAATGGATATTGTGATGTACCAAAATGTGACCACAAGAAAACAAAAGGAGCGGTGGAGATCACTGGGTAGAGTAATATCCAAAGATGTCGTCCTGATGAAAAGGTTACTCAGAGTCAAGATGGTGGAACCAGTGATCATGTTATTTTTTTGGATATCCACATGAACAAAGCAAGCCATTGAAACACTATGATGAGGAGAAAATGTGTATAAAAAGCTCTAGTAAAATGAAATTGCAGGGAAAGAAGCTACCTTTCTGAAGGGTTTAAGGCCAAGCAGTCTGAAGAGTGTCGGCAGGGGATGAACAGTGGATGTCTCCATTGTGGTGGGAGCGGTAGGCTTTACTAATCTCAGGTGGTGCTCGCAGAACATTAAACTGTTGATATAAATGCTGCAAGGTGTGCATGTAAACAGATTATCAGAAAAACATTCAACTATTGCTAGTAAATCAAAAGAAAAGTGTATAAAAGTTATAATGGGGAACGTGGGATGATTTCTGTTCGAGACAATTAATTTGGGAATTGTTTGTTTGCAGGAACAAATACGTTATTGGCTTGAAATCATACCTGACAGACAAGAGGATGGTGTCCATTATGCCGAGGACTTGGGGAACTGATTTGCAAAAGCCATCAATTCTGATCTTGTTTTCTTTCACAAGGGGCAAAAGGCAGCGAGCCCACTCATTGGGGATTCGCCCAACCTGCAAAGAAAAAAAGTAAAGTAAAAGAAGAAAAATCCAAGAAAAGAGAGAAATATCAAAGGAGGAGGAGGAGGAGAGTAAAATAGGGAACCTCGCCGTTGTCTTGTGTGGAGAAGCGGACAATCTCAGAAGAGGAAGCTGCTGCTGCTGCTGCTGCTGCAGAGGAAAAGCGACGTTTTGAAGGGAATTTGGAGGCGGAAGGGGAAGAGGGAAGTTGTTGTTGATGAGAAGGAAGAGGAGGGAATGAGAAAGAGACCTCGTCTCCAGGATTAAGCCTCCTCCCTTTGCAGGTGGATAGCCCTGCCAACTCAGTGCTCCCCACGAGCCACCAATCAGTCTCCTCCTCCGGCAGCGAAACAGCAGAAGATGAAGGAGGAGGAGGAGGAGGAGGCTCAGTGCTGTTATTGCTGCTGCTGCTGCTTCTGCTTCTTCGAAAGATAGATTTTGTTGTTGTGGGATTAGGCGTAATAATAGGGTTATTATTATTAGGTGGAGGAGAAACAGAAGAAGAAGAGATTTTAGGGTATTTTCTCGGGGCGTCGTCGTCTAATATGATGTTGATGGCGGCGGCGGCGTCGTTGTTGGCCAAGTGGAGAGCACGGATGATGTCCATCTCCCTCAATTCCTCGCCCACCACTGATCGGACCACCGCTATCGCATCCTCCCTCGCTTTATTATTCCCCATCCCTCAATCAACCGCCCCTTACTATTCCTTCGAACCCATTACCTAACCAGCAAACAAAAACCCTAGCTGCAAAATAGAAACCTGCGGGTGATTGGAGGAAGGAGAGGAGACATTACATGGGAGCGTTGCAAAGCCTGAGCCCCCACTGAAAAATGACTCTGGATTTTTTAGGAAGGGAACCCCGAAGATGCGCCTTGTTCCCCTTTTCCCTTTTTTTTTTCCCCTTCTTCGTTTCTTTTCTTTTCTTTTCTTTTTTCTTTTTGGGTCGAGAGAGTGGCGCTGCTTTTTCGCCTGCTTCTACTTTTCTTTTATGTTGGGCTTTTTCCATGTCAGTCGCTTGCACTTTTGATATTTTGAAATTTGTCTTCAAATCCTTGCAATTGCAATTGCTACTAGGTTCCCAATTGTCATGACTCCTCTAGTTTCGCTGCTACTTCCACTATTAATTGGAGGGATTAATTTCGGAATAAATTAAAATTTGAGGAATTTAATAGCAATTTTAGCGATTCTAGGACTAATTTCAAAATAACTTAAAATGTGGAGGACCCAATAGCAATTTCAATGATTTGGAATATCAACGATTAACGGACTAATATTAAAAAAAAAACCTCTTTGATAGGGTTAACTGCACTTAAATACTCCATAGTCCCCCCTATTTTGCACTTATATACCTTCATTTGCTTTTGGCAGCACTCACATACGGAAAAAAATTTTAATTTGCACTTATATATCCAACTTGTTCTTGGCATCAGTCATACACCCAAATATTTTTAATTTGCACTTAAATGCACTATAGTTTTTAAAACTTGAACTTAAATACCCTCAGTTAATGCGAGATGTAATTTTACTTCCGCAAGTAATTTGGTATATGCAAGATGCTTTTTGCTCTTAGAAGAAACTAGGAAAAGTTGTGCGGGGACAACAAACTGTATGACTCACGCAGGTAACGACAAAATTGTATGGATCACACAAGTTTTTACTATTTTGATTTGTGTCTGCAATAACAATCGCAATAGAAAAATTGGGGTTATTCCAATCACATTTTGAAAAAGTTACAATTTGGGGATAAATTACCAACTAGAAGATGAAATTTGGAGCAAGATCAAGAAATACGTTGCGTAAAACCCAACTTCAAAATCAGAATTGAGAATTGTTTAAACACGAAATCCCGCAGGGCTCCAAAAGTTTGGCGAGGGAAAAAAAGATTTGGGTCCTCTTACAGTTGGAGAGGGGGCTAATTAAACAAGGAACCAACTTTTCTTTTCAACCCAAAAACAATAACAATGTTTACAAAAATTTTAATGTTGGAAACTTTAGGTAATATTTGTGCAACAAAAAACAAGTGGGAGTATATATATATATTATATGTTCAGAGAGTGTTCAACCAAATGTATACAGGGAATGAAAGGTGCTAATTAGCATTTGATGTGTATGAAAATAGTAATGTATCATAAGATTGGTGGGGCATACCCATGTGCTCGCACGAAATGCGGTGAGACCCCTGGGGCTCTGCACTGCGGATAAGCGAGCGAGAGAGGGCGGGCCTCAGCAGAAGAGAAGAAGAAGGAAGAAGAATAGTAGTAGTAGTATTTATGGCTGTGGCTACTCTCGGCTTTAAGCTTCCTCCTCGTCCCGCTATGATTATCTCTTCCGGCGCCAGGATTTCTCCCCGTTACAGATTTCTTCCTCCGCTTCAGCAGAGAAGAAGAAGAAGAAGAAGAAGGACGCTTAATTCACTGGGTGGACCTATTCAGGGCCCCGCCTCATCCCCGGAGACCAAGACGCAGACTGAACAACCGGCAGACGAGGGCGATGATGATATGGGGAATGATCCATGGGAGGAGGTACGGTTCCTGGACCCAGCTGAGGTGGAAGAGAAGGGCAGCAGCGTCAATAATTCAATTTCGGAGTGGGAGCTTGATTTCTGCTCCCGCCCCATACTCGACGAAAGGGGGAAGAAGGTATGGGAGCTGGTGGTCTGCGACAGCACCCTCTCCCTTCAGTACACCAGGTTCTTCCCCAACAACGTCATCAACAGCGTCACCCTCAGAGACGCCATCGCCTCCATCGCCGACACCCTGGGCCTTCCCTTGCCCCAAAAGATCCGCTTCTTCAGGTCCCAGATGCAGACCATCATTACCAAGGCCTGCAATGAGCTCGGCGTCAAACCTGTCCCCAGCAAGCGGGTACCTAAATCTATTCCTAGTTCTTCTAATCTGATAAATCCATTATTAATATCTTCGCGTGATGTATGTAGTGTATATCCCTGCTGCTATGGCTGGAAGAACGATATCAAACTGTATATACCCGTCATCCTGGCTTTCAACGAGGCTCTAAGCCGCTTCTCGCTCTGGATAATCCATTCCCTATGGAACTTCCTGAAAACCTTTTCGGCGAGAAATGGGCTTTCGTTCAGCTACCTTTCTCAGGTAATTAGTCCATATATTTTTTATTTCTCTTCTACTGCTTTTGGGAATGTTGATGATAATTAACCATTCCAAGGAAAAACTAATATTCTGTATCTATCATCCTTAATTAGCTTAGCCTGATTAGAGAGAATTGGATACACCTATAACTTACTCAGCAGTGAAAATGTCACGCTGATCTTTATGCTCTTCCTGCGGACTTCTTCAACCTTGAACTATTATACATGTTAGATTTTTGATATTCAAGGCACAAATCTTTACTTTGGGGATCATATGCATCCAATGTCGATTGTAATTTGGCCTGACGTCTCAATCATACCTTTAAAAACAAAACAAAAAAAAAAAAAGGATTTCACGTCCACTATATATTTTCACAAGCTAGTACTTTAGGTGCTAGAATGGGCTCAATCATGGACCACAAGACTCCATAAAAAGACTTGCTTCATCTTCCTGCATGTCAACCCCCAAATTGCTGAGCAAGAAACTATAGAAAAATGGAGCTTGCCATTGATCCTGTACGGTTAGTTGATGTGTTGCAGTTTTGGACACCCTAACTTAGCTATTATATTTGTAGTTATAATCCAATGCAACAAAGGATTAAGGAGTTAGCCATAAAAAAGGAACAATCATCAAATATTCTTCTACCTTCAGAAAAGAGGAAAGAAGAATAGATAAAATGATCTATCATCACATGCCCGCCATAACAAGGACCTAGAGCGACAAGTATGCTTCAGCAAAAACTTGAAGCACCTTGCTGGGCTCCAAAGGTGCATGCATACCCAAATTAGGAACTACAAATACTTGCTGCTAAAGATCCATTTGGAGAACATTCAATATGAGGAAGGCGAAATAAGTTGCATTTTCTGGTCTTTGAATTATACGTTCCAATTTTCTAATACTCCCTTTTATTGGTGTTTCAAAGCAAAGTAATCATACTTTCCAATTTTCAGTTGTACAAGAGGAAGCCTCGTCATTTAAAACAAGATATGCCTTTGGTGGGAGCCTTGATTTAGATCTTCTTGGCATTGAAATAGAAGATGACACTTTAATCCCTGGCCTTGCAGTTGCATCATCACGTGCTAAACCATTGGCAGGTTTGTTTTTTTCTTCTGCTAGTTACATGTTTGAATTATTCCAAACTTGAACAAGATATACAGAAAATCTACATTGCATGTTTTTGCAGTACGATAACAAAATGGCATGAACTTATTATAGCTGTGTGTATATACCTCCAGATGAGTTGTTTACTTTTTTTTTTTTTTGAATTGTTGTTGTTTTAGCTTGGATGAACGGTTTGGAGGTCTGTTCTGTTGAAGTAGATGTGAACCGGGCTTGCTTGATTCTGTCGGTTGGCGTATCTACCAGGTACATATATGCTACCTACAAGAAAAATGCAGCAACAACACTGGAGGCTGAAGCCTGGGAAGCTGCAAAGAAGACATGTGGAGGTTTGCATTTTCTTGCTATCCAAGAAAGTTTAGATTCGGATGATTGTGTTGGGTTTTGGATTTTATTGGACTTGCCCCCGCCACCTGTGTAATTTATGTGTGTATGTTATTCCGACATCCATGGATATATTTACAGCTACAGAAATTTTCATCAATGTTACTCACAACATAATCAGAAGGACTTCTGTCAAGGCCAATACATGAGCATAATCATGCCAGATTTAAAATCTCCAAATTGTCATATCTGTATATTATTATGCAGACTCCTTTTATGAAAATTGCCCCTCCACAAAGAAATTGTTTATCTGAAGTTTTGAACCATTACAGAAACCCGAATTTCTAGATCCTCCAGTGGGTTTTCTCTCTCGGTTTACTGTATGGGTTCTTTTTTATATGCATATCTCTAGTCTTTTATACTTAGAAAAATGCTCCCCAGATCGTCATATTTGGAAATTGACCCTGATGTTCTTAGAAAAGTGCTCCTATCTCTATCTTCAATTTGATTTTGGATGATATTAAGGGTTTTCTTTTCTTAAACATGAAGGTTTTGGAGGGTGTATATATAAACCATCACAAATATTAGCTTATTTAACAAGAAAAGATGAATTACTGTTCTTTTGTTCTCTAACAATAACAAAAGATATAAAATTGTTTTTTTTCCTGTTCCCTTATCCTTTTCAGGTTTAATAGTTTTTGCAGGGTATTATGAATACTATTATATTTTTGTTGGAGAGGCAGCCTGGTTGGAAAGTTTTCTCTTGTTTGACCCTAATGTTACCTAGAAATAGTTAAAAGGATTCGGATCTTATCCACCACCAAAAAAATAGTGGAGAGATCACTATTTGATCACAACCATCATTTATCTAGTGGGTGGTTATGATTTTTTCTTTGAGTGCAAATTAAGAATGAGTGCAATACACGGGGTAGGGGATAGGAGGAGTGTTAGATTTAGAATGGATCACAATCACCCACTAGACAATCAACCTTTAGGATTAAAAGTAGTGGTCTCTCCACTACTTTTTTTTTAATAGAGATGATCCAAATTCATAGTTAAAGTTTATTTTGTGTAAACAAATTTTTTTTCCCCTTCCTCTTCCTGTCTCGCGTAATGTGTATTCTGAGTAGGGGAATTGAGAAGGAGAATGGTAACGGTGTGAAGTCTTCACTTCACGGAATAGGTTATTGCTTATAAGCAAAATCTATCCAAGATAACCTATGATGTCCCTGGCCCTGTGGAACACAGGCGAATACGCCGGCATCAGACGCCTCTAGCAATTTTGTAATGACTTACTATATATTACATTCATTCAATTTCCTTAATTCATTGATTTCACCACCTATCTCTTTATTGCTTAATTGGAGCCGAAAACATTCGTTTTGTTCTGCATACTTCCTCAAGGAGAGCATAACTTCAGGTGGCAAAAACACAAGTTAATTATAAAGCAAGAAAAAGAAAGTTGTGTTAAATTACAAATCAAAGTGCTGAAAGGCATACTTTCTCAAGGACAGCATTACTTCAGGTGGCAAAAACACAAGTTAATTATAAAGCGAGAAGAAAAAAAAAGTTGTGTTAAATTACAAATCAAACTGCTGAAAGGCGCCGTTGGCATTTGGGTGATGGAATCTGAGATGAACAAGTGCTGAATCTAAAGGAGCAGATTCTGATGACATAGGTGGTCAGCAGCAAATTGTAGGGGGTTGGAGTTGGAAGAGTTGTTGGCATTAGCAGTGACAGTAACATTAGTATTGAGGATGAGTTCTTTTTCCTTTTGGCGGAGCAGCAGCAGCATGCGGTCATTTTCTAGGCAGCGGCGTTCGTTGCTG
Source organism: Asparagus setaceus (assembly GCA_012295165.1). Classification (NCBI taxonomy): domain Eukaryota; kingdom Viridiplantae; phylum Streptophyta; class Magnoliopsida; order Asparagales; family Asparagaceae; genus Asparagus; species Asparagus setaceus. The sequence continues at coordinate 369,040 of CM022710.1, forward strand.
AGTTTCATCCGTTCCATCTCCCTTTCCTTGTTGCTGCTAAAGCGAAGCCATTTGAATCGCTGTCGCTCAAGCTCCAAGGCTCGGCATTGATATCCCATACGCTGCTCTTCCAGCTCTGCAGCCTTCCTCTTTAGCCATTGCCTCTGCTCTTGTTCCCCACCCAAGCTGGCCAAGGGTCCCATCAGATCCGATCTCAGCTGTTCCGTTGCCACCGGAGGTGATGACGATGTCAGAGACAATGAAAGAGGGGGAGATGTTGAGAGGGATCTCATCGGCAATGACATACAAGTCGCACTCGCCATTTTTGATTCATTCTTCTTATCGATGCCTCTTTGTTTCTTGTGGTGGTGGTGGTGCTGTTTGGTTCTTTGATTCTGGATATCCTCATCCTCATCGTCGTCATAATCATAATCATTATCATCATCGTCTTCATCATCTTCTACTTCCTCATTATCGTCATCTCCAGTCTCATTTCCATTATTACTGCCATCGTGATCTTCCCCCTCATCCATCCCACCTAACATGCTACCACTGCTACGACCCTCCTTGCCAACAAAGAATGCTTCTCCAGGAAAACTGATGGATGAGTGTGAAGGGTGGTGGAAGCAATGCTGTTGCTGCTGCTGCTGATGATGATGAGACTGAGACTGAGACTGCAGGGCAGAGGTAGAAGAAGAGGCTGGTGCAGGGGCAGCAGCCCCACTATTGTGGTAGGCGCACATCTCGCGGAAAAACAGGTGTTTGGAGTTGAGTAATTTGCGCGCTTCCTCCCTGGCCTTTGGGGAGAGGTGGTCCAGGGAATCGAGCAGGGCTTGGTTCTCCACCACCCTGCATGCTGTCCCCTTCCCTAGAAGCTCGTTGACCCTCTTGTAGCGCTTATTGAGATCATTGAACTTGTCCTCGCACTGCTGGGGGGATACGGAGAACCCCTTCTCCATCATGGCTCTCGACACTGACTTCCACTTGCCCTTCTTCTGCAGCAGCAGCCCTGCCGATGTTGATGTTGACGCCTGTGCTTTTTAGCCTTGTTGGTTCCAGAGGCAGAGGCAGCTGGTGGGTCGCCTTGATGATTGTCAGTTGCGGTGGTATTGGCAGCGGCAGCAGTGGAGTCATCCCCCACGCAGTACACAATCATGATGAGAAGTCGAACCATGCTGTCCGTCCATTTCATCCTCTGCCATGGGGATGTTGTCGATTGGGGAAAGCGAGTGGCGGCGGCGGCGGCGGTGCTCCCATCATCGCCAAATAGACCTTGTTTGAGCAGCTGCTGCTGCTGCTGCTGCTGAGGGGATTTTGCTCCGCCGGCATGGTGTTGAGCTGGAAAGGTGGACGAGAGATGATGGTGTTGCTGCTGCCGCTGTGGATGCTGCTGAAGTGACGTCTCCTGAAGGCCTCGCATTCCCAAAGGCAACATTCCGCTTCCATTATTCCCACCTTCCATCTATCCACTTTATTTATGAGTAACTGCTGTATATCGATCACTAAATAGAATGGAAACGGGAAGCAAATAGATCACTCAGCTTAACGACTACAGAATATACAAAGGAAGGAAGGAAGGAAAGAGGGGGAAATGATTGATGGTGATGCTTCACTTTGCAGCCTTAGCTTCTAATTAATTTATGAATGTATTGCTTGCTTCTTATCTTATGCAGCTTTCCTTTCCGTGGTACTGGTTGATGGTATGTATAGTCGTGAGTCCAGACGACTCCGCCTCCTCTGCTCTGCACAAGTACTAACTTCTAAGTTTGTGGGTGCCGTGGTTTTAAGGGTTTAAGCAGCAGCAGGGAAGCAGTCGGCGGTTTTCGCTTTTATGGTTTCAACCAGCTGTGGCCACTGGAAACTGCCCGTGGTTTTAGTTAGTTGTTTTTGGGGGGCTCTGCTCTGCTCGCAATCTCAAATCCACGGGATTGGGATTGGGATTTGGATTTGGATTTGGATTTGGATACGCACGCTAAACAGACAGTGGAAAACCCAGATTGGCTGCGTCCTGCTCCTTATAGGTAAGCTCGATACAAAATATTTCATCATCCCACACTAGACTACAACTTTAAAGCACTTTGCGTTAGATATATTGTCATCCAAAGAAAGGAAGTGGAAGAAAAATAAAAATTACAAGTCACACTACTGGCTATGGTATATATTAGTGGCGTGTACGTACACATCAAAGTGTAGGGTTTTTCTTATATTGGTTCCCCAAATCTAATCTAACTTATTCTTAAATAAGTTACCCAAATTTTATATATTTTAAATAAGTTCTCCCAATCTCATATATGTTGAATTAAGTCCTCCACATCTCATATTTGTTAAATAACTTCCTCTTATATAAGTCGCTCCAGGCTAAAAAAAAATGATACACTTTTCTCTAGAGAAGACGGTGGGTGTTGATGTAGGATGCATAACGAGCAAATTTATAGAAAAATGGGACCTTCACGAGTCACGTGCGGATATGGATGAATTATTGACTGGCCGCAGAGAAACAACCATATCTCCCAATCCAGATGGCGGATTCTAACATATTATATATAAAAATCGCCTATCTCCACGAGACGGAGTCAATCAGTTTGGCAGAATCCCACAATCCCATCAAGAACATCCGCTTTTGCGCACTTCGTAAATAATCACCTTTAGTTTATTTTTAGTAATAAAGTTAGAGTCAATTTAGATTAGGAAACAAAATCAATTTTGATTTAATTAGAACTGATTTGTTTCCTATATTTTAGGGAGCCTTTATAGGGTAGGATTTGATACTTTCTATTTCTTTATAATTCTAGTCTTATTAGGAGTCTATTTTATTTTTCTATTTAAGAAGAGTCATGTAACCCTAGAATAATAATATCTTTTTATCAATAAATTCCTCTTTAATATTTTCTTCGTGGATTCGAAGCTCTTCGTGGATTCGGAGATCGTTCTTTGTGGATTCAGAGAGCACCCATTGATGGATTCCGAGGTTATCACTTCCGCGCTGCGTTAATTGGTATCAGAGACCTGTTTTTGATCCGATTGCAGATGACGAAGCCCCTATTACCCGAAATTAGATTAAGACTCAAACAAACTGACTTGCGTTGGCTATGGAGCGTCTGAACCCGGGACGAGTTCGAGATCACGTTAATGGTCGCCAAAGACGTGATAGGACTCCACATGAATTCAACAGCGATTTCGATGATTATGATGCCCCGCGCCGATATCGCTACTCAAGATGGGATATTTATGATACTGAAAACATGTTGGTTAATTTACCATCTTTTAATGAAAAACTCGATGTAGAGGATTTTCTTGATTGGATTGATGAGGTGGAGAGATTTTTCGGATACTTGGGAATTGTAGAAGATCAGAAGGTTAAGCGAGTAGCCTACCGACTAAATGATAAAGCAGCTTTTTGGTGGCAATCATTATGCAAAGATCGAGTCCGTCGGCAAAAGCAAAAAATCCGATCATGGGCGAAGATGAAGAAGTTATTGAAAGCTCGTTTCCTTCCTACCTATTATTATATGCTCAATCGATATCCTAGTGCAGATTCTAACTATGATCATGCAGAGGTTAAGCAACCCCAATTTGACCCTGAGCAAGACCCTGGAGTTGGGAAGAGCATTAAAGTAGCAACAAAGAAAGAAGAATCACCTTCTGAGCACAATATCTTCCGCACGAGATGCACTGTGATGCAGAAGATTTGTAATATTATCATTGATAGTCGCAATAGCAAGAATCTTGTCTCTCGACGTATGGTGAATAAGTTAGGTTTAAAGACAGAGAGACACCCACCTCCCTACAAGATCGACTGGATTCGCAAGGGCAATAATGTGCAGAACAATGAGATGTGTCGGGTACCTTTTTCTATCGGTCGCAACTATGTCGATGAGGTGTTGTGTGATGTGGTCGAGATGGATACTTGTCATATGCTTTTAGGTAGGCCATGGAAGTTTGATGTTGGTGCCACCCACAAGTACGGAGACAATGTTTATATCTTCAAGAAGGATGGACGTCGAATTGTACTCATGCCTCTTACAGAAAAGGAGCCATCCAAAATAGAGACTACTGAGAAGAAGAGACTATTGGTGGCAGGCAGCGTGGTTTTAGCAAAAAATTTGAAGCAATCCGAAAAGGTCTATGACTTGATTGTAATTAGAAAAGAAGAACCTGCTCCTGCCAAAATTCCTCCTAAGGTGCAAACACTCGTTATGCATGAGATTCATGATGCTAATGGTGATATGATAGTGAAGATGGATATTATGCATGATATTCCCAAAGAGGTTGTGAGCGATATTGCACATATTGATATTGTCCCGATGGAAGAGAAGGATAAATTAGAGAGTGAGACAATTGATGATATGTGTGAATTATTTGGTGGAGGGCTCGAGGCAAAAGAGATGAAAGAATTGTGTATGGAGTATGAGGGAGAATTTTCTTCTCTGGAAGCAAAGGTTGTGAATAATTTCAAGAAGATTTTGATGATACTTCCAGCACTAGAATATGGGAAGCAACATGGAACATATTTTGAAGAGTTTTTCAAGTCATCTGTAGACCTACATGTTGTCAGTCACATTAAAATAATGTGGGAAAGATTCATTCAAAAATTTAATTCTGAAGAAGCCCTAGCTGAGAAGGTAAAAGAACAGATAAAAAATTAATGCTAAGTATAAGGCGGACGCTGATCGATGCAGGAGAAGAAAATTATTTATCAAGGAAGCTGCTATTCAAACAAATATAAGCTCGGAGTCGAGCTTCTTTCAACAAGGGGAGACTAATGTAGGATGCATAACGAGCAAATTCATGGAAAAATGGGACCTTCACGAGTCACATGCGGATACGGATGAATTATTGACTGACCGCAGAGAAACAACCATATCTCCCAATTCGGATGGCGGATTCTAACATATTATGTATGAAAATCGCCTATCTCGACGAGACGGAGTCAATCAGTTTGGCATAATCCCACAATCCCATCAGTAACACCCATTTTTTACAGAATTTCAGAAATAATCAGCATTTAGTTTATTTTTAGTAATAAAGTTAGAGTCAATTTAGATTAGGAAACAAAATCAATTTTGATTTAATTAGGACTGATTTGTTTCCTATATTTTAGGGTGAGATTTAATACTTTCTATTTCTTTGTAATTCTAGTCTTATTAGTAGTCTATTTTATTTTTCTATTTAAGAAGAGTCATGTAACCCTAGAATAATAATATCTTTTTATCAATAAATTCCTCTTTAATATTTTCTTCGTGGATTCGGAGATCGTTCTTTGTGGATTCGAGCAGACTGCTCACAGGAAATTTAAAAGTCAGAAAATAAAGATTATCCCTTCCAATTGATTTTAAAGAAAGAATAAATACAACTCGAAATGCAATCTCTAACCGACTTAGATAAAAAGAAATTACAAATTCTCGACGGTTGCTCGATTTACAAAAGAGGGAATGATCAACGGAGACCCTTCCCTTTATTTAACTGGGTTCTTCACTGCATTGGGAGCTTGAATCTTGTATCCCGTTGACGATCCGACCGCCTTGACTCGTGGACGAGGTTGAAAAAGAACTCGCAGAGCAAGTCTAAGAACTCGCAAAGCAAGTTTATAACTCTAACGAGTTTGATAACTCAAGATATGAGTTTTGTAACTCGCGACGAAGTTTGTATGCAAGCCGAAAGAGAGGCCAATCCAAAGAAGCCTCCTCTAAGCCAACACAACCTCCCTCCAAAAGCCGCCAATCGAGAGGAAAAGCCCCTTCCACTGCCGAGCCTTTGGCTATTTATAGGGTTTTAAGGGGTGTAACTGACCCTATAATCGCCTCCTAAATGAGGGTTAATGGCCCTCGATCGCGGCAAAACAGCTGGAACCGTTAAGATCGTTTTGAACGAAGTCAAACGCATAGTTCGCGCTCGAGCAAGCCTCGTCGCGAGCTTCAACGCTGGCCATGTGCTCCGCGTTTTGGATTGAAACGCGCCATGTGTGCCGCTTTGAGCTCGAACGCTGGCCGCGTGCCATGTGCTCCGCGTTTTGGATTGAAACGCGCCATGTGCTCCGCGTTTTGGATTGAAACGCGCCCCGCGGTTCGCTGCTAAGCTGAACGCTGCCATGTGCTCCGCGTTTTGGATTGAAACGCGCCATGTGTTCGTATTTTGAATTGAAACGCTGCCCCGTGTTCGCTAGCCGGACGCGCCATGTGCTCGCGATTTGGGGTTCGAACGCGGCCGCAGCACTATGTGCTCCGCTAGCTTCGGCGGGCCATGTGCTCCGCGTTTTGGATTGAAACGCGGATAAGTCCGCGTTTTGCTTTGAAGAGATCAATACTTGTGATCTCTTTTCACAAGGATTGTCAACTTGTAATCCTTGTACTCGAGACATTAGCCGATTCTCCTTTGTTGTCGCGGAAAGTCGCCACTTGTAACCTTCATTGATAGTGTTTCGCGGATATTGGTCGCTCTTCGCAATTTTTACGCCCACAGAACCCTCCAAAGTTTTGAAAGTTCGCTGACTGACGAAGCCTGAATACTTTGATATCTTCTTTGCTTGATCCCGAAGGTATTGCTCCTCATTCTCGCTTCAAAGAAGTTATTCTCGCTTTTGTCCACGCTAATCATTCGTCTTGCATGGGTGAACTCATTTTTGCTTTTTTTAATGCAGAGGACCGTGAAGGCTTTGAACTTTGCTACGCGGAGACCGATCCTCGCGATTTGAGGTTGAAACACCTGAGCCATCATCGATTTCGTTTAAACGCGGGCGCTGACCACGCTTTGTGTTGAAACGCGAGGGTGGTCCTTCGCGTTTATGAGTAAAACGCCGGATGAACCCCACATTTCCAACTAAGTCTTTTAGACTTTTCTTTAAGGTGCCAAAAGTATAGTGTTAACTTGGCATGCCTTTCATACTTGTTGTTTGAACAAGCTTTTGGGGACTTATCACTCTATCGCAAAGAGTTGATAAATTGGTTTTATCATCAGAGGTGAAATTTTTAACTTGATGATGATTTTTGAGGACTTATCGCTCTATTGAAGAGAATCGATAAGTTGATTTTATCAGAGGTGTGGAGTTAACTTGATAAAGTTGGGTACTTGTGATTTGAGCAAGATTTTGAGGGCCTATCGCTTTATTGATGAGAGTCGATAAGTTTAGGTTTTGTCGGGGGACAAAATATGAAACCTGTGATTTGAACAAGGTTTAAGGCCTGTGATGTGAACAAGGCTTACATGGCTTGTGGTGTGAACAAGGCTTTGGGTTTGTGGTTTGAACAAGGCTTTGGGCTTGTGGTTTAAACAAGGCTTCAGGCTTGTGGTGTTAACAAGGCTTTGGGCTTATGGTTTGAACAAGGCTTTGGGCTTGTGGTTTAAACAAGGCTTTGGGCTTGTGGTTTAAACAAGGCTTTGGACTTGTGGTTTTAACAAGGCTTGGGGCTTGCGGTGTGAACAAGGCTTTAGGCTTGTGTTGTTAACAAGGCTTGGGGCTTGCGGTGTGAACAAGGCTTTAGGCTTGTGTTGTGAACAAGGCTTTAGGCTTGTAATGTGAACAAGGCTTGGGGCTTATCATCCTATTGAGGAGGATTGATAAGTTGATTGTCAGAGGTGTGAGGTTAACATGACAAGGATACGCTATGGTTGGAGCAACTTTGTGGACTTATCATCCTATTGAGGAGGATTGATAAGTTGGTTATCAAACTCTGCCGAGGATGTGTACAGATTTTGATAGGATTGTGTTGTAATTTGAACAACTTTGTGGATCTATCATTCTATTGGAAAGGAATGATGAGTTGATTGACGGGGTTTAGTTGTGATTTGAACAATTTTGAGGAACTTATCTGCCGGGGAGGATTGATAAGTTGATTATATCATCAGAGGTATGGTGTTGTCTTGATGAAGATATGTTGCGATCGGAGCAACTTTGAGGACCTATCATCCTATTGAGGAGGATTGATAAGTTGATTGCGATTTAAGCAAATTTGAGGAGTTCACGACGCGACGCTGTGCCACGATGTTGAATACGTAGACTTTGTCGCCTTTACGGGTAAGAGACTAACCTAAGAACGCTGTTAGGCGCTGACTTTGGGTTATCGCCAACCCCCGACCATCAACGACTTGATGAGCCTTTACCGACACCGCTTGAATCGCTAGCATGCGCATTATCTAAATCCGCTTCAAGATGTGACGCTGTGCTAAAAGAATAAAACTCTTTTAGGCTTAATGCTACGATGTTGAATACGAGGCTTCGCCTTTCTCACTCGAATAGACTACCCTACCGCATGTATTAGATGCGCTTATCTCTCGCTTAGGTTTCGAGATAAAATTCCCCCATTTGAATTCTGTCTTTTAATCAAAAGACTAAACCGCAACGCTGTGTTAGCATTGACTTATCCCTACTTAGGATTCGATAAAATTCCCACCCCCTGGAGGCGGATTGTGGTGTTATTAATAACAACTTGAGAACTTATCGCTCTATTGAAGAGAGTCGATAAGTTGATTGTCAGAGGTGTTGGGTTAACATGACAAGGATACATTGCGATCGGAGCAACTTTGAAGACTTATCGCTCTATTGAAGAGAGTCGATAAGTTGATTGTCAGAAGAGGTCGCCTAATAACAAGACGAGCTAATCTTAACTTTGTGGGGATTGCGTTGCGATGTGAGCAACTTTGTGGGCTTATCATCCTATTGGGGAGGATTGATAAGTTGAGTGTCGAGGTGTGAGGTTAACATGACAAGGATACGCTATGCATTGGAGCAATCTTTGTGGACTTATCATCCTATTGGGGAGGATTGATAAGTTGGTTTTTGGGGTGCCACGCGACGCTAAAGTGCTTACATTGTCAAAAGTATTTTGTTAACTTGACAATATTTGGAATTTATTATTCTACTTGAAAATAATAGATAATCAACCCCACCAGAATTATTCTAGGTTGATACTAACCGAAGTCTTCTACCAAGGATTTAGAGCCTGTCATCAATAGTGTCTTCGAGTCACTCCTCTTCTTCAATCCTAGCAATAATTGCTTTAAATTCTCGCTCACCGAGACTAGTTGTTCTCAGAACGACATTTTGTAACCCCATTCGAGTTAGGAGATTGGTTTGTAAATTGTGCCGACAGTGTCAATCGAAAGCAGACTGTCATACACTCCGAAAGCATCGAAGAGCCATGCTCTAATCGCTTGATCTAAGACTTTGATAGGCTCTCCTTTGCTTAATGGCAAGGAGAGAAGTGAAGTGATCTCCGTGTCATCTTCAAAGAATCGTGACAGAAGAGTCTCTAAATCGCCCATTTCTCGATACATCCCCGAGGCGCTTCATGAACCATTCAAAGGCAGCCCCTTGAGGGTGCCATGAACAAACGAGCTATTATGGCATCGTTTGACATCTCATTCCCACCGCGGACTTAAAATGGTAGATGTGTTGGTTCGGTGATCCCGCCGCTGAAAGTTTGTAGCGCCGATTTTGAAGAGAAGGATAAATTAGAGAGTGAGACAATTGATGATATGTGTGAATTATTTGGTGGAGGGCTCGAGGCAAAAGAGATGAAAGAATTGTGTATGGAGTATGAGGGAGAATTTTCTTCTCGAAGCAAAGGTTGTGAATAATTTCAAGAAGATTTTGATGATACTTCCAAAGACTAGAATATGGGAAGCAACATGGAACATATTTTGAAGAGTTTTTCAAGTCATCCAGACCTACATGTTGTCCAATCACATTAAAATAATGTGGGAAAGATTCATTCAAAAATTTAATTCAAGAAGCCCTAGCAGAAGGTAAAAGAACGTATAAAAAATTAATGCTAAGTATAAGACACCGATCGATGCAGAGAAGAAAATTATTTATCAAGGAAGTCGCTATTCAAACAAATATAAGCTCTGAGTCGAGCTTCTTTCAACAAGGGAGACTAATGTAGGATGCATAACGAGCAAATTCATGGAAAATGGGACCTTCACGAGTCACATGCGGATATGATGAATTATTGATCGACCGCAGAGAAACAACCATATCTCCCAATTCGGATGGCGGATTCTAACATATTATGTATGAAAATCGCCTATCTCGATGCAGACGAGTCAATCAGCTTGGCATAATCCCACAATCCCATCAAGAACACCCATTTTTACGTAATTTAAATAATCAGATTTAGTTTATTTTTAGTAATAAAGTTAGAGTCAATTTAGATTAGGAAACAAAATCAATTTTGATTTAATTAGGACTGATTTGTTTCCTATATTTTAGGTGAGATTTAATACTTTCTATTTCTTTGTAATTCTAGTCTTATTAGTAGTCTATTTTATTTTTCTATTTAAGAAGAGTCATGTAACCCTAGAATAATAATATCTTTTATCAATAAATTCTCTTTAATATTTTCTTCGTGGATTCTGAGATCGTTCTTTGTGGATTCGAGAGCACCCTGCTCACAGGAAATTTAAAAGTCAGAAATAAAGATTATCCCTTCCAATTGATTTTAAAGAAAGAATAAATACAACTCTCGAAATGCAATCTCTAACCGACTTAGATAAAAAGAAATTACAAATTCTCGATCGGTTGCCCGATTTACAAAGAGGGAATGATCAACGAGACCCTTCCCTTTATTTAACTGGGTTCTTCACTGCATTGGGAGCTTGAATCTTGTATCCCGCTGACGATCCGACCGCCTTGACTCGTGGGGCGAGGTTGAAAAAGAACTCGCAGAGCAAGTCTAAGAACTCGCAGCAAGTTTATAACTCTAACGAGTTTGATAACTCAAGATATGAGTTTTGTAACTCGCGACGAAGTTTGTATGCAAGCCGAAGAGAGGCCAATCCAAAGAAGCCTCCTCTAAGCCAACACAACCTCCCTCCAAAAAGCCGCGCCAATCGAGAGGAAAAGGCCCCTTCCACCTGCCGAGCCTTTGGCTATTTATAGGGGTTTTAAGGGGTGTAACTGACCCTATAATCGCCTCCTAAATGAGGGTTAATGGCCCTCGATCGCGGCAAAACAGCTGGAACCGTTAAGATCGTTTTGAACGAAGTCAAACGCATAGTTCGCGCTCGAGCAAGCCTCGTCGCGAGCTTCAACGCTGGCCATGTGTCCGCGCTTTGAGCTTCGAACGGCCGTGGTGTGCCGCTTTGAGCTTCAACGCTGGCCGCAGCCATGTGCTCCGCTAGCTTCGAAGCTGCCATGTTCGCTGCTTTGATTGAAACGCGCCCCGCGGTTCGCTGCTAAGCTGAACGCTGCCATGTGCCCGCTGCTTTGATTGAAACGCCATGTGTCCGTGATTTTGAATTGAAACGCTGCCCCGTGTTCGCTAGCCGGACGCGCCATGTGCTCGCGATTTGGGGTTCGAACGCTGGCCGCAGCCATGTGCTCCGCTAGCTTCGGCGGGCCATGTGCTCCACGTTTTGATTGAAACGCGGATAAGTCCGCGTTTTGCTTTGAAGAGATCAATACTTGTGATCTCTTTTCACAAGGATTGTCAACTTGTAATCCTTGTACTGGAGACAGCTTCTCGATTCTCCTTTGTTGTCGTGGAAAGTCGCCACTTGTAACCTTCATTGATAGTGTTTCGCGGATATTGGCCGCTCGCAATTTTTACGTACCAGAACCCTCCAAAGTTTTGAAAGTTCGCGTTGATGGACGAAGCTTAATACTTTGATATCTTTTGCTTGATCCCGAAGGTATTGCTCCTCATTCGCCTTCAAAGAAGTTATGTTCGCTTTTGTCCACGCTTAATCATTCGCCTTGCATGGGTGAACTCCCGCATTTTTGCTTTTTAATGCGGAGTGACCGAAGGCCTTGAACTTTGCTACGGAGACCGATCCTCGCGATTTGAGGTTGAAACACGAGTGGCCATCGATTCTCGTGTTTAAAACGCCGAATTTCACGCTTTGTGTTGAAACGCCGAGGGTGGTCCTTCGCTTTATGAGTAAAACGCCGGATGAACCCCACATTTCCAACTAAGTCTTTTAGACTTTTCTTTAAGGTGCCAAAAGTATAGTGTTAACTGGCATGCCTTTCATACTTGTTGTTTGAACAAGCTGGGGACTTATCACTCTATCGCAAAGAGTTGATAAATTGGTTTTATCATCGAGGTGAAATTTTTAACTTGATGATTTTTGAGGACTTATCGCCTATTGAAGAGAATCGATAAGTTGATTTTATCGAGGTGTGGAGTTAACTTGATAAAGTTGGGTACTTGTGATTTGAGCAAGATTTTGAGGGCCTATCGCTTTATTGATGAGAGTCGATAAGTTTAGGTTTTGTCTGGGGACAAAATATGAACCCGTGATTTGAACAAGGTTTAAGGCCCGTGATGTGAACAAGGCTTACATGGCTTGTGGTGTGAACAAGGCTGGGTTTGTGGTTTGAACAAGGCTTTGGGCTTGTGGTTTAAAAAGGCTTCGTGCTTGTGGTGTTAACAAGGCTGGCTTATGGTTTGAAAAGGCTGGGCATTGTATTAAACGGCTTTGGGCTTGTGGTTTAAACAAGGCTTTGGACTTGTGGTTTTAACAAGGCGGGCTTTTATGTGTGAACAAGGCTTTAGGCTTGTGTTGTTAACAAGGCTTGGGTCATGTGTAACAAGGCTTTAGGCTTGGTTGTGAACAAGGCTTTAGGCTTGTAATGTGAACAAGGCTTGGGGCTTATCATCCTATTAAGGAGGATTGATAAGTTGATTGTCGAGGTGTGAGGTTAACATGACAAGGATACGCTATGTTGGAGCAACTTTGTGGACTTATCATCCTATTGGAGAGGATTGATAAGTTGGTTATCAAACTCACCGAGGATGTGTACCGATTTTAATAGGATTGTGTTGTAATTTGAACAACTTTGTGGATCTATCATTCTATTGGAAAGGAATGATGAGTTGATTGACGGGTTTAGTTGTGATTTGAACAATTTTGAGGAACTTATCCGCCGGGAGGATTGATAAGTTGATTATATCATCGAGGTATGGTGTTGTCTTGATGAAGATACGCGACGGAGCAACTTTGAGGACCTATCATCCTATTGAGGAGGATTGATAAGTTGATTAGCATTTAAGCAAATTTGAGGAGTTCGCCTCAAGACGTGACGCTGTGCTACGATGTTGAATACGTAGACTTTGTCGCCTTTACGTAAGAGACTAACCGCAACGCTGTTAGGCGTGGACTTTAGGTTATCACAACCCCACCATCAACGGACTTGATGAGCCTTACCGACACCGCTTGAATCGGCTAGCATGCGATTATCTAAACTGTCAGCATGTGACGCTGTGCTAAAAGAATAAAACTCTTTTAGGCTTAATGCTACGATGTTGAATACGTAGGCTTCGGCCTTCTCACTCGAATAGACTACCACGCATGTATTAGATGCGTGCTTATCTCTCTTAGGTTTCAGATAAAACCCCCGTGACTTGAATTCGTGTCTCTTTTAATCTAAAAGACTAAACCGGCAACGCTGCAGTTAGGCATTGACTTATCCCTACTTAGGATTCTGGATAAAATTCCCACCCCGCAGAGGCGTGGATTGTGGTGTTATTAATAACACCTTGAGAACTTATCGCCTATTGAAGAGAGTCGATAAGTTGATTGTCGAGGTGTTGGGTTAACATGACAAGGATACATTGCGACGGAGCATCTTTGAAGACTTATCGCCTATTGAAGAGAGTCGATAAGTTGATTGTCGAAGAGGTCGCCTTGCTAATAACAAGACGAGCTAATCTTAACTTTGTGGGATTATGCTATGCATGTGAGCAACTTTGTGGGCTTATCATCCTATTGGAGAGGATTGATAAGTTGAGTGTCGAGGTGTGAGGTTAACATGACAAGGATACGCTACATTGAGCAACTTTGTGGACTTATCATCCTATCGAGGATTGATTGGTTTTGTGGTGTCACAAGACGCTAAAGTGCTTACATTGTCAAAAGTATTTTGTTAACTTGACAATATTTGGAATTTATTATTCTACTGAAAATAATAGATAATCAACCCCACCTGTAATTATTCTAGGTTGATACTAACCGAAGTCTCGCCTCGATTTAGAGCCTGGTCATCAATAGCCGTGTCTTCTGAGTCACCTCCCTTCTTCAATCCTAGCAATAATTGCTTCTGTACTGTCACTCGGAGACTAGTTGTTTCGTGAACGACATTTTGTAACCCCATTCGAAAGTTAGGAGATGGTTTGTAAATCAGTTTACGTGTCAATCGAAGCGCATCGCGGTCATACCTCGCCGAGCATCAAGAGCCATGCCGGAATCGCTTGACTAAGACTTTGATAGGCTCTCCTTTTGCTTAATGGCAAGGAGAGAAGTGACAAGTGATCTCCGTGTCATCTTCAAAGAATCGCGGACAGAAGAGTCTCTAAATCGCCCATTTCTCGATACATCCGTAGCAGCCATGAACCATTCAAAGGCAGCCCCTTTGAGGGTGCCAATGAACAAACGAGCTATTATGGCATCGCTTGACATCTCATTCCCACCGTGACTTAAAATGGTAGATGTGTGGTTCTGATCCCGCCGCTGAAAGTTTGTAGCCCGGATTTTGAATTTTGGAGGATAAGGAATCGTGATCCCATTCTCGCAGATACTGGCCCGACAACCCCTCGATCTTGAGCTCGCACCTATTAGCCATAGCATTGAGGCGGGCTTCCGCTTCTCGTGATTTTTGCCGATTGAGGACTTTGCTCGCTTTCTCTCCCCTTTCTTCGTGAGGAGGATTCTACGGATGAGCTTCTTGATCGGGAGCTTCATTCATTTTTCTTCTCGCTTTGAGGATTCACCTCCTCCGCGGATGATTTTGGTGAAGTGTTGAGTCGGCTATCCGTTGAGCTCTATCGCAACAAGTTGGTTTATCATATCTCAAGTTGATCGATGGACTTGTTGTGATCGCAGGCCTCTTGCATCATAGCCCGATACTCTTCGAGCCTCTTCTTGAAATCTTCGCCGTCTCCTCGCTGTAGACACACATGCTCTATGAAAGAACTAGAGGATTGAGATTCCGCGATGGTCAATGCTCATCATCGACTCAATTCCTTTAGCCAACTTGTGATAATTGACGGGTATGACCCTGCTCGAGTCCCAGTATGCTCCAGAACTCCGCCGAGTCATTCAAAGCCTCTTTCAAGTCGGGGACCGATTTGCCTCGCTCATTAGAGCTAGAGATTGACGGTCCCATTTACCCCATCATGTTAGAAGTGACTCCAAGGTATTCGACCTCTCGAGCCTCCTTCCTGCGGAGAATGCCGCCTCGCGACGCACGATATTTGTCAATCGGTCAAACACCACGCTTGGCCGCATGTGAGCCGTCGATATGCCGATGATTGGCACTTGGAACGCCGAAGATCGCTTTGAGCATTCTGGAACGCAGGTTCGCACTCCGCTTTAGATTGGGAACGCCAGGTTCGCTGCTGATGCTGAGAACGCGGGGTTGAGACCCGCCTAGATCGGGGAACGCCAGGTTCGCTTGATAGCAGAACGCCGGGTTGAGACCCGCCGCCTTAGATCGGGGAACGCCAGGTTCGCTTTGATGCTAGAACGCCGGGTGAGACCGCGCCTTAGATTGGAAACGCCAGGTCCGCTTGATGCTAGAACGCTGTTGAGACCGCGCCTTAGAGTGGGGACGCCTGATCGCGGCAACCCTCGCTGAACGCGAGATTCGCTTTGAGCAATTGAACGCGGGTCGGGACCCGCGCTTTGATCGCGGAAACGCGCCATTGAGGGTTGCTTAGCCCGGCTTTTGGTCTGTTCGGGCACATAAACGCCGCAGGCTTGCGTTTCAGAAAAGAATCGCTGGCTCAAGATCGCTGCTTTAGCTCACAAACGCAAATTCGCGTTGGTTGGTCGATTGGCCATCTCGGTCGTGTTCTTCGACGGGCCTTTTCGCCTCGATTTGAGGCTTTGCAATGACATCACCATCTTCACCGATCGTGTTAGCCACGACAACCAATGGGCTTTGGCCTCCTTAGAGGCTTTGTGATTCGCGCATAGCCTGGGGCTAAGGGATCCCGGAGGAGAGTGCCTCCTCGAACTTGGCTTGATCGAACTCTACTGGGCCGAGTTTCAACAAATGGCCCCAATGAGCTTGACGTCGAGTGCCACCACTCTTCATCGGTGAAAGAGATCGCCCCTCAACGAGTCGCCATCTTTGTTCGCGAGGAAATTTAAAAGTCAGAAATAAAGATTATCCTTCCAATTGATTTTAAAGAAAGAATAAATACAACTCGAAATGCAATCTCTCTCTAACCGACTTAGATAAAAAGAAATTACAAATTCTCGATCGGTTGCCCGATTACAAAAGAGGGAATGATCAACGGAGACCCTTCCCTTTATTTAACTGGTTCTTCACGGTAGCGGTGGAGCTTGAATCTTGTATCCCGCTGACGATCCGACCGCCTTGACTCGTGGGACGAGGTTGAAAAGAACTCGCAGAGCAAGTCTAAGAACGCAGCAAGTTTATAACTCTAACGAAGTTTGATAACTCAAGATATGAGTTTTGTAACTCGCACGAAGTTTGTATGCCGCCGGTAAGAGAGGCCAATCCAAAGAAGCCTCTAAGCCAACACAACCTCCCTCCAAAAGCCGCCAATCGAGAGGAAAAGCCCCTTCCACTGCCGAGCCTTTGGCTATTTATAGGGTTTTAAGGGGTGTAATCGACTTCTATAATCGCCTCCTAAATGAGGGTTAATGGCCCTCGCGATCGCGTAAAACAGCTTTGGAACCGTTAAGATCGTTTGAACGAAGTAAAACGATAGTTCGCGTTCGAGCAAGCCTCGCTGCTCAAGGCGAGCTTCCGGGCCATGTGTGCCGCTGCTGAGCCGGAACGCCGCGGTGTGCCGCGCTTTGAGCTTCAACGCTGGCCGCAGCCATGCCGCTTCGCCAGCTTCGGAAGGCCATGTTCGCTGCTTTGATTGAAACGCCAGCCCCGTGGTTCGCTGCTGAACGCGGGCCATGTGTCTGCGCTTTGATTGAAACGCGCCATGTGCTCCGTGATTTTGAATTGAAACGCGGCCCCGTGGCCCGCTTATTTCTGACGCGCCATGTGCTCCGCGATTGGGTTGAACGCGGGCCGCACCATGTGCTCCGCGTTTAGCTTCAACGCGCCATGTGTCTGCTTGATTGAAACGGGATAAGTCCCGCGTTTTGCTTTGAAGAGATCAATACTTGTGATCTCTTTTCACAAGGATTGTCAACTTGTAATCCTTGTACTCTAGACATTAGCTTCGATTCTCCTTGTTGTCGTGGAGTCGCCGCCTTGTAACATTCATTGATAGTGTTTCTGGATATTACCGCCTTCAATTTTTTTTACGTACCTACACACCCTTGGTGGATTCCGAGGTTATCACTTCCGCGCTGCGTTAGGTGTACATGGAACCTCCAGTTGTTTCGTTAATAAGAACTTAATGAAACAATAAAAAATAACAAAAGTATGCCGAAGCAAAGAAAATACACATAAAAGAGGCAATCCCTAGAAAAGAAAAAAGAAAAATCTACATCAAATGGGGGAACTAGAAGCCCTGACTAGGGGTGTTTGGCAATTTGAAAGTTTAATTTAAAATATGTAAGTTACTTTTTTTTGCAAATGATTTTTATATCCATGTTAGCATGCAAGCGAAATACAGTGTTTGTTTGAAAAATTAAATTATTGTTGAAAGTGCAATGTGAAGATGACGCGGCAAAATAAGATTAATTAGAAAATATAATTAAAATCATTTAATTAAAATTAGTTACCGTTTTTGTCACTTTCATGTGAGTTCACCACTTTTTTAGGGGAAGTCAAAATTGTATTAAATCCTATGAGGCAACTTTTTTGCATCTCACTTTCATAACCACTTGCATGCAAACAAACACCTAAATTTTTAAACGAAAGTGACTTTTTCACTTTCATCTTTCACTTGCATGCAAACAAACACCCCCTAAATACAAAATCAGGAGTTTAAAAAAATTTACTCCTGAACAAAATAGCACATGTGGATGCTCAACTATAATATGTCCTGCCGTGGCACTAAAAGTTGCTTCACTCTCTGGAAAACAAAGCGTCAAACTGGCTTCTATGGATCGGCATATCATAAAGTAATCCGCCCTCTCTCTATCCCCACCGAAACGAGAAGATGATCAAAATATAGAATTAGCGATAATTTAAGAATACAAAGGCCAGTAGGATTGTTGAATATTATCAAATTTTCTATTCCCCGAGTAACCGTAGAACCTTCCAAATCTTGAAGAGACTGTATGCTATTGTAAATATCTTGTTCCCCGAATCACCCCGACATCTGCCCGATAGATTCTGTCACTGCTTGCATCCCGAAATTCCAAACTTTGATAGCACAGGGGCATCTTATTAGAAAATCCCAATCATTCTACATGGTTTACTTTTTTTTTCTCATCTAAATCTTTTCTGTAGGAGCATCATTAACGGGAAGATAATAACAATTGAGAACTTAATTCAACATTTAAGGTTTTTTTAAGTAGGTTTTCTCCAAACTTTTATTTCCTTAAACCTCTTTCTTCATGTTTAAATATTGCCAATGATTAATAAATCTCCATCCAAAGAAAATCTCAAGTTCCATGTATTTCCTTTCACATCTACAAACGTACTAATTATCTCACTCTCATTTTTTGCCACAGTGAACCAGAGGATTGAGGAAAAGAAGCTAATCGGTTGATCGCTTTTTTTTTTTGGGATAGTTAACGCAACGCGAAAGTGATAAACCTCGGAATCCACCAAGTGGTACTCTTTAAATTCACAAAGAACGATCTCCAAATCTATAAAGAGCTTCAAATTTACGAAGAAAATATAATAAGAAGAATTTTATTGATAAAAGTGACGTAATAATTTTGGGGTTACATATCTCTTTTAAATAGAAAAATAAACTAGACTCCTAATAAGACTAGAATTATAAAGAAATAGAAAATATCAAATCCTACCTTAAAAGACTCCTATAATAGAGGAAACAAATTAGTTCAATATGAATCAAAATTAAATTTGTTTCCTAATCTAAATAGACTCCAACTTTATTACTAAAACTAAACTAAATGCTTATTATTTCAATTTTTTCCAAAAATCCATTCTCTTGATGTGATTTTAGGAATCACAACTGGTTGGTTTCGCTCTCATCGAGGGATGCGATATATATATATATATATATATATATATATATATATATATATATATATATATATATATATATATATATATATATATATATATATATATATATATATATATATATATATATATATAGTAAATTTATAAACTTAAGTTTATAGGAACGATACACTAAACCTTTTTCTATCCATGGATGTTGCCGGGATCCATGAAAGATATGAAGGCCATTTTGAGATTTCATGCTCTTCACAAGACAAATCTAAATGCAACATCAATGGATAAAAAGTTGCATAGATATTTTATTCCCTATAAACTTGTTTATATATATATATATATATATATATATATATATATATATATATATAGTAGTATCTTATGTATTAAGCCATAATGAATGGATGCACCAACTTTTCTAACCACTCATCTTGCTTTGATCCGTGAAAGATATAAGCCACTTTGAGATTTGTGCATCACAAATCTCAAGGCAAGATGAGTGGATAAAGTTGGTGCACCACTATTCACTTAACTTAATCATAGGAGCTCTTTATATATATATATATATATATATATATATATATATGTGTGTGTGTGTGTGTGTGTGTGTGTGTGTGTGTAAAATCCAAACTACTGGATTGAGAAATATTGTTGTTTCTTTGTCGGCAAGTAAATAATTCATTCAAGATCCGATTTGACTCGTGAAGGTCTTGCTTTTCCATGAATTGTCAAGATCTTTTGAGGATGGATTTGATAATGGCTGATGTAGCAGTTGTTAGGTTCCAAAGGGAGAATTGGAGTGAAGAAGATGATGGAAATGAAAGTGCCCATTGATTACCTCTAAAAGTTAAAATAATTACAAAGTTGACAGTAATACACCATCCACTAGTGGCCACGGAATAAATAGAAAATTAGAGAGTGATAATTTTGAAAGTTATTTACTCAATGTACCATGGGTACACCGAGAACTTATTTTTTGATGTATCGAAGCTGCTGGTTACGTGTAAAGAGGGATAAGTAGTAGCTTGCGATAATAAATTCTAGTTGCACTATGTGTAGAAGGATTAATTGTCGATAGATCCCATGTAGTTCTATTATTGCAAGTAGACCCCGAGTGAATTTCTTTTGACTCTTTTACCTAACAGATTCTTTGATTTTTTTAATGAGTCGAGAAGAATTCTCCTTCAGGTTCGGGTTCCATCTGCAAGAATGGAATACCATGTGGTCAAATTTGGATTCCTCCACTATCAAAAAATAACAAAAGTATGCGAAGCAAAGAAAATACACATAAAAGAGGCAATCCCTAGAAAAGAAAAAAGAAAAATCTACATCAAATGGGGGAACTAGAAGCCCTGACTAAGGGGGTGTTTGGCAATTTGAAAGCGAATTTAAAATATGTAAGTTACTTTTTTTTGCAAATGATTTTTATATCCATGTTAGCATGCAAGCGAAATACAGTGTTTGTTTGAAAAATTAAATTATTGTTGAAAGTGCAATGTGAAGATGACGCGGCAAAATAAGATTAATTAGAAAATATAATTAAAATCATTTAATTAAAATTAGTTACCGTTTTTGTCACTTTCATGTGAGTTCACCACTTTTTTAGGGGAAGTCAAAATTGTATTAAATCCTATGAGGCAACTTTTTTGCATCTCACTTTCATAACCACTTGCATGCAAACAAACACCCCTAAATACAAAATCAGGAGTTTAAAAAAATTTACTCCTGAACAAAATAGCACATGTGGATGCTCAACTATAATATGTCCTGCCGTGGCACTAAAAGTTGCTTCGCTCTCTGGAAAACAAAGCGTCAAACTGGCTTCTATGGATCGGCATATCATAAAGTAATCCGCCCTCTCTCTATCCCCACCGAAACGAGAAGATGATCAAAATATAGAATTAGCGATAATTTAAGAATACAAAGGCCAGTAGGATTGTTGAATATTATCAAATTTTCTATTCCCCGAGTAACCGTAGAACCTTCCAAATCTTGAAGAGACTGTATGCTATTGTAAATATCTTGTTCCCCGAATCACCCCGACATCTGCCCGATAGATTCTGTCACTGCTTGCATCCCGAAATTCCAAACTTTGATAGCACAGGGGCATCTTATTAGAAAATCCCAATCATTCTACATGGTTTGCTTTTTTTTTCTCATCTAAATCTTTTCTGTAGGAGCATCATTAACGGGAAGATAATAACAATTGAGAACTTAATTCAACATTTAAGGTTTTTTTAAGTAGGTTTTCTCCAAACTTTTATTTCCTTAAACCTCTTTCTTCATGTTTAAATATTGCCAATGATTAATAAATCTCCATCCAAAGAAAATCTCAAGTTCCATGTATTTCCTTTCACATCTACAAACGTACTAATTATCTCACTCTCATTTTTGCCACAGTGAACCAGAGGATTGAGGAAAAGCTAATCGGTTGATCGCTTTTTTGGGATAGTTAGCATAGCGAAAGTGATAAACCTCGAATCCACCAAGTGGTACTCTTTAAATTCACAAAGAATATCCTCAGAGACCAAATCCTCAGGCATAACATCATCAGGTAGAGAGATAAAATAGTCGGTCCCAGGGCTCTGAGAACTAAGCAGATTCTTTCCCTCGAGGTTTTCAGGATCACTTGAACCTCCAAAAGTTTCTTGCCCACCCACATCAAGACCAAGCTTATCAACTACATCCTGCAGAAGATGAAAGGGTATTGGCTCACCCTCACCATGTTCAGAAACAGGCGCTACTGCAGATAACCCTCACCAATTTCAATATCAGGCAGTAGAGAAGCCAAAGCAGAAGAATCCCATATGCTTGACCGGTGCTTTACAAGCTGTTGGTCCATGGTCGTAACTGATACACTAGAGCTAGGAGGCTGCTGCTGCTGCTGCTGCTTGAGAAATTTTCTTCTTACTCTCACTGAACCAATCTCTCTTTGTTTCTTCAGCTGCTTGAGATGGCCTAAGAACACTGGGCTCTGGAGAAGCTTAGCCAAGAAAGAAACCATCTGTTTTTGCCTCACCTCAGTGGATTGCATACGCTGATTCAGTGAATCCATCTTCTGGAACGTCATAAGATGCTCCTGCCTAAGTTGCACAACCTCCTGCATCAACAATTCTCTTCAGCTTCTGCACTTCGCTTCCACTCCAAGCTTTCCCATTTCCAGTGAAGGCCCTATTTGTGCACCTATTTGCACCTGAGAAGATCTGCCTGCTAATGTGTTTCAACAATGTCCTCTTTCCACGCAGAAAATCTTCATTAGCAAATTCCCATCGATCAGTACCAATCTTAAAACCCTGAAAGATAGATACACTATTACATTAAGCTCAGTACTGAAACATCGAATCCACCAAGTGGTACTCTTTAAATTCACAAAGAACGATCTCCAAATCTATAAAGAGCTTCAAATTCTGAAGAAAATATAATAAGAAGAATTTTATTGATAAAAGTGACGTAATAATTTTGGGGTTACATATCTCTTTTAAATAGAAAAATAAACTAGACTCCTAATAAGACTAGAATTATAAAGAAATAGAAAATATCAAATCCTACCTTAAAAGACTCCTATAATAGAGGAAACAAATTAGTTCAATATGAATCAAAATTAAATTTGTTTCCTAATCTAATTAGACTCCAACTTTATTACTAAAACTAAACTAAATGCTTATTATTTCGAATTTTTTCCAAAACCGATTCTCTTGATGTGATTTTAGGAATCTGTCAATCTGGTTGGTTTCGTCTCATCGAGGGATCGATATATATATATATATATATATATATATATATATATATATATATATATATATATATATATATATAAATCTCCTATAAACTTAAGTTTATAGAGCAGGTCATACACCAACTTTTCTATCCATGGATGTTGCCTTGGGATCCATGAAAGATATGAAGGCCATTTTGAGATTTGTGCATCTCTTGATGGCACAAATCTAAATGCAACATCAATGGATAAAAAAGTTGGTGTATACTATTCCCTATAAACTTAAGTTTATAGATATATATATAGAGCAAGGCTCCTATGAACTTAAGTTCATAATGAATAGTGATGCACCAACTTTTCTAACCACTCATCTTGCTTTGGGATCCGTGAAAGATATAAAGCCCACTTTGAAATTTGTGCATCACAAATCTCAAGACAAGATGAGTGGATAAAAAGTTGGTGTATACTATTCCCTATAAACTTAAGTTTATAGATATATATATATATATATATATATATATATATATATATATATATATATATATATATATATATATATATATATATATATAGAACGAAGCTCTATGAACTTAAGTTCATAATGAATAGTGATGCACCAACTTTTCTAACCACTCATCTTGCTTTGGGATCCGTGAAAGATATAAAGGCCACTTTGAGATTTGTGCATCACAAATCTCAAGGCAAGATGAGTGGATAAAAAGTTGGTGTATACTATTCCCTATAAACTTAAGTTTATAGATATATATATATATATATATATATATATATATATATATGTGTGTGTGTGTGTGTGTGTGTGTGTGTGTCAAAATCCATTTGGATTGAGAAATATTGTTGTTTCTTTGCTGGCAAGTAAATAATTCATTCGCATCCGCATTTGACTCGTGAAGGTCTTGCTTTTCCATGAATTGTCAAGATCTTTTGAGGATGGATTTGATAATGGCTGATGTAGCAGTTGTTAGGTTCCAAAGGGAGAATTGGAGTGAAGAAGATGATGGAAATGAAAGTGCCCATTGATTACCTCTAAAAGTTAAAATAATTACAAAGTTGACAGTAATACACCATCCACTAGTGGCCACGGAATAAATAGAAAATTAGAGAGTGATAATTTTGAAAGTTATTTACTCAATGTACCATGGGTACACCGAGAACTTATTTTTTGATGTATCGAAGCTGCTGGTTACGTGTAAAGAGGGATAAGTAGTAGCTTGCGATAATAAATTCTAGTTGCACTATGTGTAGAAGGATTAATTGTCGATAGATCCCATGTAGTTCTATTATTGCAAGTAGACCCCGAGTGAATTTCTTTTGACTCTTTTACCTTAACAGAATTCTTTGATTTTTTTTAATGAGTCGAGAAGAATTCTCCTTCAGGTTCGGGTTCCATCTGCAAGAATGGAATACCATGTGGTCAAATTTGGATTCCCTCCACTATCAAAAAAAATAACAAAGACCTGAGTAATAATAAGGGGAGTTTATCCGCAACGAAACCTAGCATCAAATAAAGAATTGTTGAAATAAAATTTTCGTTCCGCTATTGAAAATAAATGATGAGATGGAATTGCCCTAATGGGATTAGGGCATGTAACTAATTGCTTCAGCACTTCAAAAATATCGACAAGACTAATCAATGTCATAGTAAAAGAAGTATTAAGAGTATCAATTAACTGCCAACCATACGTAGAAGCAGCACGCAAACTAAAGCTGCTGCTTAAAATGGCCTAATCAAATAAACCCTACGGTTTGAATTCCCCAGGACGATCTTCATTCATCTGGCCACCGTCATCTTTAGGTTCTTGGAGGGAAGATTCACCGCCCATGTACTCGTCAATGTCCAAGTCTTCCTCAAGAGCGTGCAAACCGAGATCCCATAGTGAACAATATCCAGGTTCAACTTCCATTTCTTGAGCATGGTTATAATGACCAAGACTATCCCAAACGGCATGGCCAGAATTGAATGATCCTTCCCCAGCCTCAAAACCAACAGTACCCCAGATAGTTTCCTTGCTAACACAATCACTTGCGGGGGTTACTGCATCCGGAAACATTCGCTCTTGAGACATGCTTTCCGGCAATGCCTCAAGGAAGTCTACCCCAGCAGCACCAGATTCATCCGTTTCCAAGTTAAGAATACCCTTGCCCTTAGAGGATGCAAATGGAGCGGAATCCGCCCTACCCACAGTCAAACCTGCAGGAAGAATATCCTCAGAGACCAAATCCTCAGGCATAACATCATCAGGTAGAGAGATAAAATAGTCGGTCCCAGGGCTCTGAGAACTAAGCAGATTCTTTCCCTCGAGGTTTTCAGGATCACTTGAACCTCCAAAAGTTTCTTGCCCACCCACATCAAGACCAAGCTTATCAACTACATCCTGCAGAAGATGAAAGGGTATTGGCTCACCCTCACCATGTTCAGAAACAGGCGCTACTGCAGATGAACCCTCACCAATTTCAATATCAGGCAGTAGAGAAGCCAAAGCAGAAGAATCCCATATGCTTGACCGGTGCTTTACAAGCTGTTGGTCCATGGTCGTAACTGATACACTAGAGCTAGGAGGCTGCTGCTGCTGCTGCTGCTTGAGAAATTTTCTTCTTACTCTCACTGAACCAATCTCTCTTTGTTTCTTCAGCTGCTTGAGATGGCCTAAGAACACTGGGCTCTGGAGAAGCTTAGCCAAGAAAGAAACCATCTGTTTTTGCCTCACCTCAGTGGATTGCATACGCTGATTCAGTGAATCCATCTTCTGGAACGTCATAAGATGCTCCTGCCTAAGTTGCACAACCTCCTGCATCAACAATTCCTTTTCTCTCTTCAGCTTCTGCACTTCGCTTTCCACTCCAAGCTTTCCCATTTCCAGTGAAGGCCCTATTTGTGCACCTATTTGCACCTGAGAAGATCTGCGCCTGCTAATGTGTTTCAACAATGTCCTCTTTCCACGCAGAAAATCTTCATTAGCAAATTCCCATCGATCAGTACCAATCTTGCGAAAACCCTGAAAGATAGATACACTATTACATTAAGCTCAGTACTGAAACATCCTCCACGCCAAGGCGAAAATTACCTACAAAAGGATGGCTACACAAAAGTAAATGCAAGACAACAAAACAATATACATACAACTCAGTTCCAACACACACCTTTAGAGGCACATATGAATAATTAACTTAAAATTCTGCTGGACTAGCTGCTATAGATGGAAAATACCGAAGAATATGAGTTCTCAGAATCTCATTCGTCCTAAATATTCAGATTCAACAGAAGACATAACAAGCCAAGAGATATTATTAGGTCCAAACAAACATTCAACATGATTTCACACAAGAGTGAATATCCAAGAAAACAACTAGGAGAGAAACATGTGCAAACGGAATGGCCTGCATAGATGTAAGTTCAAGGGAATACAAACTGTACTAACACTATACTTCTAACATGAACATCTTGAAGACAAGTACAAATAAATAACTATGATAACTCTGCTAGCACACCTATTACTTTAGAAACGTTCTTAAGGGCAAGACAAAGTATTAGATCTGAGAACCTCAATGCCTAAATTTTCAGATTTAGGACTAGAAATGGTAGCTTAAATATACTACAGTGTCCAAATAGAACCTCCAATATCTGTTACATACCCTGCATATCTGAAAGAACACCTAGGTGAAAAATGATATGCCCCAATAAAACAATAAAATGAGAACTCGATGAACTAATCTCCCAAACTATGGGCAAGATATATAGATATATTCAAGAATCGTACCAATCGATTTAAACATCAACCATTCTCATACATAGGATATGCTAATCTAGGGATATGTTGTCAGACTATGAAGCATAAATAATATCATACGTACCAACAAATTAAATGGAAGATCTTACAACAGATATGTGGTTGTAGACATAAATTGTATACTCTGAATCTTCCATATGCTTCTTAAATTCAAATAATATGCGAGTGTTACATAATTTAGCCAGCCCTTTGATAAATTTAGTGCAATAGAACAACAGCCTAGAGTTGTAACCTACAGTTTCTACCTTTCTAATTCAGTTAGGCCACGACAAAACTTGAAAACAACAACCATAAGTCAAGGTTATTGCCATAAGGACAAAAATTAAATGGTGAGAGTGACACAACACATTCAGGAATTCATCAAACTAGTGAAAGGACTTTCTGATGAAGAAGTACTTCCTAGAACTAACACTGTGACAATTAGATTAATTACAATCCAAAGTTTTAGAAGTTTAAGTGATAATCATAGATACAACCATCAAGACAGGAAGAAACGTAGAAACAGACATAGCAGTAAGCATGGCATGAAAGCAACAGGACAATGAATGTACAAATCCGATTACTTACCAGCAAGCTTGGCTCCGGAATCATCTCCAGTGTGAGGCACTCTCTAGATCATCGGAGTTAAGGTCTGAGAATGGGTAGACTTTCATCCTCTAATTGGGAAATTTACATGTAGTTACATAGTAGAGCCCGAAAGGACAGGACAAACTCTAGGGCAGATGAGTTTGACAAATTATTACAAGATTTCCTTTCTATTACAAAATGTTACATCTCAAACAATTTATATGTAGGCTTACAATTCCAGATACAAATACAAAGCCATGTACAAGACGATAAAGATAGCATAAACAAATACAACAAAAAGAGAGTGTATATATATATATATATATATATATATATATATATATATATATATATATATATATATATATATATATATATATATATATATAGGGGTTACAATTGAGATTCTACAGAGACGTCCTCAGCAGCAATCTACATAGCAAAGATATTCATCAAAACCCGAGGAATGAAGCAAGTACAGCCTACAATAAAAGCAACAAGAAAGAGAGAGAAAAATGAATGAATGCAAGTGGGCTGTTATAGTAATAGTAATGAAGCAATGAATGAATGAATTGGGGGGCAGGGGGAGGGGGGTTTTAATTAATTAATTGAGAAATACAAATACCCACATAAGTGTTGAGTTGGCGGACAAAGCTGGAGAAGTTGTTGTGCTTGAAATGGCGAGGGAGGACAGCCCTTGAGAACTCAACGGAATCCCACACGACGAAGCTCTCGCCGGAGGGACCCCAAGAGATGATGGGGTCCAGGGACGGATCGTCGACGAGGTCGTAGGTCTTGGAAAGGAAAGGAGGGACGGGGTCGAATGAAGGGCTTCGAGGGGCCGAGGAATCACGAGGCCCTCAAGCTGCTCGATCTTCGGCTCCAACGGGATCGATGGGAGACGGAAACCCATCGACTCACAAAACTGCCGGTACTTCGGATCAATCAATGCGGCAGATGCTGCTGTCGACGTTGATGAATGAGGAAGAGCTGATTTCTGATCTCCTGAATCCATCCTCGTTTTTGTTTTTCTTCTTGTTTTTGTTTTTCTTCACTTTGGACAGCAACGAGAGAAGCGCGTTGTTGTGAGGGGGAGATGGGGCGAAATGAGGGGGATTCGCTGATATTTATTTGGAACGGAGTAACCGACATGCTGTAGTCTAAGAAGGACAGCACAAAATATCCCAGGGTCTGTAGATCATCTACACTGCTCAATGTACCGCACACTTAACTATCATTCCAATCGTGTGCTGACACGGCTACAACTGTCTCTAATATATTCTAGATTTTTTCCCCCTTCTTCTGGTGCTTACGATACTCGATACTACTTGGACTCAGTTTGGCTCTTCTTTATTTATTTATTTATTTATTTATTTATTCATTTTCAATTCAAAAGAACGGAGAGAAAGAGAGAGTGTAGCTAAAATCAGGGCCCTTAGCCGCGAAGGAATTAAAGAGAAGGTGATTGGAAGCGGCTGCGTGGCGAGTGAAGGAGAGACTGCCAACAACCATACACCCAACAGCAACAACGAACCTAGGCGTTTCATCCTTTTATTCATCTCTTTCTTTAACAGATAATAAAAGACAAGCCCGACAAAAAAAATTGGATATGTAATTGATTACCCAATCACGTTATATATACACTATTTATGTATATATTTAATAATAATAAAATCGTTACAAAGTTTATTTCCAACATATAAGAAGCATGTCACCTAGGTGGCGTACCGGGCCTGCCAGCCCGTGACTCGGCCCACGTCTGGTCGGCCGTCCGGTCCAAACCTAGTCAGGAGTCGCGGCCTATTTCTCAATCCCTCCCCGATTGAACCCTACCTACCACCCACTTAGAGATGGCCTGGCTCGACCCGACCACCACCCACGTGTCATGGGTCCGCCTGGTTTTTAACTTTTTTTCTATTTTTATTTTTAATTTCTAAACTATATTAATTTTGTATTTGTATCTATTAAATTATATTTAAATTATTTTTTCTATTTTACTCTTTATTTAAAATGATATATATATATATATATATATATATATATATATATATATATATATATATATATATATATATATATATATATATATATATATATATATATATATATATATATATACACACACACACATTGTACAAAGATAAACATCACACAGAAAAACATCGCAAACACAAAGATATACGTGGTTCGGACTTCGAACAAAGACCTACGTCCACGGGAAATTAATTACTTTCCTTTAGTTTAAATTTAAATTACAAAGATAAGAGGAAAAAGAAAAAAAGTGTTAGCCATTAATGTTCAAGGAGCCGAATTCCTCCAAGTTATATTCACAAATTCACAAATTATGGCTCTGCCTGGGTCCGGGTCGATGGCGACAGTGGTCAAGGTGGGTCTGACCTATTTCTCTAGTCGGTGCGAGTCGGACCCATTTCGACTGTGACAGCGTATATCATGGTAGGGTCGTGACCCATGGCGGGTCGAGTCGGTCACCAAGGGCTCTAATCCGACCCACGCCAACCCTAATGTCACCAACGGACTCCTAGAATTCGAAGAGAGTAGTGTATCACGATCACCAGCAACAACAACGAAGAGAGTAGTGTATCACGATCACCAAAGAACAACAATCAGAATAACTTATATATATATATATATATATATATATATATATATATATATATATATATATATATATATGGAATTAGCTGACCCTACGCATACCAAATAAACACGCTCTCCATCAGGTTAATCAACGCTAGCAACAACAAACATCAATTATTTGATTTCTCTCAAAAATCATGATTCTGAAATCTGACAAACTGTCTCTAACTCTTCTAGTACAGCCTATCCATCTCCATAATAAGTAGAATACGGCTAGATTTACATTTGGGGAACATGGACATAGTTTTGGCTTGGTTTATCTCATATATTACTTAGTTATATGAGTTATCCACCAAAACATTTATTTGGTATACACATGCATTTCTAAAAGTAAATAAATAAATTAGAAAGATAGTAACAGATGGATGAATAGAGAAAAAAAATTGACGAATATGTTTGTTGATGTTCGTAATCAAACAGATAATTAAGTGTGAATTGTTGAGGTATTAGGGTCCCTTGATCTCCCTTGATGGCTGATCCCCCAATAGAATGCGGAGATTCCTGCAAAACTGCAACGCGTTAGAGGACCGAAGTCGTGTTCTCCGGTTGTTCCTCCGACGATCAAGTCAGTATTTGAGCTTGAATGGAGAAGAAACTAACGAACCGAAAAAGTTCTCAGTCTAAGTGTGCAGAAATTGCATTACCTTGGTGCTGAGAATAGTCCCTCTATTTATAGCAGGTTCAGAGGGGCAATTTTATAATTTCAGCCGAGTCCAAGCAGACTGCTTAGTCGTGATTCTTTCTGGCGTGTCACCGTAGATAGCATGAGTCACCACCGATTTGATATGATGGCAATTAATGAGGCATGGTGGGTGATGAGTCATAAGGACTTTTGGGGCTAGAGTAATGATGACTCTGACAATGACACGTGTAAAGTAGCTGGCGACTAGGCAATCTGTTTGGACTCGGGTGAAATTACAGAATTGCCCTCTGAACCTACTATAAATAAATGGACTATTCTCACAAGGTAATGCAATTTCGCACACTTAGACCGAACTTTTTCAGCTCATTGGTTTCTTCTCCACTCAACTCAAATCTTGACGATCGTCAGTATTTGAGCTTGAATGGAGAAGAAACTAACGAACCGAAAAAGTTCTCAGTCTAAGTGTGCAGAAATTGCATTACCTTGGTGCTGAGAATAGTCCCTCTATTTATAGCAGGTTCAGAGGGGCAATTTTATAATTTCAGCCGAGTCCAAGCAGACTGCTTAGTCAGCAGTTACTTTACACGTGTCAGCTGTAGATAGCATGAGTCACCACCGATTTGATATGATGGCAATTAATGAGGCATGGTGGGTGATGAGTCATAAGGACTTTTGGGGCTAGAGTAATGATGACTCTGACAATGACACGTGTAAAGTAACTGCTGACTAGGCAATCTGTTTGGACTCGGGTGAAATTACAGAATTGCCCCTCTGAACCTACTATAAATAAATGGACTCAAGAACTTGCCCGCACACTTGACCGGAACCCTTCTGCCTTTCTTTCTCCACCACTGCTCACAATCCACTGATCGTCTGAGGAACAACCTGGAACACAACTCCTGGCCCTCTAACGTAGCTTTGTAGTAATCTCCGCATTGTATTGGGGGATCAGTCATCAAGGGAGATCAAGGGACCCTAACACCTTAACAATTCACACTTAATTATCTGTTTGATAACGAACATCAACAATGTTCATTCAACAATACCATTTTTATGCGTTTTGGGGTCAATTTAGAAATTCTGAATAAGTTTTCAGAGCGCAATATGCAGCAGTTTTATTTTTGGGTGAAGAAATATTTAGTACTTAGCCCATCCCATCCAAGTTGGACCATATCCAATTGAATTGTTATGGTAGATATTCCACTGATCGTAGATATTCTTCGACCTTTGTTCCATTTGTCGGCCCACCTCCACTCAAGGTCTTGTTTATTTGAAGGAAAAAGAAAGAGGGCTGAGTTCCTGGGTGTTTTCAGCGCGCAACAGCGGTGAGCGCTGAAATCCTGCGTGTTGGAATTAGAAATGGGTTATATTAAATAAACTGGAGGGAAGAAGATGATGGTGAAACCCCTTTTGCATATGCTCATGAGAATCACAACGATCAAAATTGGACGGCTGTAAATAGACAGATAGATAGATAGATGAATCCTCTCTATTTAAATATATGATGATATATGTACAGGAAGAAAATTTTACAATGATATTACAGCAGCAGCAGCTTACATTACAGGTGTCGAGCTGAGAGATGAGACCTATATATTTAGTCTGCTCCTTCCCTTATTCGGTATAACGTCCTTTTCCACTTTTTCTTTTTTCAGTTTATAATTAAATAAAATTACAATTAACTCAATTAAAAACTGATTATATTAGTCAGCATAGCTTCCAGTTTCCTACCTGACACCCTCTCATCTAAAATCTAAAAGCAAGCGCAACACAAGAGCAAAGGCCAGGAAAAAAATAAAAAAGGAACGAAAACAGGGTGATATTTATTAGGAGGAGAAGGAGCAGGCGTGGGTCGCTCTGCTATGACGGCAGTAGCCAAGTGTTAGTCCATGGCGCCTGATCATCTTCGCGATCGTGATGCTAATTGTGTCCAAGGAAAAGGCAGTCGTGTGTCCAAAGCACAAGCCGCTTTGGCGAAAATCATTGAAGTCATCTCCACCATCCCTCCTCCTCCCTCCTTTCTTAGTGCGGAATCAAAAACAAAAGCCCCCATGGTGGCTGATGCGGAGCTGAAACTGGGTATGGAGAGGGACGGCATCATTAATGGAGGAACCAACAACAGTAGTGCTGGTCTCGTTATAGATCCTGTCCCAAGGGATGATGACGTTGCCATGGAAGACGATGACGATGAGTTGATCTCGCCCATACCAGGGGATGCTCCTCGCAAACATCACAATAGCTCCGAAGGCGAATGCAATAGAAAGGAAGACGAAAAGAAGGGTAACAGTGAAATATCAGAGGAGGAGGAGGAGGAGGAAATGAATCTGGGTCAAGGCGAAAGCTGCAAGGGTGGATCAACATCATCAGCCTGGAAGGAGAAGAATAATAATAATAAGGGTAGCAAGGAGGGGTATCTGGATCTTCTCCTTGAAGCGGTTCAACACGAATTACCTCTTGATCAGGATGAGGAGGAGCAGGGGAAGGTGGTCCGAGAATGTTCGGAGCAGGTTAATAAGGATACTGATAAGAAAAGAGTGGGTCATCGGTGTTGTTGGCCGAAGAAGAAGTTGGATTTGAACAGTGAGGAGTCGGCGGCACCCGCGGCAAGATCAAAACGAGGGATCAGGAACCAG
The DNA here is from genome assembly GCA_012295165.1 of Asparagus setaceus. Lineage (NCBI taxonomy): Eukaryota > Viridiplantae > Streptophyta > Magnoliopsida > Asparagales > Asparagaceae > Asparagus > Asparagus setaceus. The sequence continues at coordinate 402,068 of CM022710.1, forward strand.
ACACTGCCCTCCAGGTATCGAGACTCAGTTCTTCAGCCCTGGGCTAAGCCCCCCACCCTCCACCGCCATCGCTAGCTACACGTACCCCCTCTCTCTATCCTCCAAGTAAGCTCTTTCAGTATAACAATTAACAGCAGCGAGCACCAGCATCAACTAGCTCTTCCTTTTCTTCTTTTCTTTCGTCCCCCCTCTCCACTTCTCTCTTCAGTCTCTTTTGATTTTAATGCTTTCATCATCCCAATTACAAAAGTAATGCCTTGGATAATGATCTTATAATTTTAGTTTATATTTATCCCAGGTTTACTGCTGCAATCTTTTCTTATTTCATCATCGTTGTATATTATTAGCAGTGAACATGTATGTCGTACTATAATCAATGTCAAGCTTGTCCTAATATAAATAAAGCAGAGTTGAATAAATTCTTTCTTTCTTTCTTTCTGATGACCGCGTATGCTGTTCTCTAGACTTTAGCAGGACTTTATGCAGACACTCCTGATCATTTTAAATGATATTCCTTGGCTTCTCTGAACCTGCGCGCAACATTCGACCTCATGTGTTTGAAGAGAACACACACACACACACACACACACACACACACACACACACATATATATATATATATATATATATATATATATATATATATATATATATATATATATATATATATATATATACACACTTTAGCAGGACTTATGCAGACACTCCTGATCATTTTAAATGTTATTCCTTGTCTTTTCTGAACCTGCGCACAACATTCGACCTCATGTGTTTGAAGAACATATATGTGTGTGTGCGCGCGCTAGAAGTATTTAATCATCATGATTTTTGTTTTATAGATGTTTTGAGACTTTGAGATCATGATGAATGGAGCGGATCATCAATTAGAATAGCCTAATTCATGAATCAAGAGGTGCTACCTTAGATTGAATCTAAGGATATATGTGTGTGTGTGTTATAATTTTCCACACCTTCAATATTCCATAGTTTCAGATGCTGACCACTTAAGTTCTTCAAACGTGCTCAAACTTATTCTTAAGCGAGCGAAAATGAAAAACTAAATAAATAAAAAAAATTCTTTGAGTCTTAACCCTAGTCATTCCTGAAAAGACCAGTCCCCTTACTTAAGGATTGCTCTATTAATATTAAGAAAAGTTGGCCTGAAAGTGTAAGCAGAAAATATAAATCAAACAGACACCTTTTTCCTTTACTCTTTTATGATTGAACAGGCACAGCTAAAAGACCAGCTGTTGGTGCGATATGGTCGCTTGTTAGTAGGCCAAGCCAGATCCATCACAGTAACTCCCACATCTTCAACAAACAAAATAAAAACCAGCCAAATATTATCGACAATTATTCTTCTTATCCGCTCATTTCACTTGTTTCTATATCCATATTGAAGTTCATGGGAGAAAAAAGCCAAATTCATATTGGTCGAGTACAAAAAAAATGGTCTGATTTATTTGTTAGACATGAAAGAAAATGAATGAAATAGAGATTGATGTGTGTGTGTGGGGAACTAATTTTGTTCTGGTTTTCTACTCAGCTTTAGACCATGCATTTTAATCGGTCATCTGCTTCCATCCACCATGAACTGCTAGTGGGCTTGAGACACAGTAGTCCCATGCATATGACCAAACCAAAACATCGCCTTTGCTACTAGTATTTTACTTAACGGTGAGACTCGTTTATCACATGAGGTATAGACTAAGGAGGTCCAAGGCTGTGTTAGGCCGGATTCCAGAATGTCGTTCAATGTGTACATTTACGTCACGAGGTCAGTGCTGCAACATTTCTATAGAATGAGTTAGGCAACATGTCTACAGGTTCAGAATTCAAGAAATATAACAACAAATCTCATTGTACAGTCTACCTACAACTAAGACACTGCCATTCAAATGAAGCTGCTGAATTATGATTCTGTTTCATCACTTACTTCTTCATCTTGAAACCTAATCACAAATTCAAACATTCACTGCTATAAGGGGCTCTACGTCTACTACCCTGGAGTTTGATATAGGCTAAATCCGATTTGAGACTTGATATTCTGCACTTGTAACATAAATTCAGACCTATGCCTGTGAATAAAGTGAGAATGAGGCAATTACAGGTTTCAAAGGGTAATGAGCTCCAATTCCATCAATTGCCAATTTGCTTGTTTTGCTCAAACGAACTGATGAGTTCCATGCCAACATCTACCGCGACATGATTCCTAGGGCGCCTGCTTCACAACACAATGATGCTTTGTCAAGCACGCCTCCAACGAGTGTCCTATTTATTTACAATTCTCTCATACATTCTGTCAGAGGATTGTAATGTCTTCTTCTATTTACATATTTAACATCCTTCTTTCCAACTCAATAAGGTAAAACTTTCTACTATTTCACAGCTTATTGAAATACGACAGATGGCTCCAGATGACATTGTTTAACCCGATGAATCAAATGAAATCCAGCAATTTCAAATTTAGGATTCATCAATAGAGTTCAAAATATGCTAGCGCAATAGTTAACGGTACAATAGAATCTTAGCCCAACATGCAAGCAAGCCAGTATATCCTAACAGTTGAGATAATTTCCGGAAGCTATTGTAAGAAAAGATGCAAAGCAAATACTATCAAGTGCGAGCAGCATAGGCGAAAAGTTTAGAATAAACAGATCAAGTGGAGAGTACCTCATCGGCCTTCAAACTCCAGGCATTTTGCACTTCTCTGTCCCCAAGAACTCATACGTCAATATTTACAGCTGATATTTCATTGATTTTGATGCGTTTAGTCTAGCAAGCTCACAACTCCTTGTCTACAGCCATGAACTATCGAGGTATTTCTGCACCGTTTTCCACTTGTTATAGATAGTGGAGAGTAATGATAGGAAGCATTGCATAGACTTTGCATTTCAATGTCCTAAACCAGTGATGTTGGAAAATTCTGAGTCAACTTAATCTCCGTTACTTCAGATCACCAATTCATCATGACACAACCAAAACATCAACAATGTCATCTACTTTTTTCATAGACAGCAAGCCCACCACAAATCTTTATATTTTCAGATTTTCTTCATGTTATCCATAAATCTAAGGACACCAACCTCCTTCAACTTGTCGAAGAGGGGGCCCTTGCTCCCATCTCGCGCTAAATGCTCACTTGAGGCAACAGCAATAAGAACGCAGTTCTCACCATTGCCAACATCTATCTCGTACAACGCAGCAAAAACCTCACGCAAAGAATCAAGCAAATTTTGATAGAAAGACTGATTTGGAGAAATCACATTTACTACCATTATACCCTTCTTCTCGTGAAGAACCGATCTTGCCCCCAAAAGAACACTTTTCCTAAGAAACTCCAACGGCGGCGCACTAACTCCCTTCAGAGCGTCCTCCGAATCCAGATCCACCATAATCACATCAAAGCCATCCGAAAGCTCCATGTTCCTCGACTCTATCAGTTCAATCCCATCACCAACGGCGATCTGAAGAAGATCATCTTCAATCAATCCGAAATGTCGCTTTGCAACACTTAAAACCACCTCATCCGCCTCCACTCCTACGACACTGAACCCAAACCGATGCCGCAAACACATCAAGAGGTCCCCACCGCCGACCCCGATACAGAGAGCCTTCGTTGCCCGACCTAAATCAGGCGCCAAGAAAGACAAAGCAGCCACCATGGGAGCGAGATAAGGCTGCACGAGAGAACCCATTTGGGGCCGAAGCATTCCCAAGTTGGGAGAATCGGAGACGAGACGCACCTGGCTCTGCACAAGGTTTGGCAGCCTCCTGAACCTGAGCCGCCTCCGCATCTCCCCGCCATCAAGCTCGACGTCCTCCACCAGCATATCCCCGACAATGGGGCCCACGAGGTGGTCCACGGGCACGATACGCGCCAGGCCATCGTGGTAGGAGAGGAAGGGGATGGTGGGGATTTGGGCAGGGGCAGGGGAGGAAGAAGGGAAAGAGGATCTCGGGGAGAGGGCGAGGAGGAGAGGGAGGATGCTGTCCTGGAACAGGGGGATCTGTTGGGGTTCCAAGTTAGGGCGAGCGTAGGGCTGTTTGGGGGGTTGGGAGGGGAGGTGACCGACGAGGATTAAGCGGGAACAATAATGAGAAGAGGATGATGAGAGGAGTTGGAGGTGGCCGGCTTCGGTGGAGAAGATCCAGTCGTGCTCGCGTCCGACGGGGACAAGCATCGCAGCCACCGCAATCTGATGACGACGACATGATGGGGAATCGAGGACTGCGATCCGAAGGAGAGGATGAGAGTACAATCGGGTAGAGGAGGAGGAGGAGGAGGGGTTGGGGAAAGTGAAGGAGATGAAGCGAGATGGAGAGAGGAGCTCGAAAGCATGGGGATCCATGGGGACGCCTCCTTCATCTTCATCGCCGCCTGCCGACATTTTCCCCCCGCCGTTCGCTCCCCCTTGCTAGTGAAACCTCCTCAGGGCCCAACAATGCTTTTCATTTAAAATAATTGAAAGCCCAGTTAAGTTATTGGGCTTCTCAATGGTATGACACTGAATACGCTTGGTTCGGGCCTATGCTTTTCTATTGTTATTTCAAAATAATAATAATAATAATTATGAGTTTAGTAATGAGTGTTCAGTTTATTTAACTTTCCAAATTCAAATCTTTGTCAAATTAAAATTTCTCCTTAATGTCTAGCTCATTTCCATTTGGTAATAGATAGAGCATATCATATAAAGCTGATTAGTTAAAGCCTTAAAAGATAATATTAGGCTAATGTATCATCGTCAACATATTTGACTAATAATGCTGCGTTTTGGTCGGTAAACACTTTTTGTTATAGTCTTATAGGTAATAATTAAGGAAATAAAATTTGACCGATGAAACATGCATTGTATCTTCGCCTCTCTTTATGGGAACGGAGGCCCTCCTTTGACTACCATTACTTGGTTTGGTCCGAGGTATAAGAAGGGAATATAAGGTAAAGTAAGGTTTAATAAGGTGCAAGGAAGGATTTATCTTTTGTGGTTTTGTTTTATTTGAGAGATAGTAAGGGGAGGTACATGATTTTTTAGTTCATTTTGTATTTTCTCTATTCTCACTCTTGTTTCTCTCCAAATTGAAGAGATTTTCTCTCTCTTCACTTTCTAGTTTATTTTGCATTTTCTCTATCCTCACCTCACTTTACTTTACTTCACCTTACCCTTTAAAAACTCATTATCAAAGAGGATTTTAAATTTTGTCCCTTACTTTAATCTACCTCTCCTAATACCAAACCAAGCCTAATTGCAACTTTCCATAACCTGGTCAGCTCTTAACTTCATGACTTGTCGTCGTTTGAAAAGGTATGCATGAAAGTGGCTATATGGTTTTCTTTTCTTAAATATAATAATTAAGGGCATGTGATGATCCAGGCCCCAACAACCATCACAGCGATGACCAAACACCAGCCAGCATGCGTGGGAACGAAACTAGTGCGGAACTTGAGAGTCGAGACCAATTTAATTTAGATGAACAGTTTCTGACCTTTTCATTTAATTATACATAGTAAATTTTTTGAATCATAACATTTTATTATAAAGTCAAAACACAAGCTCTCTTATTAACACCTCCTTTTTTTAAAATGTGATGATGTATAACAAAATGTGTGCTGTTGATGCTATGGATCACACAGTCAATTAATTATGTTTGTTGAGATAATTAGGGTCCCTTATCCCCATTGATGGCTGATCCCCCGGTGAACCGCCGTCGGCCGAGCTGCCTGCAAAACTACAACACGTTAGAGGACCGGAGTTGGGTTCTCCGGGTTTTTCCTCCGACGATCAAGTCGGTACTTTGAGCTTGGGTGGAGAAGTAACCAAATGAACTGAAGAGTTCCGAGTTCTAAGTGTGCAGAGTTTTTGCTTACCTTGGTGTTGAGAAGAGACCCTCTATTTATATAATGGGAGAGGGGTAGTTTGGTCAATTCAGCCGAGTATGGCTTGATAGTAGAGTCAACATTAGCTTTACACATGCCAGCTTTTGTGTGGCATGAGTCATCACTGATTTGATGCGGATGCAATTGATGAGGTATGAGTGATGAGTTATAAGGGTCATGTGGCTAGCACAATGATGACTATGACAGTACTATTATTTGTGATGGCGACTTATTGTTGGCGCGGGGCTCGAGGCCAATCATCGTAGCGATCGGCTCTTGTAGTGCGGCGGGTTCTTTGTAGCATGAGAGGTCCAGAGGCTGTAGCCAGAAGTACCGACTCTTGTAGCGTAGAGTCTTAGAGTAGTGTAGCAAGTCGGCTATGACCGCCTTTCGGTCTTGAATTAGCCTCTTTTGGCGTGAAATAGGACCCATGTTGAGATTCTCTTAGGAAGTAATACTTTAATTAATTAATTTTTTCAGGGTCATAGCATGTGCTATTAGAGAAGTCAACTTTTCGCTCTTGTTGGGAGACGATCCATGGCGAGCTAGTCCGTGTTCGAATCCCCCAGTAGGTAAAAACCCTCGAGCCAACGCCAGCCACGAAGCGCGAGCGAGGATTAGTCCCATCCATAATAAGGTGTGGGGATACCTCGTGGGAAACCGAAGAGAGAGAGAGAGAAGTCAACTTTTCACTAGAGGAAAAGAGAGAGAGAGAGAAGTCAACTTTTCACTAGAGAAACCAAGGACGTCTGACTTTTACAATTGCATGCTGATGATGGAACAACGCCCAACCAAAAAAAAAAAAAAAAAAAGTGTCAATACCACCATCTCTAGCATTGACTTCTAAGATAGCTGTTCAGATCTGCATTAATGCTTTATTTTCAAAATATAGTTAATGTAGTGGCAAAATCACCCCGGTCCTGATAATTAAATGTATATGTACCAATATGTTAACAAGTTGCAGATATGTAGTTGATTGATCTCAACTAACATCCAGCAAATTGCAGATCCCATTGAAAGCAAAGAGATGTCTCCCAGCCTTAACTATCAACTCCAGGTTAATTCTTAATCACAAACTAGGTTCTTTTTTAGTCCTAATGTTTTTGTCACTATTGCATTCCAAACGTATTCATAGTCTTTGCTTGTTCTTTTGTTGTTTCTTTAATTCTTATTAGTGATGGAGAAAAATAGGGAAGGACAAAGGTTTTCAGGCAAGCAAGGATCTAAGCCTGTTTCTGAACCCGACAAACATAAAGATTTGTAGAAATCTCAGGCTCTTGTCTTTATACTCTCTCTAGAAGAACCAGTGCCACAGGGTCGCAATAAAGGATTTTAGCTAACTACGACTTGAAGCAGTATGCAAAATTAATTATAATAAGATTTTGACTTATTATTGTCTAATTCTTGTTTCAAATTGATGGGAAATTTTGTTCCTTGAGCAGATAGACTATGAATTGAACATGTTCGCTAAAGAGTTGCATTCCAGATACAACTCGTCTCATGTATAGAGTGAAGGTCAAAACGAAAGACAATGTCTGCAATCAGTAGAATTGAAAAAGCCAATCCTGACTTTTGAGTGAAGCCAGAACAAGAAGAAGAAGTCCTTACCCCGTGGGTCATAGGCATTAATTAAATGGGGCGAGCCAAGTGAGGTCGTCGAAGAGCCTCGTATATCGCCCAACCCCTTGCAGCAATCTTGGTACATCTAATTTTGTTTTCTAACCACATGAGATAAACCTAATCAATTAGTGTTTATTTTAGACAATTCAATTTTAACCATTCCATTAGCATACAGGATGTTTATTACGCTACTCCCTTTCCCTAGCGGCAAAACAGGACTTTTCTTGTATTGATATTTAAGTCAATACTTTCTCATTCGGAATAAAATACTATTAGACGGATGGTAACACCTGCTTATCATCCAATTTATTACTACATATAAATCAGTCTGCTGGCCTACTCTCTCCACTCATGGGTTCATACCAATTAGCAATCATGGGATTAGATCTTTAAAAAAATCCCATACCATGCACTAGTTAGTGTGTTTGACCGTCGACTCCAGTGCAATAGGCCAGCAACAAGCTATATATACAACCAAAACATGCATCGCATCTTATCTCTGATGCACACAAACACACTCTCCCTACTGTCTGTCGTTATGCTATAAAACATGTCATGCATTACATCACTCAGCAATATCTCTGCCTTCAAAATGTTCTCCTCCTCTTCTGTTTGATTAGCGTCAGAGGAAGTCATGGCATCCAAATATCAACTGCTGCTGCTCTTTATTCAGCAGCTTCTCTTGTTATTATTCTCCACCACCGTACTAACTACTCCCTCAAGCGATAATCGTGAGATCCTGCAGAGAGGATTCTCTGCAACCCCGGACCCTTCCTCCTCTCTTCAGTTCCAATCCATTCTCACAGACCCAACATCCACCTTCTCCTTCGGTTTCCTCCGAATCAACTCCTCTCTCCTCGACCTCTCTGTCATCCACCTCCCCTCTTCCTTCCCTCTCTGGCGAGCTATCCCATCTCGGCCTGTTTCCTGGTCCCACTCCACCTCTCTCTCCTTCAACGGCACCACTTTGCACCTCTCCGACGCCACCACCACACCGGTGCTATCTTGGTCAACCACTACTCCTGCTAATGTTATTGGTGATGGCTATAAGCTCATCCTCCTCAACTCCTCCAACCTCCAAATAGTGCATAAAGATCAAAATCAGGTTGTTCTGTGGCAGAGCTTCGATTACCCCTCCGACACCATAGTCGAGCACCAGAACTTCACCTCCCAATCCACTCTCTTCTCTACCAACCAACGCTTCTCCATGAGCTTAGGCCCCACCTACCTCGCCCTCTACATGCAACACCTTGGCGTCCCGGACCACCCCATGTACTGGAAGCACACCGCTCTCCAGGCCAAGGCCCAGATCATCCTATCCCAGGGTCCCATCTACGCCCGCCTCGAACCCACCGGATTCCTTGGCCTCTACCAGAACGACACTTCCATCGTCGACGTCATCTCCTTCGACACCTTTAATGCAGGCATCAAGAAGAGCCTCCGGCGGTTGACTCTGGAGCATGACGGCAATCTCAAAGCTTACTACTGGAGTGGGTCGGATTGGGTTTCGGATTTTGAGGCCATCTCTCAAATATGTGATCTCCCCGCCACTTGTGGTGCCTACGGTCTGTGCCACGTGGAAGAGCAGCAGTGCGGCGGCTGTGTCGACAACAGCACAGATGGAGGGTGCTTCCCTGCAGATTCGGGTGATTTGTGCGGGACAGGTGGGGGCGGGTTCCACGTTGTCAGAAGAGCGGGTGTGGATCTGGCCAATAAAGACCTGATTGGGTTCCAGAAAGTTGAGTCGTTACAGGAGTGCGAGAGGTTATGTGAAAGAAACTGTAGCTGTTGGGGTGCTTTTTACAATAATGTCTCCAGGGATTGTTATCGGATGCAGTACCCGACTCAGACGGTGCTAGCCGTGGGAGATGATAAAAAGGTTGGTTATTTTAAAGTAAGGAATATACAAGGGAGAGGTGAGAAGAGGCAGGGGAGGAAAATAGCAGGCTTGGTGTTGATAATCATAGGAACATTGGTCTTAGCAGGTGGCATCGCGTTTGCGGGTTATAGAGTTTGGAATTCAAGGAGGTGGAGAAGCAGAGATGAGGATGAAATGGGAATGCCATACAAGGATTTGAAATCAAGTTCATTTAGATCGATCGAGCTGGCTAACTCCTTCAGAAAGTGAGCGAGCCTGGTTTGTTTTTGGCCTTCCTAGTTTTGTCCATAAAACTAACAGTGCGAATCAGAGAGGAAGTGCTATGCTCAATAGTTAATTGTTATGCAGACATTTTCGTTTTTCAATATACAGTATTTCACACAATATGCTTTGCATTACTTCTGTTCATAGTTTCATACAAAGTATATTTTTTTTAATGGGAACGACTAAAGTTAGAGCAGTAGTTATCATTTTCTGTGTACATTTAAAGTTCAATAAGTCGTTAGTATTTTGGTAATATAGTACATTTTGCGCTGACATGGGATCTGAGAAAATTTTCTAGAACTGATTCCTTTAATGTACTCAGGAGAACTCGGCAAGGCCTCTGTTCCAAAACCATCCAAGCCTAGATTAAAGACCAACCAACAGGATATACAAACCGAAGAGATAGATAGGAATGCTCATCTAGCAGATATAAATCAATCATAGATTATATATTATGGAATATAATAGATGTTACTTAGGTGATTCTGAACGGTTTTGAACCAACAGGGACACTGCTCAAGTGTAATATAACTGCAAGTAGATATCAGATATGGCTTATTCAAGACCCAATTTGATATAGATTTGAATTTGTGATTTGGATTCAAACTTAGCCCAGCTACCTGCCCATATATAAAATGATTAGTAAAAAGAGGATTTGGTTAGATCTGGTTTGGTTGGATTCAGCAGACAAGTTCTCAAGTTTTTTGCTGGTAGATCTCCACATTATGCGCGCACAAAACAAAATCAAGTCAAATGTACATTACTCATCCTCCCAAAGATCAAAACCGAAAGTTTTCATTCCCTATCAGAAGCTTCAGGGAGAACTATAATCAGAGGCTTGCTGCACTCAACTGTGGTACCTTTAAAAGGAAATGGATCGGGGAGCTGCTTGTTACAGTTAAATTGATTGAATTTTGATTTATGCTTTTATACAGTTAAATTGATTAAATTGCAGTAAATGGTCCTTCACTATTTAGCTATTAACAATTTTTATAGTTGCCGCAAATGACATCCATGAGTTTTGTGTTGTTTGATTGAGATAAACAAAAGCAATGTTCTTGGACATCCTCGTTCAACAGGTAGTGGAAGAATTGCAGTCATTACTTTTAGAGAACCAGGTGAGCATGATTGTGGGTACTGGGTAATAGGCTGCCTCTACGGTTTATATCATGGTAAATGTTTCTCTCTGTTGTAATAATAACAAAGCAACAACATCGGTTTTTTAAAAATGTATTAGCATCAAACATCCAATCAGCTTAGTTTGTTTAATTAGTTCCCTAATTACAAGTAATTGTACTGGTCAGGCAGTGCAACTATATGTACATATTCGACATAATATGTATATATCTTCGTTGTTACTAGTCTTCCTTGGATTTATTCATCAATTGCCAACAAACGAATTGTCTTAGCTAATGTTAACCACGTATACCATAACGAGTTAATTCATTTTGGTAGTCCGTTAAAATACAGGTTTGAAAGCTAATGTTAACCACGTATACCATAACGAGTTAATTCATTTTGGTAGTCCGTTAAAAGACTGGTTTGAACGCATTTTATCAGGAAACCTGTGGCAAAGAACCTAAGGATGGATGCTAAAAAAAGACTGATCCAAAAGGTTTATGTCACTGCTATCAAGCCCTCAATCTCAAAATTTGATGAACCTGAAGCACGTTGTCACAGTTATGCACTGCTTGATATTGGCGTGGTTTGGATCTCAGTGCAGTTTTTAGTTCTTGGTTTAGGGGCAATTCTAGTTCTGTGGAATAAGCAATTAGCAGAAAAATAACGCTAACATTGTCAATTTACTAGAGAGCTCCCCTCCATCAAGACTTAGAACAGGGAACGAGTTTCAGGCAGTAAGTTTATATATTTCGTATACAGCCAGTTTGGGCCTAATTGTTGTGTGCGTACCAACGAGCATAAAAGAGAAGAAGAGGCTGTTTACTAGCAATTTGGACAACATTGGGACACCTCATTTCATCTTTCCTCTCGGCAACCGTAAAATTAATACACATTCTTTCTTTTACACAGAGAATAATGATGTTTCTACATATGAAAGCCTAAACAAGTAAGAAAAAGTGCAGGAGAACAGAAATGCCTAAAAAGGATTCACGAATGCTATACAAAATTAAGAAATGCATACATATTTGTTGAACTAAAGAAGAGTGATGAGGATGAAGAGAAGCAGGGCAGCAATAAAAGAGTACTTGAGAGCAGCGAGAAGAATGGCGATGGATATAAAGAAGAGCTGCCCCAGTACCTGAACGCTCGCCCACGTCAGCAGCCCCGTCAATGCAATGGCCACTATATTCTCTGGATCCGGATCCAGCACCTCTCTCCATCTCAGATTCAGCGACGGCGCTCTCCGCTGCTTCACCTCTCCTTCTCCTTCTACTTCTTCCTTCTCCCCTCCGCCTCCATTGCTCTGCTTCTCCCCTCCTCCTGCAAATACAGCGAATCGTCGCAATTTCGGGGGTTTATTAGGGTTTCCCACCGCAATCCTTTGGGGACGACGAATCGGTGGGAGCGATCGGTGACTTTGCGGGTTGCAGGATAGATAGCTGGAATGAACAGGGAACTTTGGGAGGGAAATTGCGGAGATTATGAAACCCATTCAATTTCTCCCTTTTAATTCCCCCTTTTTTTTCTCCTCTCTCTACTTGTAAGTAATTTCGCAGAGGAAAGGAGTTAGTTTTGAGGAACAACTGTGCTGACGTGAAAATAGGAAAAAGACGACACTGCCCCCTCCCAATAAGTTAGACTCACAAATATTTTCTCTTGGTCACACCTGTCATCTCCTCGTTCGATGACTCTGGGAGTATCATCTTTCTCTTCTCTTGGGGGCCGGACAAAGAAAGAAAAAAGAAAAAGGGGCAGATAAATAAAACAGAAATCGGGAATTTTGCCGCCTCTCAAAAAATGACTCTCTCGTTGGCCTCCTCGTCGCTGGCCAGCGCGAGCAGCAGCAGCCCCTCATACTCTTGCTTTCAGTACGATGCAAGAAGAAGAGGAGGAAGGGCCGGTGGCCTATTCTCCTGTTCGAGCGGCAGCTTGCGGGAGACGGAGAAGACGAAGACCGGCCGCTCCCTGCCTCAGTTCCCGGCGATCGGGGAGGCGAAGAGGGTGGTTCTGGTGAGGCACGGGCAGAGCACGTGGAACGAGGAGGGAAGGATCCAAGGGAGCTCCGATTTCTCCGTTCTCACCCCAAAGGGCGAGTCTCAGGCCGACACCTCTCGGCACGTGCTCATCGCCGACTCTTTCGATGTCTGCTTCACCAGGTTCTCTTTCTGCTTCTTCCCTCCACCATTTTATCTTTCATTTATTTCCAATTTTCCATCCTTTTTTGTTTCACGACAATAAACTAATCCGGTGAAGATGCAAAGTATCAAACAATGACCCTAAGCTTCAACATTGTGCGACTTTATTACATGAAAAATAAATGGCATGTGCTTTCACATCGGTAGACAACCCTGTGTAAATTGTCTAAATTTGTCATATCTTATATAGCTTTCTTCATATTTTTGAGTGGACTATAGCAGTATTGATATTATTATTATTATTATTCATAGCAGATTATTTTCCTAACGTGTTGCAGCCCCTTGCTCCGATCAAAGAGAACTGCTGAGATTATATGGGCTGCTCGACAGGAGGAAATGATACCAGAATCTGACCTTAGGGAGATTGATCTCTACTCTTTTCAAGTTAGCGATGCTAATGCTTCTGATCTTCTTCTTACATTGAGAAGCTCCCTTGACATATAACTATCAATTGCTTTACTAATAAATAGCTGCTTCTTCTAACCTACAATTCCAGGGTCTTTTGAAGCACGAGGGGAAGGAGAAATTTGGTAATGCTTATCGCCAGTGGCAGAAGGATGCACCCAATTTTAACATTGATGGCCATTATCCGGTAAAAGAACTTTGGGACCGAGCCAAAAGCTGCTGGAATAAAATTTTAGCTCATAAAGGGAAGTCTGTCCTTGTTGTTGCTCACAATGCAGTTAATCAAGCCCTTGTCGCAACAGCATTAGGTACTAACTGTTTCCCATGTTTGTTTGAACTTTTGACATGATAGCTGGAGTTCATGCTATAACATTTATATGTCTATTAAGGATTAGGCACGGACTACTTCAGGGTATTGCTTCAGAGCAACTGTGGAGTGAGTGTGCTGGATTTCACTCCAAAACCTCGAGGTGACTCTCCCCATGTATGCATCAATAGGTTAAATCAGGTAAATATCTGGTTAAGCCACATGCCATAAATATAGTTTAAAATTGATGAGATAGAAAAACGAGGTTCCCTTCTAATGTATTCAATATCCAAGGCTTGAGCTTGTTTTATTTTGTCCCATCATCAGAATGCTTCCTGCAAATATCAAGTGCTGCTGGAACTTTCTTGATTTAATTTGTTCTCCATAGTTATCTCAGATAGCAGTAATAATAGTAGTAGGTTATAATCCTCACATGCATATTCCTTGATGCTGCGCCTACTCTTTTGTACTATTTTCATGTCATCTACTGTTTACTGTCTAACATTTCTTTAAACAACATCAGTTTTATGATGGACATCTCTATTTTCTGTCAGTAGAATGGGACTTTTCTATCATATGATGCATTTCTTTGATGTGGCTGCAGACCCCAAATTCACCTATCGCTGGGGGAACTTCGGCGGGAAGAAAAACTTCCAAGTGTATAGTTTTAGTATGTCATGGATCCACACAGAGTAACAATGAGGTAGGATATTTTGATGTATTGAAACTGGAATATTATGAAAGTTTAACATACATAATGTGTATATATTTAGTTTATCCACCTAGGATATATGAATGCATGTACTCTTGATTTTTTAAAGTATCGATGCAGATGGACGAGTGTGTTTTCATGATATATAGTTTCATATCTTATAAATAATTCTTCAAAAGTTCAGGCCTTGCTATTTGTTCAGCTTCAAATATCGGTTATCCAAGTCATTCTACTGTTCTTTACAAAACTCAACATTCATTAAACGTGGAGAAACATTAGAGTATTGGTAAATAGAAAACTGGAGGGAAAAAAGAGCTTTTATATAATCCAGGAAGGTGCCCAGTTGGAGCAGACATACTTTCCAAAAGAACAAGGTAAAAATGTATGTTAGTCTTAGGTTTATCTATTTAAACTGTTAAAGCCATATTCGGTTTATCTATTTAAAATGTTGAAGCCATACTGTCTTCTTTCATGTACCTAAACAATTGTTTGTTCAGCCTTTGGTAAGCCAGTAAAAGATTTGTTATTATTAGAACTTTGGGTAGACGCTAGATTTTGTTTCTGGTTGCTCTACATAAAGCTTAAAATGATGTTCATGTTGTTTACACCAGGCTTTCTTTGCCAATATGGGTTATGAGTCCATGAACATGCTTGGGGTTATACAGGTACCTACATGTTATTCTAGTTTTTTTAGAAGACTAAGACAGCTTGCTTACTGATATAGTTGTTCTTACTGAATAATGTGAATTGCAGTCGCAAAAAACTGCAGAGCTACTCTTAGACTTGAAGGTGAATTGCATACTCTCCAGCCCACGGATAGCCTCAATTGATACAGCCACAGCCATATCCGAGGTTAAATCTTATTTCTTTGCAGTTTAACTAATTTTATATATAGAAGTACTGCATTTGATTCTTCAGTTCTTTACTTATTCCAACTGTGCAGGTTTAATTGTAGGTCCAGGAAGCAGCGGATTGCTTGGGTGCTGACTGTGTGCCTCGTTATGTGGAGGTAAACAAAACACTAGACCTTGAAGTTGAACCTGTTCTTCAAAAAGCACGCGAGGTAAAAGTTCGACTTCTTTATCCTTGGGACTTCTTAGCGTATAAATTGTGGAGATTTTTCTGTTTTATTATAGTGGCAAATGTGCTGAGCTAATCTCAATAACTTGGTTCCGGTATATTTTTTGGCCATGCAATTAAAAAATATGCTAACGTTCCTTCTTGTAAATTCAGTTCCTAACATATTCCTCGATATTCACCAGAATACTGGGTCTACATTGTTAGATAACCTTGATGATCATCATATATCAAACTTATGGAATCAGTCAGACAAAGCCTGGCAATCTGTTCTTGAAGAACTATCTGATGAATCAGAAACTGAAAGAAATGTGGTAGTTGTTGGGCACCCATCTATTCATACTGCGTTGATATGCCATTGCCTCAAGTTAACAGCAGAGTGGATGGATTCTTTTCATCTTGATGATGGCAGCATCAGTGTTATTGATTTTCCTGATGGGGCAGCAGGAAGAGGAATAGTCCGGTGTATTAATTACACCGCACACCTTGGTAGATGGTCTATACCTGTGACGAGATCAGTCGGAAATGATGGAAGAGTTCTAGAGTAAAGTAAAGGTACTTCTCTGCCATTTTTTCCCTCCAATATCAAGTTTAACTTGTATTGATTATGTACTGATATAAGCATATGCTACCTCCTGAGATGGACGTGTTGCTGTACTTGTAGAATTGAAAAGTGAAAAAAAAAGTATCTATAATTTGTTTGAAACGTTTTCAGATAATGTTGTGAAAAATAGCAGATACTGTATCTTCCTTTCTTGGAATTTTTCTTATCATAGAAACAGATCTAAGAACTATATTATATGTATATATGTAATCATGCATATAGATATGAGGTGTCGATGCAATATAATAAAATTTCTAATGTTGTGCCCAGAGACTTGTAGGCCCTGTTTGGCAAAGGGTTAAGTGAGGGGTTAAGGAGAGTTAACCCCTCCTTAACCTACCAAACATAAAAAGTTTACACAGGGTGTAAACTGAGTTAACCCCTCATAATTTGCCAAACAGAAAAAATAGTAGAAGGGTTTACAAATCCCTTTAGAGGGGTTAAAATGAGTTACCCCTCAAAATGAAGGGTTTACAAATCCACCTATTTAGAAGGATTAAGAGATAACCCCTCTGTTTATAGAGAAAATGATCATAATCCTTTTTATTCCCAAACACAAAAAATTACAAAAAGGATTAAAATAAACTAATCTAACGGATTGAAAATTTTAACCCTTCGGATTAACAAATGGATTAACTATGTTAGCCCTCCTCCTTAATCCCCCTCTTAACCCTTTGCCAAACAGGGCCGTAGAGTTGACATGATATTAGCTTCTAAAAAAGGTGGATCATGATATCACCTTCAAATCCTATCTTCATCACTCATCTTTTGCAGTCTCTCTAGACTTTCCTTGAACATTTTGCGAAAAATCTGTGGCGTCATAATGGCCTTTTATTGAGAACAACCGAAGGACACATAACAAAATTTTGTGGTTAGTCAGGGAGGGAGGAGGGATATTTGTAATAATTAACCCTTGATCTGAACCTCAGAGTCATCATCTTATACCTTTTTTACTTTCCTTATAATAACTTTTTTACTTTCCTTATTGGTTTGAAAAAATTGTTAACAACCTTCTTAACAGGGCTCCTAAGAGTCTAACCAGTTTTATAAACTTAGATTTCCAAATCCTAATCCAGTCTGGTTGATTATCCACATCGGGTGGCTCTAGTAATAATTTCCTTGTCACTAATCTTTGCACCAAACTATATTTGTCAAGCATACTCACTGCTATTAAGGATTCTGACATCTTGGTACTTGTGTCTTGGTAGACAGATCTGCTAATTAACTTGATCCTATTTATTGCTCTAGGAAGGGGTCTGTGTGTGTGCGCGCACGCTTTTTCTTAAATGGCTCCTATATCTACTGGCTTGAAAATTAACCATTTCATGCGCTTTACCTCTTCTATCCGATGGTAAGCAGCCTTAGTTTTTTTATGCGTTACCTACTTAGGGAGCCAAATCGGTTTGGATTGATCTAGAAATGGTCTTAGAAACATTGGATTTAGATGCATTTCACTCGAGATGCGCGGATGATTTGGTCTTAGGACAGTAGGCAGTCAAACTGGCAAACATTTACAGCAGAATCTGTTTTAATAGAAATCGGGATCATGATTTTATTCACCTTAAGCATCTCTAACCATTTCCCCAAGTTGGTGAGTTATCAGGGATATCTGACAGTTGCGCCTCGCACGATGATCTTCCTGCCCAGTTATCCCTCATCCTATAGCTATAATGCTGAAATTGAGTTAGTACTTTATACCGTGATATTGTCAAATTGTAGAATAGATTTATTAGTAATTAGTGATTATATTAATTGGACACTTGGTTTTGCTTGAGTTTTGCCAGGTTGCACATGTATTAGTCGATGTGATGTCTTATCACTTCAAAATTAATTAGTAAGCTCTTAGACTAGTACATCAGGGAAAGGCGCCACTTCTGTTTTTATCAACTACTGCTTTCTTTACCAGATCCTGGACTGATTATAATAGAAGCGGAAGGAGCGGATGAACATGGGGTCGCTGTTCGTGGTTGAGACCAATCATTATTTTTTTCATGGTTATTTGTTTGTTAATTACTCGAGAAGTAGGGGAGAAATACTCCAAAATGGAGACACGCAGATGCTGATGCGTGCACTTCACCGTCATATTAAGAGGTTGGAAATCGTTAGCTTGGCTACATCTGAAAACTTCTGAGCAGGGTTAGAATGTCCTACTTATTTGTTTAGTGGGTGGGTGAATTTGTCTTGAACCTGTGACTATAGAATCAGATGACATAAAGGGAGTTGATCTGTGATCTTTGTGGTGTAATGGATAAGTTAATTCTTTGTGAGAAAGGATTAGCTTGATTCTGTAAAAACTATTTAATTATAGAGAAACCACAAAAAACTCTTAAATCACAACAAAGTCACCTTGGACACTCGTCAGGCTATTACAAGATTTAAAGTTAATCCTGGAGTTTTCAATGTTAGACAAGCCATATCTTATGTAGTAAACTAGTATTATGTCCCTTTCCTGTTCCCTCGGTTTTTAAATAGCTTGCATTTAATAATTCAGTTTCTAAACGATGATTAGTTTAATAGTTTGAAAGATTAGGTACAAAGACTCAAACTCATTAGGTGATAAGAAAACATGGGGACAGTTTATCTATACATTTGTAATTAAGTTCTAAGTAGGCAGCTTACCTGCCCTTTTTTTTTTCTAATGGATGTACAAACCTTGGCAGTATGCACAGTGGAAGAGTCTAATAAATCACATAGAAGAGAAGTGAGATACGTGGTGCGCATCGCTGAGCTAGTTCTACTGTTCTTTTTTTTTCTTTATTTAAACATTCCCTTTCATTTGGCTGCTTCTATAGGCCCAAGAGCATGAAGAGATTTTAAATTAGGCTGACACCTTAGGCCTTAGCTTATTAGAGAGATTCCTGGTGGTCTGCTGAGTTGTTAAGAAGTTTATGCAGGCATTCTACTTAGTTATCTTGGTATCTGAAGTGCTTCTCAGCAATTTCCAGTGGCAAGGAAAGCAGTTGCTAGCACATTGTTGTGTTTCGTAATAGTTGCAATTGGAATAAACAGCTCATAGAGAATGATCAAGCCTGTTGTTATGTTGTAGCTAAAAATAACGCCCGACTTTGATTGATCAACAAGGTTGATAAGCTAATCCAACTGTAGGTTCTGGGCTTAGATTCTCTTGTGACCTACTATTAGTATAACTTACAGGAGTTGTTTAAGTCTAGACCGAACAGTTCTTTCAGTATCCATGTCTGCGATCGAATCTGTGCTCGTTACACCTGACAGTCTTATTAGATGAGATGAGGTAGGGAATAGGGACGCAGGATTGTGTATGGAAGTCTCTCCAGGGTTGACTGCCTCATATTTACTTTGTAGGATTGGATGCCCAAAAGCTTTAATTGTTGCTGCTGCACAAATGATATCAGTGATGCCTCAATTTGAGTGAAGAGAGCAGCGTGTGTGGGCACAAGGATAGGGAAGTGGGTCAGGCTCGGGGATTAGCGTCGTCTATTATTCTTCTTCTGGGATCAAGTTCCTTTCCCTCCTTTACCGCCCTACTCGTCATCTCCTTTTTATCTCTATTTACCTTGCACCACACCAGGACCACTTCAGCCCTAATTTCCATGCTATTATTAAGTGATTTTCAGACAGTAACCTAATTGCCATACTCAAGATAATGCTACCAGTACTTATGTATGTCAATAGGAAAAAAAAACTAGGAAAAGGAAGCATCAATCTGAAACCGTGTATGTTCCAAAGTCCACATAATTTGTAGAGCTTTTTCACTTTTGATGAATTTATGCAAATGAGTGTCTGCTGTTGATATGAACTTACTTTAGTGATGGATGATGTGAATTCCTAAATACAACTGTGTCGGATTCAAAATTTCTACTACTAACAACCAAGCAGATAGATTACACTCTATGAATGAACAATTATTTGTTTTTCGCTCGTTTGACTTAGATTATTAACCTCTCAAGGTGTGGTTTTATTTAGAGCTTATTGCTTTCTTTGGAAATCTACTTCATTTCTTCATGGAATTTCCCCAAAGTACGTCTACTGGAGGTGAACTTTAAAGTAGTGAATTGTTTCATGTCATTTGCGATGCTTATCGAATCTTTCGGTGCTTCATTATCTAAATATCTTTTCTATGGCAATTAGTATTTTGTTTCCACCTTTAAATTGAGAAGGAGAGAATTAAAAGCAATCAATTCAATATAGAAAGTTGGCCAATCTTCTTGTGGATCTGAAAGTGGAACTTTTAATTGATTCTTGAAAGGACATAAAATCTCCCACTCTCTTTTTGTTTGATGTTTTTTCTTTTCCCGGGAATGTGTCTAAACATATTTGACTTTTCCTGAAGTGCAGAATTACTGATTGATTCCCCATATATCGCGTTTCTTTTCTTCCCTTTTTTTCCCCCGTTTATTCTCCTTCTAAATCTTTTATTTGTTAACAAATAAGCAGCCGCACCCGTTCTGAGAAATTTAAACATGAAATCGTAGCGCCCTTATTATATTATCATGCACGAATTAAGGACATCAAGTTACGTAATTCAAGTAATAAAATTCTTGACAGGGGTATAATCAGGTCATTAGGTATATAAAATACCTAGAGGCTTTGTTTTATTTATTTTTTCCCCCCCTATTAAACAAGTTTCTGGAGAAACTCTGTTTTCATTTTAGATTTGATTGAAAGCTTTTAAGCAGTGGATGCACCGAGTGAGGCCTCCAAGAGAGGAATGGACACGTGACTTGATCAGATCAGTCTAATGACCTTGAAAGCAATAATTACGGATATCCCATCGCGAGACGGGGGGCATACGATGGCATGCACCCGGTTCATGATTCATAAATAAATTGTAACTGAAGGAGGCTTTGGCTTATAATTATGAATGAATGAAGGAATGAAAGGTCTCAAAAGCTTCCCTCCCTCTGGGTTTGAGCCATATATGGCAATTTAATTACTTGTGGGAGCTGGTGGGTCTTTCTTTAATTCTTTCTTTTTAGTGAGTTACTAATTCTCCTAATCACCCTGACCTGAACCAACCCATATATGTAAGATAATAATGAGCCAACCGTCAGGGTTCTCATTTTTCATTTTTGAAAGTTAAAAAAAAAAAAAAAAGCATCACACAAAAGAGAAAGAGAGAGAGAGAGAGAAATATTGTTGATGTTAAGGCTTGGCAAAGGAGGCAAGACTATATACCTCCCTTGTATTCCCCCGGCTTCCTTCCTATATATAATACCAAAAGCAGCAGCTGTCACGCTTACCATAATATACACGATTCCTTTTCAGGAGCTGCCCTCACGTTCTCTCTAACTAATCTTCTCTTCCTCATTACAATTTACTTACAATATCTATCTAATTAATTGCACTTAAATACTCTATACTTTCACAACAACAACAACAAATACTTGTATACCCTATAAGTTACAAAGCGGAACTCTCAAGCGGGTATAGGGTATTTAAGTGCTAAGTAAGGCATGTATAAAACCAATCGCAATCGCAATCGCAATTATAGCATATAGTATATGCTCTCTCCCCTCAACCATCAACAAAGAGGAGGAGGAGAAGTAAACCCACCCTCTTGATTTTGATCGGGAGGAAAAACGATGAGAGACTTTGCTTCCTGCTTCAGCGAGCATGCCGTCAAAGTATCAGATTCGTCATGCTCCGGCATCACGAGAGGCAGCAAGTCCTCCTCCGTCATCGCCTCCGCCGCCGTCGACTTCTCCGTCCAAGCTTCCATCACCAACGTCTACAGAACCCAGCTCATCTCCTCCTCCCAAAACGAGGATCTCCTCGTAAAGTCCACCTGGTCCAGGACCCACGTGGGCCCCGCCCTCTCCCTCGGCGTGGACGTCGACCCTTTCGCCCACCACTGGAATCCCGCCTCCATCGATTCCCAACTCCTCAGGAAGACCAAGGGCACCCGTTCCTTCGTCTCGGGCACTTCGCTCATCGCCCTCCACTGGGACTACTCCATGGCCAGGTTCCCTGCTTCAGGCCCTGAGCCCCTCTCCAACTTCTACGTGGTCGTCGTCGTCGATTCTGAGATCGCCCTCTTGCTCGGGGATTTGAGCAAAGACTACATCAAGAGGAGGTTCGAGGGAGTCACGTACCGTGTTGCTGAGTTCTCGCTGGTGAGCCGGAGGGAACAAGTTTTAGGCTGCAGCGTTTACTCGGCCAAGGCTCGGTTTAGCGAGCAAGGGAAGGAGCATGACATTGTCATAAGGTGCAAAGGGGATAGCTCTATTTGGGCGGATGAGGAGGATGAGTCGGAGCTGGTGGTGAGCATTGACAAGAGGAGGGTGTTTCGGGAGAAGAAGCTGCAGTGGAAATTTAGGGGGAATCAGACTATTTTCGTCGATGGATGGCCGGTCGATATGATGTGGGATGTGAAGGATTGGTGGTTCAGCAGCCCTCAGGGCTACGCCGTCTTCATGTTCAGGAAGCGGAGCGCGCTCGAGAGCAGGCTTTGGCTTGAGGAGGAGCTGCTGCACAGAGAGAGGGGCATCTCTGGCTTCTCCCTCTTGATTCAAGCTTTCAAGTCCCCTTGAGACTATTTCAAGCTTTTCGTTTTCTCTTCCTTCCTTCTAACTGTTTGATTGATTGCTACTTACATCTCTTCCTCCTCCTCTTGCTTTTATGATGTCTTTCGTTTGAAACAGAGTGAAAAGAAGGAGTGGTTACTTGATGATTCTTTAGGATAAACAGGGGAATGAGTAAGGTAGAAAAAGGTGGTGCTTGTTTGATTTTGATTTGCATAAATGTGAATTGTAGGCTCAAATGATTCTGATTGCTATTCTATCCTCTGAGTTCTTTTATTTTTCATCCTACTGCTTGCTTCTGGCTCTCCTAACCTTTTCTGACTCTGCCACAAATTGCAGAATGTGGATTTTTATTTTTTTGATTCTTCTCAAATGGATACTAGCTAGTCTCACCCTTGATTTTGAGGATTGTGGAAAATATTTCTTAACTTATTAGATCAGTATGCTTAAAAAGTAACACTTATACTATTCTATAAATTCTTGGTTACATATTCTATTTACCATAATGTAACATCTTGTTAGTCCAACTTATTTCTACTACAAGTAAAATGACATAAAAAGCTTTTACTCATATGAACTTTTTATGCTAGAAGAGGGGGGGAAATTTTTTTTTACGGGCCTTCTGCATCATTCATAGTCTTATCATTTTCTTGTTTTCCCCAATATATAGACAAAACAAAAGTAAGATTGCAATTGCTACGAACATGAAAGGAAATTCAGTTTTTCCTTAGAGGTTGCATCATAACTAGTTGATTTCGTTAGAAGTTGTCAACTTGTGGCATTCATGACTTCCAAATTTCCTCTAATTTGTCGAATAATTATAAGCTTGTATTAGCATCAGATTGCTTATTTGACCTACTTAAACCGACCATCATGCATCATGACTCTATTTAAAATTTGATATAAGTACTTATCAGCCCTTAACCTGTGGTTTATAAAGTTTGGCTTCCTGGCCTCAGTTAGACCTAGACAAAAACTAATTAAAGTATCTTTTTAGATGTGATATAGGAGACGTTTGAAGGAAATTCTCTGGAATTTAATAAGCTGATTATTTAGCATGACCCCCTTCCCACATTATCATAATAACAACATTTAGGACTCATGAGGTATGGTGTAATTACATGATTGATCCTGTAATTTGCGTATCCACATAGATAAACTTGGTATTCTTGATTGTGTATACAGGGGTAGTAACCCTGACAAGAAAGAAATAAAAATAAAAATAAAAACTCCCAAGAGTCACCTATGTAATCTCAAGATTGCTCACGTAGATACGTAGACTCTAGGATCACTCGTGTAATTACATCATACATCAGGATATCTAAATGTGATTAATCCTAGTCATTATAAGGGGGTGTATGACATTTAACCATTGCGCTGCATAAATTTATCAGAAAAAGGATTAAATGATACAAGTGAGAGGGTCAAAATAAGCTGTAAGAGTCCTATCAGAACCCGGCTCGGTGTTGGGTTTCTTGAGCCAAACAGGAGGATAGTAAAAAAGTCCAAACAGTCCTCCTACAACCTCAAACATGTGGCTCAGAACACCCCTGCATGGTGCTTAAACAAAAACTAGCAGAGAACAACAACACAACCATTGGAACTGTAATGTTCGTCTTGCAAGTTAATCATTTTCAATAATTGGAAAAAGTTGCTTTAGCAGAAGCAACTTATGAAGGGAAAAGGCGCCCAGCCTTAAAACAGTATTGTCATAGGGATAGTCAGGAGCACTGAAGCTTTGCTTCAATTCTCATCATCTCATGGCGACAGAGTCTCACCTTTTGAAGCAGAGAGGTGCCCATGACTGAAGCTGTATCCCTCATGTCAAGACGTGATATTGGAGACATTTTGAAGCCGAGAGATGGCCTTGTGGGTCTTGAAGCCCTTGTATGTTAGCCCATTAATGCAATAAATAATTGAAGTTAAAACTTCCTTAACTTGAGGGCCTCAAACTGTATGAAGAAGATAGAGAAATTAACCAACATGCATTGCCTCCCACGAGCCACCAGAATCTCCTTGACACGCTGGATGGATGTATGACTGTCTGTCTCGCTGCAGCATTTGGTTTGGTTTGGTTTGGTTCTATTCCTCGGAGGAAGAGCCATGGGTGTTGAATTTTGATCCCAAAATGATGCTGCTGCTGCTGCTCACTGCCAATCGGCACTAGCCCCAAGGCGCGGAGCTTCAGTAGTTTCAGGCACTCCTTAATTGATAGTGCAATAATGAATCAATTCTCTTCTGACCTAAACTAACAGCCTGCAGATGATCTTAACATTGAAAGTGACAACATCATACAAATCGAATCCCCTCTGGAAGCGTGTACGTATACAAGCTTTCAAATGAAATGTACCCGGCCCAGATCATATTTAAAACAATTTCTTCTTTAGAAAATCTAAGAGGAAACCTTTCGTGCTAAACATATTATGATTTTCAATTAATGAAGCAACATCAAATTAATTCTACAAGAAAAAACAAGGTGCGTATTATGCCCCTGGCTCCTTTTCACCTTCTAAATGAGGGGAAGAAATGAAACACACGCTAGCGTCTTTCGGCGGCTACACTTCACATGTCATAATGCAAAAGACATACATATACTTTGTCACTAGCTTTATTAAGAATAAAATCAGAGTATAAATGCCATTAAAAAGAAAAGAATATTAGTGCTTTATTATCCTCATAAAGTTAGGAACTAATTCTACAGAGAAAATAAACGCAAATTGGAGGGAGTACGTCGGTATCATGGCCAGGTTATTAGATGCCTCCCCCTCCTATCCTATGTTTGCTTGCGGGCCTTATTCCCAAGGTGTCGCTCCAGTGGGCTTCATTAGCGAGCTGGGCTTCAGTTAGTGGGCCTACCGTTAGCCCATGACGGGCGAATTAAGTCGGCATATCCCAGTCTCGATGCTTCTAGTGTCCTTTATTCTTTGTTTGTTTATGCCCAAAATCAGCCACATAAAAGCCCGCCTCCCCTCTCTGCCCTCCGCCCTATCTGTCATCGTTCTTACTGCCCGAGAAGACAACAACAGCTCTGAGAGATCAAAGGGAAAGATGTCGGCTTACCGTGGAAAATATCACGGTAAAAACCTTCATCCTGCTCTGTTATTAATAATGAATTTCTACTAATTAATTTCCTGTTCCTTTAGTTGTAATTTGTTTGCTATTTCTTCAATCCTCTGTTTAAAAACAATCTATACAGTCTGAGGTTGCTCTTCTGTTTAAATCTTTTTCCTTGGTGCTGGTTCTAATCATAAGAAAAGTTTGCCACATGTGACCTCAACTCTGCGTAAACAATTTGCTGCGGTGGACCGCAGTGCTTGTAGCCTCCGGGACTACACATCCATCTGTGATGCAATAATAAACTAATTTCTGGTCTTAAGTTAAATAAGTATTCAACAGCAACTCTTATCTTTCTAATGATGAGAGCAGCCGCTGGCTGGATATTTGAAGTAGCTCTGTGTAAATAAAAATATATGATTCCTCAAGAGAGTAGACTCTGAACCTAGGGGAATAATAAGGTCTACTGTGGAAGTTAGTTGAGCAGGGGAGGTGTTTAATATCTCAATGTCGTGTACAGTTGTGGACACTGGGTTTTAAAGTTCTGGATGCCATTTCATCAAATTTCTCCAATTACTTCAACCTGAGACGTATCTTGAGCTTGTACTATTAAATGCTTTCATATCATGAACCAAATTGCTGCACTCTATATTTTTACTGATAGATCACAAGGAATGCGTTAAAGAGTGTGCAATCAAGATTAGATTAGAGAAATGTCTACACTTGCGTGTCAATTTTTATACTATTGTCTAATCAACTTAGGAAATACAGATTGGCAATATCATTCCTAAAAGTTTAATTACTGGCTTAAAATCTTTTTCCCGTGCATGCTTGTACCTCTAGACCAACTCTTGATGTTACTTTATACCTAAATATCATAGCAGTTTCTACACTTGCATATAAAGGTAACCTTTACTTTGAATATTACTCTGAAAATAAACATTTACGTTCAACTGTAACCTCTCTTTTACCTTTACTCTGAAAATTAACATTTTTCGTCCTTTGCGGAATTGATGTTTTAGTTTATAGTCTTCTTTTCGATTCACTTGTATTTTGAGACCTATAGTAATTAGAGATGTGGCATCTTGATCTACAGCATGCCCTGCTTGCCAATATGTAGCTTAGGTATGAATGTGAACAGTTGTATCAGGCAAAAGAAAGACTAGTCAGGACTAGTTTGGCACACAAGTGTTGTGATAAAGTGTAGCGTCATGGGTGTTACTACACGAGCACTCCCGCTTAAGTGCAGTATTAGTTGCTAGTGGCAGCACTGCTACCTCTCTTATAAGATCAGGATGCAGAACTAGGATAGGCTATAGAATTCTGTTGATCAACACCATATCCAGCTGGCCCAGCTGGTTGCTAGTGCTCCAGCCAAGGTGCTTAGGCGCAGCGTTAATTTGGGAATGAGTACTGCTTGAGATATGAGATGGTTCTTAAATCCCCTGATGGTGGCCTGAAATCATCAAATAATCAACTTCTCACCTTCTGCAGTAAGTTTCTTTGTTGTTCTGTTATATGCAACATCATCCATATTTTTTTGGATCTTTAACTTGTTAATTGTTTTACCAATGCTCTTTTGCTCGCCCAGTTTCTTGAACTTAATTTGCATGTCGCATAATATTTTATTTTGGACTAACTGCAAGCACACATCCTTGTGTTGTAGATGAACTTATTGCCAATGCTGCTTATATTGGCACCCCAGGCAAGGGCATTCTTGCAGCTGATGAGTCCACTGGCACAATTGGCAAGCGTCTCGCGAGCATCAACGTGGAGAATGTTGAGGCCAATCGCCGTGCTCTTCGTGAGCTTCTGTTCTGCACCCCGGGCGCTGTCCAGTACCTGAGCGGTGTCATTCTCTTTGAGGAGACCCTCTACCAGAAGACTTCTGATGGAAAGCCTTTTGTCGACGTCCTTAAAGAGGGCGGGGTCCTCCCTGGCATCAAGGTAGACAAGGGCACCGTCGAACTCGCTGGCACAAAGGGTGAAACCACCACGCAGGGCCACGATGATCTTGGCAAGCGCTGTGCTAAGTACTACGAGGCAGGGGCTCGGTTTGCCAAGTGGCGCTCTGTCCTGAAGATTGGTCCGACCGAGCCTTCCCAGCTAGCAATTAATGAGAATGCCAATGGACTAGCTCGTTATGCCATCATTTGCCAGGAAAATGGGTTAGTCCCCATTGTGGAGCCTGAGGTTCTTATTGATGGACCTCATGATATTGAGCGCTGTGCTGATGTGACGGAGCGCGTGCTTGCTGCTTGCTACAAAGCACTGAACGACCACCACGTGCTGTTGGAGGGCTCTCTCCTGAAGCCCAACATGGTGACCCCTGGTTCAGACTCTAAGAAGGTGGCGCCACAGGTGGTGGCTGAGTACACGGTGCGGGCCCTCCTGAGGACCGTCCCGGCGGCGGTGCCAGCCGTAGTGTTCCTGTCTGGCGGGCAGAGCGAGGAGGAGGCGACACTGAATCTGAACGCGATGAATCAGCTGAAAGGAAAGAAGCCGTGGAGCCTGTCGTTCTCATTTGGACGCGCGCTGCAGCAGAGCGCGCTCAAGACGTGGGCTGGGAAAGAAGAGAACGTGGACAAGGCGAGGGCTGCTTTCCTCGCGCGTTGCAAAGCTAATTCGCAGGCAACCCTTGGGGAATACAAGGGAGACGCTGCCAAGGGAGAGGCCGTCTCGGAGAGCCTCCATGTCAAGGGTTATACGTATTGATTGATTTCGATGGAATTTATGATAATTAAGCTACTATGTGAGTTTGTAACTGGTATTAGATTGTGGTCGCCTTATGGACTTGAAAGCCTTCTAGTCTTGGTAATTCCGGTAGTTGTCAAGTGAATGGGACTCTGCAACGAAGCTGTGGACCAATGATCCTCATAAAGACAAATGTTTCTAGGGTTTTGTACTCATTTCTATGTTGTGTGGTCTAAGGTGGTCCTTCGTATTATAACCTTTTAAAACATTTTGGTTGGTTTTTGTCGCTTCAAGTGAGGTGTGAAGTTGAAATTTCAAGTGAGATGTGAAATGTGAGGTTATTGATTGTGCTTTGAAATATTGAGCTTGAGAGGGACGGCTAGCGTTTGTTGTGGGGCGGCATCCGCTGTTGTGTTAATAGAGAGGTGGGTAGGAGGGGACGGACAGAACACGGTATCTCCTCCGTCCATCTCTCTATTTGGGTTGGGGACGTTTTTTTTTTTTTTAATATTTATTTGGGTCCTTTGTTTTGCCGTGAATTTTCTTCGGCTTCTTTTGCTTGTGGCATTTCCTTTCTTGTATTTTCTGTTGATTCATTAAACTCTTATTAATGAAATAGGTTAGATTCCCTTTCATGCTCAATTTCACTCAAGAAGAATATTCAACTTGTGGGTTCATTCGATCTTACCATGCAAGTTTTGATATCTTCAGTGCAGTACGTGTTATGTTAAAGTGATCAGGAGTTGTTATTGTTCTGATTATATATGCATTTGATTGAAGTTGCGAGGTTATCGCATATTGTCGTGATATTATGAGCGTTCCTTTCATATTGGTCACGGATAGAGAGGGTCAAGGTTAAACTGTTCTTGTTCTGATTATGGTTTTATCTTTTCTCTTTTCTATATTTGTATGTATGATGACATTTCATGCCGGTCGGTTCAGTTCAGCAGGGTCAGGATGGCTGCTAGCTGTCCGAGCCCCTTCGATCTTTTGTGACGACAGTGGGCCGGGTTAAATGAATAGTTAAAAGAGATTTAATCTATGCTTAACCTGTCATCATCATTAAGTTAAATGAAAAATTTTAGAGAAAAAGAAAACCCTTGTATATTGTTATAAATATGATGTAGAACACATTGCGGATACATTCATGGAGAAACGGGATCGTAACAAGCCCAAACGCGGACCCGGTCGAGGAAAATAGATTGCAACGAAGAACGGGTCGTAACTTTCAATCCGTAAGTCGGATTTGGACGATTTTTTTTAAAATCACGTATTTTTTCGAGACGGAGCCAACCAAACCGACCGAGGTTCGGTTTGCTCGCCGTTCATTTCGTCAAATTCCTTCCGGATTGAGAGATATCAACGTTTTCGTCGATTTTTTACTATTTTTAGTAATGTTTTAGGAGTCTGTTTGGATTAGGAAGCAAATCCGGTTTGATTCCAAATTTGACCGATTTACTTCCCTAATCGTAGGGAGTCTTTTGAGGATAGTTTTCTTGTTTCTATTTTTGGCAAAGTTCGGGTCAATTAGAGTTCTTATTTCTATTTTTAGTAGAAGTTCAAGTCATTGTAGGATTCTTATTTGTTTTCTATCTAAACAGAGTCTTGTAAGCCCTTGAGGCATATCTTTTCATCAATAAAATTTTCGTTTAATATATTTTCTTCGTGGATTTGAAGCTCTTCGTGGATTCGGAGATCAACCCTCGGTGGATTCCGAGATTTCAACTTCCGCGCTGCGTCAAAATATAAATATTTAACCCTGTAGGTATAATTAGTTTTTTGTTTTTCTAGCTGTTGATGTATATAATCACAGTCACTAACCTCGGTGTGAATTTAGCTTTTAAAAGAGCGGAGTCCGCCTTTTCTCCTAATGTCCGGTGACGCTGCTCCGGTCAGGGGGTTTACCTACAGTAAGAGAACACCTGTGAAAGAGGCGGAATTGGGATCTCCGGTGGTTCCTCCGACGGTCAAATTAATATGGATGGTTGAAAAATAGGGAGAGGAAATTCACTCAGAGAAAATCACTTACTTGGTTTGCTGTTCATATTGCTACTTATACCTAGGGTTGTGGGGGTATTTTCGTCTTTCCATTGGCTGAGAAATCACTGATGAGTCAGCCCTCTCTTCCACGTGTGGGCCAGTGATTGGCTGAGCACCTCTTTGTCTGCTACGGTGGCTGGCCTTTACAGGTGTCAAGTTGTGGGTAATTTGAGGGTTAGTATGGTTTATTCGCCATTAATGGGATGGGATTGGCGGCGCCTGTAGCCGCATGGGTCCGAGTTGCCTTAAATACCGTGAGAGATGGAGGAGTTAAGGGGCTGTCAGTGCATTTAATGCGATGTTGATGGTTCGAATACCGTATAACCGTCGTTCGAGTGGAGGGAACCACATAGGATGAGAGAGGGTGTGGCCGAACTTCGCCGCGGCCTCTTGAGGCGTCCATTAGATGTCGGTTGAAGGGACCACTAGTACCGCCTTCAGCGTCATCGGAAGGGCGGATGGCTAAGAAAGGGGGGCTAGGTTTGCTTCGCATTGTCTGGAGAGGCAGACGACTGGTTAGAAGGGGTTATGATAGATAACGGGTTGGAAGGACGACTAATACCGCCTTTCGCGTCGTCCGGGGGGGCTAGCGGTTGGAAGGCGATGGCTGGTCGTTCCCCATGTCGCCCGGAGGGACAAGCAACTTGGAAGGATAGCTCAAAGCGATCGATTGGTAGGCGGACGGTAGTCTAGCCTTCGCGTCGTCGCGGGAGAGTTGTTGATGGGCGACCGCGCCTTTCGCGTCGGCTATGGCGATAGTCGTTTAACGGACCGTGGTGAGGACGGTAAGCGTAGGCCGCCCCGTGGCTCGGGCGTGGCGGTTCATGTCACTCCAAGTTAACGAGCAGAAATGTTTATCCATGTTAACACTGGGTTTTCCTCTTTAATCACTAATTAGTGGTTATGACCATAACACTAACTATCTCTAAATTTCAGATGCAGACCGTTACCGAAAAAATATTATACATAGGTAAACTTGTAGTTTTGAAATTTTCAATTAAATGGGCACTTGTGAAAACTAGTAGTGAAAGATTAGTGTATGAATAATATCCTGGGAGTGATATTAAGTCATTACTTCTTCGATCCGAACTAAGAAATTAGTTAAATATGATACAAAATGAATCTTTTTTTAATATCCCATAGTACGAACCCTATGCGCGTGTGAGATCTCTTTTACATATGAGTAGGATTTGGCCTTGCTCTGTGCGTAGTGGATTATCAAATATATTCAGCCAAAGAGAATTCTCTGGAACGGCTTTAATTTATCAATAAAAAAACTTGCGGCAATATCTGGCATGATCGCCTCCACAATTGAGTTTTTTCCCCTTTCATTTTTAGTTATTTCATTTTTACTCTCTTTCTGTGAACACCCGGAGTTATGCAGCTACAAATATTCACATAGGTTTATTGCATTGAAAATTCTATGCAAGGCTATTATTTGGCTTTGTATTTTCAGAGTGGCCAAAATGAGTCATATTTGTGGGTTATAGCCTAGAAAATTTGTTAAATTTGTAGGTCGCATACAAATCTTTATGCGGAGGACAGCATATATTTTTTGGTATTCATAAATGCTTGCGGTAGTTTCGAATCTTCGGTCTTTTTCCCCCCTTTTTCTTTTCATTTTCCTAAACCTAGGAAACATGTGTCAACCCAAGAAGTGGATCGCCACAAGGGCGGCCAATTGGGTCCTCGCTAACACGTGATGGAGCTCGTGCAAAAAGATGAGAATAAGATGATTAATTATATACAGAAAAATCTTGTAAAACAAAAGAAGTTAAAAGGAAAAAAGCTTGTAGTTGTTAGGGATTTAGCTATACGCTGATTAATTAATTATAATATTAATTTCGAATGCATAGTGATCCTGATATTCTATCATATCATGTTTTTAACTCTTTAGACCATACGAATCATCACATGCAGTCTAGCAACATTCAAAAAGTGTCACCACTAGTGATAATGATATACTAATATGAATTAGTTTCTAACGCATTCTCAACATGAGGCAGTTTATATATTTGGCTTCCATTAGTGATTAGTATTTTTCGTTTTAAGGGAAACGCTCTTAAATTAGGCCCAATTTCATATGATCATTTTGAATTGTTTGAGATTCAAAATACTATCCTTATATGCCATTTTGTCAACATATAATCATATCTATATTTACTTTCATTCAATTTCTCCATTAATATTAATGAAAAACCAATTAGATCTCTTGTTTGACAAGCAGAAAAGAAAGATGCACAATAGTTTTATCTGATTTATCTGCTAATGTCGATGAAAAATCAATTTTTAATCTACAATTCCTTTTTTTTTTTCTTTTTCTTTTCATGTTTGCCTACACACCACTTTGTAATAGACATGAGTTTAGCACGTGAATTAGTGAATCATTCCAACAGCTCAGTTTTTATCAAAAATTGATGACTTGGCAAAGGAGCTCAAATTTCTTTCTCTAATGTTTTGAGCGCAGTGTGGAGTGTAGTCTAATTAGCTGCTTTTTTTTTTTAGAGAGCACATCCATCCAGTGAACACTGTTACAACACGGGAATGATTAATTGGTGAATCTCACAATAACCCAGCCAAGTAAACATTCGGAAAAATTCCCACTCGTTGTAATTTTATGAAAATGTTCACATAAGACAAAAAAAAAAATTTCACTAGATGAAGCGTGTGGACCATGTACCTTGTCCAACATTAATTTCTACTTCTTTTTGGAGAAGCTACGGAATTTCTATCCTTTGGAGTGAGGGTGTGTTTGGCAATCTTTCAAAACTAAGCCAGGTTTAAATAGTTGAATATCGAGTATTATTATAAATATATATAACGCTGGAGCCGACTCAAATCTCACCAGTCACCGTGACCTTGAAGTTTATATGCTTCTACTATAACGCCATAGCTCTACACAAGTAACTTCCTTAAAAGAGTTACCAGCTTTGTCACCTGACCTTTCCAGCTCAATAAAATTGGAGCTAAATTAAATTGGTACAGCCTTCATAGGTCCCAAAATGCACATTCCCAAGATGGGGACCAGGTCTCCCAATTTCAATGTCGTGTAGTTTCATAATAATAATTACCTTTGGGATGATAAAACTTAATTACTTATCAGTGCTCGTAGTTATTTTATTTATTTATTTATTTTCTTAAACCAAAACATCAGGCAAGCAAATTGGGTGTCAGGTTTGAATGTTTGGTTCACAGGAAGAAAGAAGTATTTAATTACCTGACCAGAAAATCTAGGCTCATCAATGAATCTCATTTCCCTTTTCCTGCCCAGGCCTTGTAACTTGTCACTGCACATGGTGATCGATTGATATCAACGGGACGATCCATATATATATTTTTTTTTGGGTCCTTAATAATTAATTAATTACGAGGAGGAGAATATCAATTAGTGGACGAGATATATCAAATGTTTTTGTTCAATCCATAGCCGTAGATACAGAGGTAGTTAATTAATTAATGTTGTTTGTTGTTCTTCAATCTTGTATCTAGAGTCACAAGAAATAGGTGAGTAGAGCCTTCATCACCGTGTTTAAGTAGAAAAAAGAGGGGGCAAATAAATTAGAAGGGGTTGGGTTGCGGCATATATTGCCTTACTCTTGGAATTAATTATTGACACCTCAACTTACATATTTTTAACATCATGCACAGGGACTGCTAGCGATGTAGATGGTTGCCAAGGACCCACCATATTAATGTTTTTCTCAGTACGTAATTAATTAGGATGATGCACCTCATTTTTAAAAAAAAATCTAACAAATCTTCTTGGTAAAATATGTCGTTCATGCCAATTTTAACATCTATCTAATTAGGAAACCTCAACCTGTGTTAAAACATGTCCCCACGCCCCTTGCAGCCAGCCTTACAAGTTGAGTTAATCCCACAAACTTGCTTACTTTTACTTAATTTCAAATAAATTTTGGCGAACCACTTCTTCTTTGAGAGTCATCCAATTGCCTTTAAAACAGGCCTTTCTTCATTTTACTTGTAAACCCAAGCTGCTAGTTTAATATAGGAAGTGGCATTAATTTGTCATAGGTTTTGAAAATACATACCGATGAAATATAAATATATATATATATATATATAAAGTGGGTGGGAAAACATGTGGATCGCAGGTGGGTTCCCACGAGCAAGTTAAGGGCACTAAAAATTAGATTACGTCTACTAATTAAAGCTAGTCAACCTTGGTAGCTTGTTTACAGAAAAACTGAAGGTGATATATAACTATAAAGTGCTAGTAAGGCTCGCCCTATCACGTATATCCTAGAGACCATTCAATGGAGGTCATGTATCTCTTAAACCCTAACCAAACACCAACTTGGAAGGAACATTTATGTATGTATATGTTGGTTCCTTGTAAAACAAACAGGTCTAAGCAACATTTTACAAATTAAGAGGGAAAGAGGGGCAAACATTAAATGTACATATGCATCATCATCATCATTTTTTTGCCCCTTTATTATTATTATTATTTTCAATGTGCGAGTGGGACGACACTTAGCCATGACGTATCTAACACGCGATAATTCTCCCCCTTTCTTATATTAGAGAGAGATACATATGACAAGCAATATTACTGATCTTAATATTGAAGATAGATACTATTAAGGAAATAATTAATCCCCGATAAGAGTAACGCGTAAAAAGGTCTAGAGCTAGGGTGCCAATTAATTAATTAATTAGTGGGCTGACTCGCCCAACTGCATTTTCAAGCATTCACTCATGAGCACTACCAACTTTAAACCTAAACCTTATACTTATACTAAGCCTTTCCCTACTTCAACCAGTACTCCAATACAAACGACAATATTCATCAACTCAAAACCACTTACCTTCATGATCACCAGCAGTACTATTATGGCCTCTCTCCTTTCCTCCTCCTCCTCTCCAATATCGTCACCTTCTCCTTCCCTCAACCTCTTTTTCACCGGCGGCGTCGCCCTCTCTCTCTCCCTCCTCATCTTTATCCTCTTCAACTTTAAGAAGAAGAACTCCAAGGCCCTCAGCCTCCCTCCCGGCCCAAAAGGCTGGCCTATTGTGGGCAACCTTTTCCAAGTCGCGCTATGCGGCAAACCCTTCATCCACTACGTCCGCGACCTCCGCGACATCTACGGCCCAATGTTCACCCTCCACATGGGCTCCCGCACTCTCATCTTCATCACCAACGCCGAGCTGGCCCACGAGGCCCTCATCACCAAGGGCCAAGAGTTCGCTAGCAGGCCCCCCGAAAACCCCACCCGAACCGTTTTCAGCTGCGACAAGTTCACTGTCAACGCTGCAGTTTACGGGCCAGAGTGGCGATCCCTGCGGCGCAACATGGTTTCGGGCATGCTGAGTTCTGCTAGGCTCAAGGAGTTCAGGCCTGCTAGGGAGTCTGGTATGGACCGGTTCATTGATCGGATTCGGGCTGACGCAGAGTCCAGTGAGGGTGCGGTTTGGGTGCTCAAGAATGCTCGCTTTGCTGTGTTCTGTATACTTATTACCATGTGCTTTGGTGTTCATCTTGATGAGGACAGTATAGACAAGATTGATCAGGTTAATTTGCACTTATCCCCACTAACATGCATGCATGCACCCACCCACCTTATGTCTAAATTAGTGATTATTTATAGTCAATTCTGAAGCATTTGCCCTCAGAAATTACGTACTCACTCATCCGCCATTCTCAAATTTTTAGGGAGCAATTATTTCTCAATTTATTGGTTATTGATGTTTTCTATACTTGTATTTCTATCGTTTGTAGTTGAAGCTTCTCCCAAGCATTTCTACTTGTTCTCCAAAGAGGAGAATAATTATCTACATTTATAAGAATTTTTCCTCTGTTTGACTATACTATTCTTTAAATATCCTCCTTAAATTAATGGACTTTTTTCCCCTCTTCCCAAATAGAAAAGAAGTCTTACGTTAATTATAGTTGCACTCGACTTTAAATCAATATATGTTACACTTCACAATATTCTCCCTCTTTTAGGTAAAACAAATAATATAAAACTAGATTACTATTTAATATGTTTGAAAAGGACCTAGTAGATTACATTTCAAATATAAACATAGGAACTATTCACTCTCTTTTAAAATTTGGAACTTGTTAATATTCACTTTACATAGATGCTACTGAGTTATGCGACAGCAACGAATTACGAATTAATTTCTTCTTATCAACCTTAAAAAAGTGTGTGATATATGTAGGCAACTCGAAACGTTGGAAATTAAGGAGATTTTATTGTTTGTATTTTTGAGAGAAACTATTATTGTCTGTTACTAATGAACAAACTGACCGATTCAACTTTAATTTATCTGAATTTATTGAATTGATATTAATGGGTCGATATGTGGAATTGTGGCATACAATTCACGCTTGAATGGATCATCAGATGATGAAGAAGGTCCTCATCACTCTCATACCAAGAATGGACGACTACCTCCCCCTCCTCCGGCCCTTCTTCTTTAAGCAATTTAAGCAGGCACTCGAGGTCCGCAAGGAGCAGACGCAGACTATGATCCCCGTCATCAGGAAACGCCAAGCCATCCTCCAGAACCCCAATCTCGACCCCAACGCTCTTCCCTTCTCCTACCTCGACTCCCTCCTCGATCTCAAGGTTGAGGGACGCAAATCCCCTCCCAATGACGTCGAGCTCGTCACGCTGTGCTCTGAATTCCTCAACGGCGGCACTGACACCACCGCCACCGCCATCGAGTGGGCCATCGCCCGACTCATCGATAACCCAACCTTCCAATCAAAATTGTACGAAGAGATCGTGGCCACAGTCGGGGACAGGACAGTGAACGAGAAGGACACGGAGAAAATGGCGTGCCTACAGGCATTTATCAAAGAGCTGTTGCGTAAACACCCGCCAACTTACTTCTCGCTCACCCATTCCGCTGTCCAACCGGGTTCACAACTTAGCGGGTACGACATCCCGTTTGGGGCCAATTTGGAGATTTTCCTGCCAACCATAGCGGATGACCCCAAACTATGGTCTGAACCCGATAACTTCGACCCAGAAAGGTTCTTAACAGGCAGGGATAATGCGGATATAACGGGTTTGACCGGGATCCGGATGATACCGTTCGGTGTGGGTCGGAGGGTGTGTCCGGGTCTGGCAATGGCGATGACCCACATTACGCTTATGGTGGCCAGGATGGTTCAGGCGTTCGAGTGGCGGGCTCACCCGACTCAACCTGTAGTCGACTTTAGCGACAAGCTTGATTTCACTGTGGTTATGGAGAAGCCACTGTTAGCTGTGGTCACACCCAGGAAGTGTTAGTTGGTTTGCCTGAGAGTGTCGGAACTTCTGGTTTATGCTTTACCCACCTCTTTTTTTTTTTTTTTATGTGGTTGTAATTTGTTCGTAATTTTATAGTGGTGTGCTTTTACATGTTGGGACATGAAGACATAAATATGATAGAGAAATTCTTCGACGCTCCACGAGCATACACTACATCAGTAATAAGAGGATGTGTAGCACAAGAAAAAAAATATTTAATTCCAGCACATTCTCATTTACGAGTAATTTGTGTCACGTAGCCTTTTCTTAATGATGTGATATAGTGTCCATGGAACATCTAAAATTTTTTCAAGTATGATATTTGTTAATGGTTTCAGTACATGCGCAATGTAATAAAATAATTGAAGGGGGAGCATGCGTGATTGATAAGGTGAATAGCTAAGCTCTTACGCATACCAGTATACCAACACATGACAATTAAATGCTACTATTAATAAATTAAAGTGTCACAAGTGAAGTCATCTATTCCTTCGTGTTTATGTTGTTAACGATCATAAACGGAAAAGAAGACGTACATGCTCTAAAACTGTCTCATGGCAAATGACAACGGCGCCACCACTAACACAACACAAAATGTAAGTCAAAAAGTATCTAAAAACAAATAACGCACGCACTAGTAACTACAAACCTTTTCTCTCCCCAAGTTTATGAAGCTTTTTTCTCGGCAAGCAACCATTTTATGCATATTTAACAATATCAAAATTTAACTATATATATATCCCTAATAAGGTTATTCATCAACGTTCTATATTAGACTAACACCGGCGGGGCAATTATATTAAGACCAAGCCTCAAGAACAAGTACAATATATAATGGATAGGCCCAAATTAACCACAAGACTATTTTCGGTGCGGTGGGAGCATTTGCCCACCTTTTGCATAACGTGGCACCGCCGCTGTTAGTCGGTGCTTTTCCACAAAAACCATTTCACATGCATGACCATGTGGCGTGTCCGTCCTTGATCACGCGGGTTGAAACTAACTAAATTAGACAGGGACAGATGAGCTAGAAATAGCGTTGGATGAGTCCCCCGGAGTCCTTAGATATAAGACTAGTTCTGACCAAGAATTCAAACTGCGCGCTGTATTATAACTTAGGGGCGGCTGTTTGGTTGGAGCAAAAAACACAAGGAAAACTGAATTCATTCTTTTTACGATAAACCTATTTTCAATCCTTATTTCCGTTTTCATTGTTTGGCTCCTCTCTACCCGCGGAGAAAAGGATCCCTAAAAGAGTGAACGGGTTTTTTTTTTTTTTGCTAGAAATCAAATTTCATCCTCTTATAGGAAATCAACCGATCAGCCCGTCTGCTTGAGGAATAGAAGAAATTGCATTAAACATATATTGATACAAAAAGGTGACCTGTCCCTTTGGGATGGACATGGGCCAGGAGAGAAATGTTGAGAGCGAAAGAGGAAGATATCCATCGCTTTCGGAAGCCCCCAAGTGGCAATAACGGAAGTGGTTACTAGTGATTATGGTCTTAGCTGGATACTACCACTATACAAACTTTACTCTCTCTGCTGATGGATGACTAATTCACTCTCCTGTTTACAGTTAATGAAGGAGACTGTTACCTCTCTCTCTTCCCAAATGGGCTTTGACTAGGGGCGCCATAGTTCAAAAAAAGAAGAAGAAAAACCTTGAACACAAATTCTATCAGAACACTTCATGAATGAGAGCAATGCTAGCTGGT
The DNA here is from genome assembly GCA_012295165.1 of Asparagus setaceus. Classification (NCBI taxonomy): domain Eukaryota; kingdom Viridiplantae; phylum Streptophyta; class Magnoliopsida; order Asparagales; family Asparagaceae; genus Asparagus; species Asparagus setaceus. The sequence goes on from CM022710.1 coordinate 441,402, forward strand.
AGGGAATAAGAAAAACATTGGAAACATGATGCTCTCAAGTCTAAACTGCTAAGTATCGAGGAAATGAGAGAAGCAACAGATTATCTCTACAGAACAAGAACAAACATATATGAAACTATGTATACATACCGCCAGAGACGAGCTCCCTAATCTCATTCTCTTGCTAGAATTAACTATGTCCAGGACCACACCTTCAATTATCAGGCGAGGGATAGCTTCAAGCTCATGGTATGCTGACAGATTATGGTGAAAACCCTGGGCTTAGGTTGAAGAAATTGTCAAAATTCAAAACCACAGAAAAATACATTTTCTTTCCTCCTCAAAGGCATATCTGGCAAAATCAGATTAAAGAAAAAATTTATAGATGGTAAGAAACATAATGCACCACCAGAAGTTCCCATGATACGACAAAACAAGCATTGTGATAAAAAGGAACAGTTTTTATTATACCTTTTACCATATGCTTTCAAGAGCATCATGCGAGTATATGCTTACATAACTGATGATTCTTTTCATCCGTGCCAGAGATTGCTGATATGAAACCAAGTAACTGCAAATTATCTCATTTTTAGGCAGAACTGTGAATAAACAGTGGCATTACTGCCAGGGATAAACTGTAAGATCAAGAAAGGATTTGACTGAATCAGATTCCATCGAACTTTGAACTAAGACAGAATGGATTTGGATGAAGTCAAAGCACGCATGAATTTGTTAATTCTTGACTGCATAGGTGAATTAAAATTATGATCCAGACTCTTGCACTCCACTGATTAACAAGAAATGTAATATTTACAGTAAACCATGGGGAACAGGAGATTCCACTCATTACAAGTAGCTGCAGAATCTTGATATCAATTTTTAAGAGTTCTTTTTCCCTATTCAACCTGCAAAGAGTCTGATTCAAGAAGCCAACTTCAACCTCTACACCCTTGAATTGCTATGTGTTTGATGGACTCTCTATGAGCTTGTCCTTATTTTCCTGGTAACAATCAATCTTAACACTGCAATCAACCTCTGGCTCAGACGCTTCAGATTGTTCCGATCTGAACTGGTTCTCTTGAATATATCCTGCTCTCTGGCTACCTTCTATTGTTTCAGAATAGTTATGGTCTGCATACAAATAGTAGTAAGAATCCAACTCAAAGTTTTCTCGAGATCTGATAGCTTCACTGTAGACTGGTTGCATTGCCCTTTTACGATCCGGAGAATCACGTAAAGATATTCTACATACAGGGCATGTTGAATGTTGTTTTAGCCAAATATCTATGCAGGTGACATGGAAAGCATGTCTACAGTAAGGAAGAATGCGCAAAATGTCCCTTTCTTGATATTCCGCCAAACATACAGTGCACCTGCCAACCATTTTTCCATGCATTAAGATTCATAAATAATATAATTTTCATTCATGAACTATCTGAAGGTTCGGTAGAAGGTAAGAACCACCAAAAAAATTAATTTAACATAGTTAAAAATTGAAGAGTTAGCAAGTTACGTCTTACAAAATTCCAATATTTCAACTTTCTAAGGACTAACATGAACACTTGAAAGAATAATTTCCCAGTTGAATATTTAGAAGTGTCATCAGAACCATTTACTTGTCTTCTCAGGTACAATTGCTATGAGAGTTGCAGGTAATTACTGTCAAACAACAAGTACCTGATGCAGATTTTATGCCTAATATTTAGGAAAATGAGGCTAATACCCCCAAGTATAGACAAACAAAACTATAGCACAAGAGTAAAAGTTAGATTTATCATACCGTGCTGCATAGAGATAACTGTTAAGAGAATTATCTAAATGTAGAAATGAGTTTCTTGTGAAGTTTCAAGTAATAATATGGCTCCATTGCTCATGTTAGGCTATGCAGGCTCATCAGTCTGTCAATTTTGTTGAACACCTAGACCAAATTATGAGAGTAAAATTCTAAACCTTTTATCATCTCTCATCAAATAGGAAAGGCATGTCAAAATAAGGTTCTTCATATCATAAATGAAGCCTCCAGTCTCCACCTCTTAAAATTAATATGCTATAAGAACATGCAGCACCCTCTTCAGTTGGCAATCAATCCTTAAAATATGAGAGTAATAGATTATCTATATGTACATACTAAGGCCACGTTTGTTTTTTATCCAGGGATTAGGGGGTACTGCAATGCTCAAGCTATAGTTCTAACTTCTAAGACTGTGTTATCCTGTGACTATTTGTAGTCAAGTGCAGTCAGTGATTGTTTTCACATAAATTAACATTCGAACTAACTTAATATAGTTCAGAATGTAACAACAGGACGACAAGAAATAAAAAAAATGATGACAATTTTGGTGAAAGCACATCAACATTATGAAATATAACATGCACGCAACAGTGAATTGCAATCAACCAGTTCATGGTAGGATATTGGACAACTATGGCCCAGTTGTGGTCCGTATGTTGCACAGACATGTATGGTATGAGCCACCTTGGCCACCCCTAGCAGGATACACATCTCCGCAATTCACACATGTCACTATTCTAGCCACCCATGAATATAGTAACTAGTAAGATTGAAGTCTGCTGAATGTTTAGAAGATAAAGTTGATAAAATAATGACAACTAAGAAAAAAGTTGACTCGTTGAGACTCAATCCTACTCATCACATCAAAGTTTTTCTTGATTAGCTCATAGAAGTGGCGAGGTTCATTGATTATATGGAGGTTCCCAAGGAAAAGGTAAAATGTGTGGCCTACAAATATGATGGTAGTGCATCAGTTCACATGGTGAGAGCAATTTTAGTTTCCCATGCCTTGGGAAAGAACTGAACGGCTGTGGCTGTTCAAGTTTGCATTAGGCTCCAAATTGTTTTACTTTGCGGAAGCACTTACAACCAGAACCTTTACACTGGAAATGCAATAAAAGCAGTCTAGGACAATGACTAGAAGGACTCAAACAAGGCTACTCTTTTCACATTTAATAAAGGATGGCATCAACAACTAAAACCCAAACTTTCTAGGTGACTCATTCCTTCATTCAGGGAGGTTGAGGCCTCAGTTAAACTGAAAACAGCGACAACTACAACTATGTTCATATTGCATACAGAGATTCTTCGAGAAGCTATGCCCTTCAACCAACAGAGACAAACTAAGAGTCTGAGTGCCCTGCCAGCACCACAAAAGCACTTTGGACGAAAAAGATCATGCCAACAGATGAATAATTACCCCATAAAGCGCTGTTAACGAATCTGAGTACCTAAAAAGGACTTCAGGAAGAGAAAGTTGAACACAAGATACAAGGCATACATATAAATGAGCTATAATAACTGACATATTTGTTTTAAAAGTATTCGGAATATAAAATTAAAACCTCAACCCTCACCAACACTTTGGGGTTTTCGTGTAGTGACAGGGCCCTTTGACATGGTATCAGAGCAAACCACATTGAAAATCCTACTGGCCACAAATTTAAAACGGATTTATCAAAAATAAATATTGCTCTGTGATGTATGTTTCGGCCCATAAAACGAGCACTTAACCTGCAGGGCATATATTAGACTATAAAATTGTAACCATCAACCTCCCAAACTTGAGAGTTTTGATGTAGTGGAAGGAGTCTTTGACAAAAAGATCATTACTTTATGACTAACAACTCTGTGAAAAATCACCCACAACCACATAACATCTTCAAGTTCAAACAAGGTATTGCAGCGAACCAAAACATGTGATATGTTATTGTGGATAACAATGACAGTACTAAGAAGAATATTGCATCTACTTTGATGACTGGGAGGCTTCGAGCAAATCAGAGAATCATCCATCAACACACAGAACCAGGTAAACAAAGAAAGATGTCTAGAGAAAGATAAATGAGGAACGCCATGTTACTTTGGAAAAAGAATTGCTGGTGAAGTAAATACAAAGTGGTTGATACCTGATATAGCTGCATGCCACATTATATTAAGAAGGTTTCAGCAATTTGATGCTGATATGACTCAATAGGCCATGAAAACTTTCTTGCTTGGATGAGCAAGATATACCTGACCAGATTAAAATTTTAAATAGGAGCACAAGCTTTCTCCCACTTAACAAAATTGGTGAAACTGGAGGAGCAAAAGATAACGAGAAGGTTTGTGAACTTGATCATTAAATGGGAGGCTTTTGAGTTTTAACAGTTCTGAGGAAAATATTCCACTAAACGAGTCCAAGAAACTCAGGCCAGGAGAGTACGTGAATGGCAAACTTAGCCCAAACAATGATAATTATACCATTTTCTTGGAACTTACATGTTTGTGCACTGGGTAGACATCTTGGACACTAAAAATAAATAACATTTGTGTAACATGAGACTATTTCTCCATGATTAAAGAATCATTTTAGCAATCATGTTCGTTCACGTCCAGTTTACCAATGATTGCTGTTTGTATCAGGTTTCCTAAATTAGAATTCATATTCATTTCTCTGTAAGAAATCTAATGTGAAACAAAAATTTCTTACCTCTCTAGATATGAATGTTGGAATAAAAACTCACTGATGTTACTGCAAAATATTAAAATCTATAAGATCAGACGCCATAGGAAAAAGATAAAAAGTCCATAGATGGCAATTGATCTCAGAAAGTCGCTGAATGCTTAGAATCAATATGGATAACATTAACATGACAATATCTAACGAGTAAAAAAGGATAATAAATGATACAAAATCAAGTAGGAGCATAGTGCATAACTCAATATTGGAAAACTCACTGGGTATCTTGAGCATCATGACCGGATGAGAAATAGTTACCAAATTCCTTTGTAGGAAAGCTTGCTACAACAAACGGTTCCAATCCATGAAGCCCACGTTCAAGCTGTTGAAAGAGAAAAAAAAGGTTAAAGAGATGAATTAGTCAGTAACAAGATGAAACCTGCTGATTGCTTAGTACAATAAAATATCTCAAAATATCTATAACACGATATCCTTTGGCTCCTTTCCCCATGTAAGGGCATTCCGAGATTTAAGGTGGTCATTCCATTTCCGCCATCATACTAACTTGAAATTTAGTAGCCCGCACTCAGAATCTAAATGAGGCTCTCTGCCAATTGCCCCCATGAATCTCAGAGAAACCTGAGTACTTTCAGAGCGAGATTATCAAACTAACTTCATAACAAGGTATGAGGTCTAACAGAACTCCACATGAACAAAAACTTAGACGAAAACTAAAAGGACCAGTATTCATCATTTCCGAATTACAAGAAACAAACAGGTTCCAAGTATGATATGCCTTAGTTGCATTTTTTTGGAACAACAGTTGAATTTTCACAATGGTGAAGGTGAAGTCATCGACCCTACCCTACGGTTTTAAAATTAGCCATTAAAATCAAAAGAAAAGCAATATTCATTGTAACTTATAAGCAATTTAATATGCATTTTGACTAATTCATATTTCCTATGTCATCAGAAAATAATGATAAAAGTACAAAAAATATAACAAACTTTTTTTTTATCCCCTCAATCATAAACCGAAAGGAAACGGTGGTTAATAATCATCATTACAGAAAATAGAAGTCCCAAACACTTTCCATTATCATCATCATCATCATCATCAGGATAATAATAATAATAATAATAATAAACTGAAAAGATAGAAAGGGGGTAAAAAAAAACTCACGACGCTGAGATCGGATCTGGAGGCGGTCGGAAAATTCCTTCTAGAGGCTCGCAACTGAATCCTGGCGCATATTAGCCTCGTGCACACGAACACTATGAACATCGTACTCACGGCGAATCCGATCACCGTCATCACCAGATTGATCCCCGTCGAAATCATCATGACCTCTTCTTTTATTTATCCACTCAAAAACTCCGTCTAATAATAATCTAGAAATGAGAAAGGAACAGCCGCAATCATCATCATCCCTCAATTTGGACTCCCAATCTCGAGTCGGACTCAAGAGTCGGCATCTACTACTACAACTGCTGACTGAATGGGAATGGAAACCCTAATCGACGATGGAGAACCTCATCGTATCACTTTCAGAAGAAGAAGTCGGAACCTGAAGCAAGGTTGTGTCTTTCTCTCGCTGCCATCCAATATAATCCAATTACTAATAAAACTAATTTTTAAAGAAGAAGATGAGAAAATGCGAATAAGGAATTTATATGGATGAGAGATATTAGCCGGGGCCTCCAAATGCACACTGCGCTTTCCTCTATAGTGGCACCGTACAAAATTATTAACGGTAATCATAATATATAGGTGTCAACATTAGGGGTGTTTTTTCCCATGCTCCCTTTTTTTTTTTTTTTTGTCTCCATTCAAAAGGAGAAACTTGTTTACGGGATTTTTCTTTATTTTTTTTTTTTTTTTTGGCTCAGGGGTGAGGGAGAGTCCGGACTCACCTTATTTCCATCTCAATTTTCAGAAAGCCACCAAATATATTCAGATTTGGAACTATTGAGCATGGAGTAAGTCTATTTAACCATCTTGTCAGATCTTAATACATTCCTTCCATTATATTTTAGAATTAATTAGTATTTTTTCTATCGTGTAATGTAGGATGAAAATTTCTTAAGAAAAATAATAATAAATATAAGAAAAATTTATATCTTAATAAGACGCCAGAGTATCAATCGTATTCACCATAATTACTTTATCACTCATCACCCATGCCTCATCAATCGCATCCACATCAAATCAGTGATGACTCATGCCACACAAAAGCTGACATGTGTAAAGCTAATGTTGACTCTACCATCAAGCCATACTCGGCTGAAGTGACCAAACTACCCCTCTCCCATTATACAAAAAGAGGAACTATTCTCAAGCAAAAGGTAAGCCATTTTTCTCCCTGCACACTTTACTAAAGAACTCCTACTGTTCATTTTCTTCTACACTCAAGCTCAAAGTACTGACTTGATCGTCGGAGGTACAACAGGGGAAGCCAAGCCCGTTCTCTTACGAGGTTCTACTTGTGCAGGGGGAATATCAACCCAACTCAAAACCGGATATTCGGGGGGAGAGAGCGGATCCCCATCACCTTCAATCTCAAACCCGTTTTGGCCGTGTGACTGTTAGATTTAGAACATCAACAGTATGATCTTCTTATTTGTCTAAATAAAATAAGGTTTGATGAATATAAGATGACTGTTACTTTTGATATCTCATTTTGCTAAATGAAATTATCAACTCATACCTATTATTTTCAAAAAAAAATATCTGCTTATTATACAGAAAATTTTGGCCCGCTGAACTATGAGGCCCATTATCCGACGCAAGGCAGCAACGTTCACTTCAACTATGATCATGTTTCCGCTTTATCCACAAAAATAAAAAGAAAATAACATAAGCTAAACTTTGAGCGTGTCGCAAGGCAACACTCGTTCCCTTCAATTATGAGGCTACTGAATTACCGCCACAAAATAACTATGGGGCTATCCGTATTTTGTTTTGCTTTGTAAAGAAAAATTGTGGTCTGATTTTTAATTGGGATTCAAATTCTCAACCCTTCAATTTGCAGCGATTCAGGCTTCACCCAATCCAGATAACTGCTTCTCTAGTATCTGATTAAGTATGGTGATAGAAAAAAAAATTTCACGTGACAAAAAACATCAACCATAAAAATAAGCTTAGTCAATCCTCTGGTTACAATTTGAAGCAAATATATCTACTAGCAATGCGCAAAAGATTGAACTGGTAACAATTAATCTTATGAAAAATGAGTATCATTCCTCAGTCTAATAGCTTGTATTATAATGCATCCTCAATATACCATCTCTGTTGTTTGAACAAAATACTAACCATATTTGTTAACTAAATGAGATGGATAGGTTCAACGGTTATGGTTACTTAAATGAATAAATTAATATTATTTGTGTTGTGAATCATTAGAGTTCAACTCAACTTTGCATTGTTTTTAGCAATACTCACATATCTCTGTGTTTCATATTTTTATTTTGGGTTTTTGGTATATACCCGTCACATTGTAGGTATTTCTAAATTTACCTCTCAAATCATTATAATTCTAAATATACCCTTCAAATTGATTCCTTTCATCAGTTTTACCCTCTTCTCTAACCAACATTAACTTTTTAACAGTTTTAAAGGTCAACTTACCTTTTTATCCCTGTTGTAGTTATTTGTTAAAAATCAGCAAGATTAAATTAAATCTTATACTTTAAATGACCTACCTATTATAATATTCAAAATCCAATAAACTAAAAAATAAAATCTGATGGCCTTGCGTTTTTAATCCGCGTTCGAGCCGCCTGTTTTCTCAAGAAATGATTTCGTTAGAACATTGTTTTTATCAGGTACAACTGGGTCTGACCCGAATGATTTCTATTGTATCCTTATTAAGAAATAAGTGATGGTGATGGTGAAGAATGATATTGTGTTCCCTCAACCAATGATGAGCCCTTTGGTGCGTTGACTTTGGCTCCGGTTGTCCAAATGGGTTTCTATTTGCCACCATCTTGGTTCTCCCAAAGGAAGAATTTAATGGTTATTTGGAATTGTAATGGATTATACTTAGTTTTTCTAATTTTCAATTCTTAAGATAACTATACAAGGGATAAAAAGGTAACTTACCACTCAGATCTGTCAAAATTTTACTGTAGTTAGAGGGAAGAATACAATTTGAGTGGAAAATTTTAAGATTATTAAGATCTGGAGGGCAAATTTAGATATATATATATATCAATAATAGAAGGGGTATCATTAGTCATATAAAAAAGCCTTACGCGCCACCAGCCTCCTTGTGGAACCATAGTCTGCGACACATGGTGGGCGCCATGAAGACACATGCATGATTTTGTTTCCATTTTCCATGTAAAAAGAAATATAAGTATTTACCTATATTTGCTTCCTCAATTTTCTCTCAACTAAAAATTAATCACGAAGTACCGAAGTTTCTATCAAGTTTCATTTTGATACCCATGTCTATATTCCATTCAATATTTTGCTAAGTTTGTACTATATGCTTAGTGACTGGGTAAAATAGATTTAAATGTATTACATGCTAATCATATGCTAAGAATGCGATAAAAATTTAACATAATTTTTCTAATGAAATATGAATGAGGTATCAAAGTGAAGATGTAATTTAAACTTAGGGTATTAAAGTGTTAAGGAAATAATTATAGGTGTCAAAGGGTAGCGAGATTTAAAGTTTGGGTTTTAAGTGTTAAAAAATACTTTGAGGCATCAAAGTTAAAAGGTGGATAAATTCGGGATACCAAGGTGAAAATGAGCCACCAAATAACCAGAAAGGTTTTTTCTATATTAGTCTCTTCAACTTTCATGTTTGACATTAGGACTTCAAAGCAATTAAATTGCTATTAAGACCCTAAATTCTTAAGATATTTTGAAATTAGTCCCTCAAATCACATTGAAAATGTTATTAGGTCCACTGATTCTTAAGTATTTTGAATTGAATCCTTCAAATCAAAATAAAGTAGCAACTAGAGAGATCTATTTGAAACACCTTGTAAGAATTGAGGGTCCTAATAGAAATTCAATGTGCATCATTCTATAACGGTAAACATAAAAAATTTGGAAAATCATATATTCCTAAGATATTTTGAGTGCAACAATATCCATCAGAACCATACGGTCCATTGACGGAAAAAAATTTCCTGACATGCACTTTTTATCACGTGCTTGGCGATTGGGTAGAATGGATCTAATATATCACATGCCAATCACATACTAAGGGCCTGATATAAATTTAACGAAAAGTGTAACAAAATCTAGATTCAGTGTACAAAAGTGAAATGTGATTGGAACTTTGGTGTACAAAAGTGTTAAAGAAATACTCTCGAGTATCAAAAAGTTAAAGAATACTATTGGGCATCCAAGTGAAACACGATCAAAATTTTGGGGTGCCAAAGTGTTAGAAGAATTCTTTTGAGGCATCAAAGTGAAAAGATAGCAAAGTTGAGGTACCAGAATGATATAAACCACCAAATAACAAATTTTTTTTCTAGATTAGTCAGTCAAATCTTTCATATTTATAATTAGTCCTTCAAATTATTGGAATTGTTGTTAGATCTTGTTCCCCGATTCATAAGCCACTTTGACCTTAGTACCTCAAATCATCAAAATTGTTATTAGGCCCCCAAATTCCTGAGTTATTTTGAAATTAGTCCTAGAAATAAATTAATTAATTAGCAATTAGTGGGATCTCTATAAGACGGCTTATGAGAATTGAGAATAAACTTGCGATGTACAACAATTTCATATAGCAAACACGTGCAACGCACGTGCTCTCCTTATTAGTATATCAAAAAACCCTTTTATTCTCGATTGTTATGATGGGCACTTTTATTATTGGGATACTCAATTCAGTTATTCACCAGTAAAAAAGTTTAAATTATTGAATGAAAATATCTATTATCTAATTTTTCCGAAATATGATTATAGTTTATTATTGATTTTTTTTTATTATCTAAGATGAGTTCGACACGTTAATTTGAGCTTTATTAGTCTGTCGACATTTTAGTTCCAAAAAATTGCATAGCAATGAAATAAGGAGCACATGAATTTGTTGAAGTATCCAGTGCCACCAATTGGACATGGCTCAAATGCTGCCCCACTTCTTAGATCTTTAGGAGCCCAAAATTACACTTGTCTCAATAGAAAGCAAGGACCTAGCTTACATGGCCTGCTTTAAAAAGAAAAGAGTTATGCGGACTTAAATATCTCAAAGTTTACACCCTTTTAACTTTGATACCCTAAAATGACTTAATGAGGGCAGCCAAGTCAAATTATTTTGAAAATTTTGGTATTTTTGGACAAAAAAGTACTTTACGGTATCAAAATTAAGAAATGATGTAAATATTGGGGGTATCCAACTGCAAATACGCTAAATTGAAAAGAAATAAAAAAAAAACTCAATGGAAGCCCACTGGAGGCGCATACCAATTGGGATGAGTTAAAGACGTGCGGCCCAAGAACTCCGTGGCTTCTTCAACATGTCCTCGCAAGTCGTCCATCCCCAATTGCTCTCGGGTTTGAAGTTGAGGATCCTGAAAAGGATTGGTTTATGAACAAAAGCTCATTTACTTTTGCGATGGGAACACCGTGGTCGACCAACGACCGGAGGTGACGGCACCTTTTCACCCCCTCCTCACTCGAAAGGAGCGTGGGACGGATGAGAGGTAATTTACTGCTATTTTTATTATATTTTGATTGTGATTCAATATTAATGTATTTTATGTCTCCCTTTTATTTCTTAGGTTTTGATTGGATTAAAAAGGGCTTTATGTTAAGTTTGTACCCATGAAAATCCAATAACCAAACAAATAAATAAACACATATATATCCTGTGAAATGTCAATCTTTACCTAGTAGACTATTCATTCAAGTAACTATGTACTTTATTACACGAATCATGATAAGACAACAGCTCAACCAAGCAATGAATAATAGCCCACACAGAGAGATAGAGTTAAAAGGAGAAATTTTCAAAACAGACCAATTTATAACTTTATTGACTAAAATCGACCCATTTTAAACATATTCATAAAAATTGACCCAATTTTAACTAGGCCAAAATACTTCTTTCTAATTAGTAGCCCGGTTAATTAACCTTGTAAATAGTCGAGGTTGGCAACCGTGACTATTTTGAACTACAATTTCAGCCCCCACTACTAACCCATGTAATTAAACAAGCGTCTAATTAGTCGGGGTTGGCAACCCCGACTAATTAAAAAGAAGCGTTTTTTTTAAAATCGTTCTAGTTTCAGCCTGCGTTGCTGACGTGACCGAAATTGGATCGACTTTTGTAAATAAATTTGAAATGAGTTGATTTTGGAGAATAAAATTGTAAATGGGTCTATTTTGAAAATTTCTCCTTAGAGTTAATATCATATGCAAGATCGAAAAATACGGTTACCACTAATTCTCCCCCTTACTTGTCCACCTGCATGATTCCCATCAGTACCAATCATCACCATGCTGGGGTTGTTACCAGCAGTAACAATTAATGTTAGGACCACCACTTCCCTGATATAACTTAGCATTTGAAGTGAGGTTTGCAGTATCCTTCTCTCATATAGTCTCCCGATGAATATATAACCATCATTTCCTCCAAAGTATGGTTGATGTCCATGCGGAGAATGATATCCTTCAAAATATGTAGATACTTGGTTTAATGGGCGTTGCCTTTGGGGAGGTTTTCACCCTGATGATTGCGTTGAGCTGGAGTAGCGTTGATTTTCTCCTCCCATATTGGTGGTGATTACACAAGTGGGAAGATGGAGTTTTAGAAGGAATAAAAGCAGTTAATAATGTTTACAATGAACGGAAGACAAATAATAATAATAATAATAATAATAAATGTTTCCTTTCAAAAGGATCAGACGCCAACCTTCCACTTTAAAAAGTCTATCTTCATTTTTCAACTTGGTTCTACTTGATTGGCTTTCAATGCTTTTTTTGTGCACATATGAGTAGTATATTGATTGACTGCAAGTTCATAAGTGTGCATGGCATCTGATTACCATCTTTGCTTTTCCTGTCCATAGCATTTTGTTCTTTACTGATATATGGAAGAGATTCTTTGTTACCAGTATAAGTGGAAGTAGACGGATAAAGATAATACATGTATTTCAAATTCGTTAGCTTGAGGCATCGCTATATAACTTCTAGCTAATTTGAGAATCAGATACTCGTAAAAGTACAATTACCTGGAAAATTGTCGTTCTTGGAAAATATCTCCGACTATGTGCTCTTTCCCACCGCAGTGGTTACTATAAGACGTCATTTACGGCTCAATTGAATATCTAGGACGTTCAAATTGTGAGGTAGGTACATAATCAAGAAATTAACAAAATAATCAAAAGCGTACACTTGTATGTTTAGAGCATGAGCTACTTATATACTACAGCAGGCAAGTTCAGCAACTAACAACCATTCCTTTGTTAAAGGTTTGGTTTAGATTCCACATAACATATCTGATAACAAAGGTGATATGGACCTGTTATTCACCTTTTCTTGAAGATTGATTCCGTCCTCTGTATTTGATCATATTTTAACAAAAAATTTGGAACAGGTCGCGTTTATATTACATTTGTTTGCTGATAGATTTGGTAACAAGCTATAGCACGCCCTCTCTATCTTTAGAACTATCAACCTGTTACTTTAATGCCACACTGAGTGCTTGGTGAAAATTGCAAAGAATTAGCCCTTAAAGAAGAAGAAGATCAAGAGAAACTACATGGTTCTCTTTCTTTCTCTCACTCTCTTTATGTATTCAATATGTCCCTTGGCTAGGGGGAGAAGACAAGTTCAAATATACTGATTATCTAAGTTTACTTCTTGTTGGCAGCCTTGTTGGAGAAACTGTCACCCATCCTCGCCATGTGCCGCAATTGGATGCCCCAACTGCAGACCACCACCGAATTCCGGACCCTATTACCAACACACCAACTCATGGGGTGATGCATATTGGTCGAGTAACAATGTCCGAATGGGTGTAGGCTATTCCTCCACTCGAGACCTTGACATGGCCATCCATACTGACAGAGTGATCCAAGGACGAGAAAGTGTACATCTTGCATCTGAAAACTATGCCAGCAGGGACTTTAGAGCTCAGGTTTATGGCAACGTTGTGGATTCAACACATGATCTTTCAATTAGTGTGGGAAATGTCTCAGGCCGTGACACCAATTTGATTGTCAATGACAATGATTTTTTAAGGGGAAGGCAGGGCAGTGTGAATATTGGAGTTGGAAACCAGTCAGATGGGGCTATAAAGATTGTTGTTGCTGGTAATAGATGGAGAAAGCCCCCTAACCCTGGATCCTAAAGGGAAGAGCATAAGTACGTCTAGATGCACCGCGTATTTTACCTAATTTGAAAATTATCAAATAGAGGGTTCAATTGTTGCTGCTAGGATAAGTGGATGTTATTCAAGTTCGTTCTGGTTATGTGAATGATATTTGACTGGATACCGAGCTTGGTTACATGCTGTTCAACAATTAATTAGCACAAATTGGATATTACTTATTTGTATATGCTATCTTTCCTTTACTTTGTTAGTTTAATATTTACTGTTCCTCTCTGTTAGGTTGTGCTTGGAATATGTCTACAAAAGGGAAAGGAAGGGAATGGAACAGTTGGAGTTGAGTTTGTTGTGTAAAAACAATTTATCTGTTCAATTATTTGTTATATGCTGTTCCTGGCCATATGTTTTCTCTGGGCATTTGAAATTTATACTAGCAGCAGCAGAATTGTACTGGATACTATTGTCCTAATTGCACACATATTCATCAATAGTTCTAGCAATGTTATTGTCCTGATTACTCAATAAAGTTGGTTTTGACCCTCTCAGAACTTTGTGTAATTAGAATTGGATTTTTTTTTTAAAATTTAAATCTTTTGCTCTTGCGTTCTAGTTTCTTATCATTTATTTAGCATTGGGGGTTTTATGTTGTGGCTAGTAAATGTGATAAGCAGGCATCATGCTCCAAATGACAAAATGAATGTGCGTGCAAAATAATTGCTTCTATACTATGATTTGCCTACATATCTACAAGATGAAGGATTTCAGCAAGATAAAAAATCACAATTATGATACAAACAAATCTTATAATTTAAAAGTTTAACATGATAGATAATACATGGGTGAAAAGAAGAAAGGGGTTCATGCTCTCATTTATTCCATTCACACTGAACCAAATCACACAGACTTTGGACCACCTCCTCTCTCTCTTCTGCCGCCACCGCCACCACCTCCACCCCCATCTCCGCCGCCATATACGCCACCTCCGCTGCTGCCTCCTCCTCCTATACCTCCATCACCACCTTGTCCACCTTGACCTGGCATTTTGGATAATATGGACTGAGTGAATTACATGGGGGTCTTTGTTATGCAACTTGTAGCCATTTTATAACTGAAAAATAACTTTTAAATCTTATAGAATCATCATTATAGATAGACTTTTGCAATCCTACACATGATTAACAGAGCGTACGGTTTGATCCCTCTTTGGATGGATGTGGTGCTTTTCTGCCATTGAACGCACAGTTAGTTTATGACTTGTTGGAGAAACAGTCGTTACTATTGTTGTTGCTGATCATAATCAATGGAGGGGTGGGTATTAGGGGTCTGATAAGATCGTAAACAAGAATAACAAGTGCTGTTTAGACTAATTAAATTCACCAAAAGTACCAATCTAGTATGAATTATCAAACACTGGGTTCACGTCGGTTGATCGTTCATGTCAGTTTGGTAGAGCTTGGATGTCTACTTAAGGGAGAAGGAAGGGAATGAGCTTTTGGAGTTA
Source organism: Asparagus setaceus (assembly GCA_012295165.1). Taxonomy (NCBI): domain Eukaryota; kingdom Viridiplantae; phylum Streptophyta; class Magnoliopsida; order Asparagales; family Asparagaceae; genus Asparagus; species Asparagus setaceus. The sequence goes on from CM022710.1 coordinate 456,638, forward strand.
TGTTTCTTCGTGAACTTCATGTGTGAAACAATTTAAATATTTATCCCGTCATAGTACTAGCTATTATATTCAACAGAATTTCTGATAACTCTCTTAAAATTTCATGTGGGAAAAAGTCCTACTTTTATATATATATATATATATATATATATATATATATAAAGACAACATGATGTAACTTAATACCTGTTATACAAATTGAAGGTGCAAACAAGGATACAACTTAGAGAGCTCCAATCCATTGACTAGTCGAAGTCTTCATCCAATCCATTGACTAGTCGAAGTCTTCACCAAACCAATAATCAAAGTTTATTTTTAACGAATCAATTATCATGTTAATTATAACTTAATTAATGATCGATGCATGCATCAGGTCTTGTCTGATGCAAAAAGGGACACCAAACCATAAATTGTAGAAGTCTTAACCTAACAAATAACAGAGTTCTATATTTAAGGCATTATTATCGTGTTACTTATACGCTAATGTTCGCCAAGTCTTTGCTTAAGCGCATGTCACATGGGTGCCACGAAAGAGGGATATTTAAAATGACACTGCTCCATCAAGACCAAGCCAAAGTCTTCATTGTAAAAAGTACATAAAATCGATGCCGTTACTTGTGACCGATCCACATTTCTCTACTTTGTATATTTTGCAATTATATGGTTGAATCATCTCGACATTTTCTACTAGACTGCTGTTGCTTTGGGAGAGAGATATGGAGTCGGATTGCTTACGGATAAATATCGGCCTAAATCTGGCCCATGGGCAGACTAACAAGGTGGATAAGTGTCCAACCTGAACTTGCAAGCTTTTAGTTTTGTACAAACCTATGATTAGGTGTGTGTGATCAATTCTAGCGATTTGTACCTTCCCAAAATCCATTTATTCTTACCCTTTAGTACACCTTAATTCTGAGTAGTAATGTCCATCTCAAGGTTGTATCATACAATGTAAGATGAATGGATGATCCGAACCTCTATGATCATATATAATGAGAAAGATGTACTTGAAGATACAAATATTAGGACAATCATTCAACTATTTCAAGTATGAAAAACCCATCAATATGAGTAATTTTTTGGTTTTTTTTTTAAAGCTTATGTAGATTTTCTATTGTCATATAAATATAAACGCATATTATCTATCAAATGAAAATATCTCAAATTTAAAGATTATGTGTATCAATTTAAATGCTCAATATGGATGGAAATTAATCTTGGATCCACCCTTGCTCTTGCCCACTCTCTATTTTGGATTTTTGGGATGATTGGATGTCTTCCAAAATATATTTGCACCTTCGTGATGATTGGATTTACATCTCTATTGCGATTATATGGTTGATTTAGAAAGAGAGGAATCAAAGAAGGAAGAATTCTTTGACAGTGAATATCATCTACAATAAAGTACACTTGTTGACTTGTGACATTTTCATTACAAAGCCAGAAAATATGTAACTTCAATAAGTACATGAAATGATCTTTCTCCTGCAGGAGAGCATTGTAGGATGTTGAACTGATGCATGAACCCCTCCTTAACTATTTAAAAAGTCAACCTTAGCTGCCTCCACTACCTCCACCACCGCTGCAGCCTCCTCCTCCTCCTCTTCCTCTTCGACCACCTTCCCCTCCATCTCCACCACCCCCTCGTTGGTACGCCTAGAAACGCAGATGAAGTGTCCTTGAGCATGACAATATGACTAAATTAGAGAACAAAATATAGAAAAGGCGACTAATCAAACATGAATTTAGTTATGTCCTGCTTATGCTGAAAAGAGTGTCTCTTGCTTACAATAAAATGATATTAATGCACATATCACCTTTAATTTCACGTCAAAAATTAATAACTTAACTAAAATGCAGTCAGAAGAGTGAGAGGATAACCATTTCTCTGATAATATATTAGCAATTAATGATCTCTTCCTTTTAAGTTGTTACTTCTGAAGATGTGATGGTCTTAGGAACGGAATTTGTAACGGCTTGAAGTCATAATTTTCAATAACATATGACTTGAGTGGTTGTCTGCAATTAATTACTTCAACAGAAATAACAATAACAAAATATTTGGATCTTCTTTACTATCAAAAAGTCAGTAGGGAGTGGAGTGAACTACTATACCATAAATAGAATAGTTATAATTCTTAAACTAACCCTCTAACTACCTGTGAATGGTATATGTTACTATTTTCTGCAGGATGTTCTCCTAGAATTTTTACTCCAAAAAAGTAGTATAGGAACCACTACATTAATCATAACTGTTGATATGATTAGTGGTTTATTATGGTTCATTCTAAATCTAGCACTCATCATACTGTGACTATTTGCACTCTTTTCTTAATTTGCACTCAAAAGCAAACCACAACCACCTATTAATAAATCGATGGTTAAGGTCACTCCACTACTTTTTGGTCGTGGAGAGAATCCGAATCCATTAACAAATGACTTTAGTCGTCTCTAATCGATTAATTAAATACAAGTTAGAATCTTTGTGGTTTTGGGATCCTGCTTAGATTAAAAGTATTGATTTATGTTGTATTCAAATTTTACCCTTTAAATACAGGCCTTCCAGGTTTAGGGTTTTGGATCTAAGCCAAGAGAGAGTTGCATATTGTAAAAAAGAGGCAGATACAACAAAGGAGAAAAATCTAAAATTTGTGAGAATATTTTGATGAGATTGATAAAGGATTTCTTATGGGTTCTTAGAAGAATGCAAATAAGATATTTTCATAATATCTAATATAAAAAAGCCTCAACACTCTCCCTATAGGCGTAGGTGATTTTTGAGCAACTCAAGTCCTCTTATCTTTGTATTTTGTTTACTTTTTGTGGTATATTGCCTTTCCTTTTTATGTTTGAATGAATAGTGTTTTTCTTGGTGTCTCCCTAATGCCGAGGTGATCAATTATCTTAGTGAGACGAAGGAGATCTAGTTGAGAGATTTGAATCATAGTTACCACGATCATTAGTGCGTGGCAGTCCGCGATGCAATTCGGTATGCAATTCACCACTTAGAAAATTTCGATTCGTTAGAGGGTAGCTTGCTTCGGTACGTAAGTTCGGTTAGTGTTATGTTGTAAATTTTTTTAGAGTGCGCTTAAAGTTTTCCAAAGTATATAGTAGAAAACTACAAAGCTAATTATGAAATTTAATATTTTTTTCATATAAAATACTTAAATACTTCTTTTTGATGGAGTTTATTTATTTATTCTCTTTTTTTCACAGAGTTCGTTTTAGGATCATGATTTTGTTTTACATTTAATTAACATACGTGTTTAGTTAGAGCAAAGTCATCGGCTCATACACTCGATCTATTGTGTGTCTCCCTTCACTTAATTGCACACATTGCATTACATCTTGCGCACGAGCACATAAAGAGACTTTGCATCTAGCATACTTGTAAGTGATACGCCAATTTTGGGAACCGGTTCGTTTATCGGAGGGAATCGGTTCGCAAATGTACCGAGAATCGATTTGCAGGAACTGTAGGACAGTTCGAGGGGGCCGAGGAATCGCGCAACGATGATCTGAATAAAGCTTCCGCACCGATCGCCAATTCTTAACATCCAAAAAAAAGTTCTTAAGCTACACACGACAAATTTGTAAGATCTCTCCACGATGAAGAAGATTTCGAGCCTTTTCAACTGTTTTATTCACTTCTAAAGTTGACGCAGAATTGCTTCATGCATAGCTGACTTCCCTATTTACATGATACTACATTTTCCTCTGCCACCTGTAGTACCCCCTCCATCACCTCCGCCTCCGGCTTCGCTACTGCCTCCTGCGCCTACAGGTTGGCTATCACCTCCTCCGGGCCTGCCTCCCCTACCTACTGACTGGCGACTGCTGCCCCCACCTCCGCCCGATTGGTCACCACCGCCTGCTCCGGACCACCTGCCGCTATTAATGCCTCCTCCACTCCTGGGCTCGCCACCACTTCCTCCTCCGCCTCCGGCTGGCCACCACCACCACCACCACCACCACCACCCCTCCGATCCAGCCACCACCTCCTGACCAGCCACCTCCACCACCTCCCGACCAGCCACCACCGCCTCCGGGCTGGCCACCACCCCCTCCGGGCTGGCCACCACCACCACCCCCTCCGATCCAGCCACCACTGCCTCCATCAACTCCTGGCCGCCCACCACCACCACCGCCTCCGACGCCAGGCATTAATCCTCCATCTCCACCAGGAGCTCCTCCCATTCCTTCTCTGGCACTAGCTATCAATTTAGCCGATTTCCTGACTGAATTTAAGACAATAATACCTATACTACTATTAGCAAATTATATATTCATGTCCGTCGACGTCCCTCCTAACATAACTAATTACTACGTACAATTAATCACAAATTAGCATATCATGTATACAAAAAATAATTAAGAGGCCAGAGAGGGACATGCCTGGGGATCAACAGCTACTATTAATTTCTCCGTCTCCACCAAAGTATATATATGACTGATATCTCCCAATGGTTCTTGTGTTGCCGAGACGAGACTAGTAGCTCCCTTATATATACATCTATAACAGCTTGCAAGGCTCGACATGAATAAAATTACATTTGGGTGCAACAATAGACGGTTGTGAAATAATCAGCAGTCTCTTCACTTTTTTTTCCTTTTTTTTAAATTTTTAAATGGCTTCAGAGAATCCAAATCCATAATAAATAGATAGAAAGGTTCATCTCCCATGCATGTCTGCTGGCACTAAAAGAAAATATATCTTATTAAAAGACCGAATCCATTAACTGGCAAAGGTGACAGTGACACGCACAATGAAATCTGAGGGGGGCAAAATTGTTTAATTTCTATGATAAATCATAAGTACAAATTTTAAATCAGTATAAACAATAAATATCAATTAAAATATTAGTGCACATAAAACTTTGAACCGGTACAAATATTATAGGAATCGATCAAATAAGTAGTATAAACAATAAAGGCGACGGGGACGCCCACTTGGAAAAAGAATATAAAGATTCCTTTATAAAAATAATATCCCACAACAAATTTTAAGTACCATCTGCTAATGGCACTTAAAATATTAGTACAAAAATATTCAGTTTATACAAAACAATATAAAAATCATTACACTCATCAACTTTATAATTGATGGTGATAGCAAGACTTATCCTTTTTCTTTTATAGCTGTATGTGATTTACTAATGTCCTCTGTTAGATATTTGTATATGGTTCGGATCGAATTCCATACTAGACATATTAGTACAACGAAAGGAAGAAGCAGGGCACATAATATTAGTTTGGTGCATAATGTGATGACCACATATATAGTTGGGTTTGCACTGAGAGCTAGGGATTATATTGAGGTAATTTCTCTACTTTAAAAAAAAAAAAAAAAAAAAACTCTTTTGATAAGGAAATAATATGCATATCATAGAGAAATTATCTCTCAATCTTCCCAGCTCTTCTGTAACCTCTCTTCTGGCTTGAGAAACCAATTAAGGATATGCTCCACAACGCCAGAGAGAATATAAAGCCTACTGAGAGCCCAGCTTACCCTAGTGCAAAAGGCTCCAATCTTCTAGAAGGAGTCAACGACCTAACACAAAGCTATGCAGCTAGTGGGCCAACAAAACTAGTGATAGTACATCCTAAAGTGGCTGAGAACAAAAATCCCTACAGGAAAGCCCACATTGCTGTCTTCTGCTGAACTGTGTTTACTTTGCAATTAGGCCTTAGCTGTGCGATTTCGTTTTCATAAAGCTGTAAAGACCCTAGGGCATTATTACTTGTGGTAAGCGTAACTGTACAAAGTAACTAGATCGTGTATGCACCTCTTCTTTTAGAACTGGGCCAGAGCTGAATTCTGGCCTAGTTTTCTTTAGGGATAAAAAAAAAAAGGGTACTGGACCAGTTTTTGTAAGCAAAAATTTGGCTGCTAAAAACATAGTTTGACCATCCTTCCTCTTATTCAAACTAGAAATGGTTTAGCATAGAACTGAGCGAAAACTGATCATGGTTCAGTTTTGAATGGGGTGCTGAACACACCCTAATTTATGCAAAATTGCCCAGCCCATCAGAAGCTTGGGCATGCCACATTCTGTTGTAAAATGAGCTCTCGCAAGGAATCACTTTAAGAATGAAATGAAAAACCAAAACCCAAAAAAAAAAAAAAAGAAACCACACACACACACACACACAATTACTGGGTTTTTGATATCTACGTACTTTAATAACAAATTTCAAGAGCAAATAAAGTAAGGCTCAAAGTCACAAACATCCATCTGAGATTTTGTTGTTTAGCTAAATTTCAAGAAGAAGAATCATATGGTTTAACATATATATATGTAGAGACATCAGTATACAGATCTAGATGAGCTATATATTGTGTTCACAACCCCAACAAAATTAGGGATACATGATCAGCCTAGCTAGCTAATACGAATACATCTACAGAATCCTAACAGGGCCTCCTCCTACGTACATCTCAATTATATGCATTGACATATCCAAAAGAAAATGACCCCCAACAACAAAAAACAAGAGATCGCATGAAAACATTAACGTACAAGAACTACGAGCTCTAAAATTTATTCAGTTGGTCCACAGAGACATGTCAGGAGCTGCATCCCCTGATCCATCCCAATCAAACCCCTCCTCCTGCATCTCCGGCGGCGTCAGCATCAACCCCTCCGCCATCTCATTCAGCAACCCCGGCATATTAAACAGGGCCTCCTCGTCCACGAACGCAGCTGGCGGCTGCAACGACAATGACGGAGAAGGCATCGATTGCCTCGGCGAAGACGACACCGCTGGCCTGAACCTCTCCGCCGCCTCCGACGCAACGCGACGTATCTCCACCGCGCTGTTCGACCCCGCGCGCGGCAGCAACCACGCGGAGTCCTCGAAGTTGAGAGCGGCCGACTTCCCTCTCAACGCGATGACCGCCACGTCGTGGGCTCTGGCGGCCATCTCGGGGGTCGGATAGGTGCCCAGCCATATCCTGGTCTTCTTGTTCGGCTCCCGAACTTCGCACACCCATTTCCCGCCGTTGCGCTCCCTGACGCCTCGGTATACAGGGTGGCGCGTTTCCTTGAACTTCTTGCGCCCCGCTTTGCGTTTTGGAGTCGGCACGTGAGACGAAGAGGGTGAATTAGATGAGGGAGCGGGTCGCAGGAGCACGTGCTCGTTGGAGGAGGAGGAGGAGGATGGTGATGACGAATTAGATGAGCACTCGTCGTAGTCCATCACAACCTAGTAGTACGTACTAGGTAGGTAGTTGGAGAGATTCGAATAAATAAGGTAGCCGTTAACAGTAGGGATTAATTCGAATTGGAATTTGAATGGGGGGTTGAAGTTGAAGTTGAAGTTGAAATTGAAATTGAGGGGGAGAATGGGCTATTTTATAGTGAGGACCAAGTCCATCGCAATGCCCAACGAGACCCACACGCGCAAATTAATGACAACTGAACCCAGCTAAGCCCAACCCAAACTCAACCCAGCTCTAAGTAAAAACACCCCGCACCTGTCCAAATAGACGCAAAACTGGATTTGCCCAAGTTTAACACGTGCGCCTCCAGATGCTGGATACTTTGAGCCACTTCGGTATTGTTTTTTAAGGGTGTTTCTCATTTTCTTAAAAAATTAGTAAATAATGGTGTTTGATAAAAACTTTTTTAACATACTTGTTGAACCTGTTTCTTCTTTTAAGGGGGGGTGCTTTTAAAAATAACATGATGATATTTTTTAAAAGCAATTTTTATTTTTTATTAAATTTATATATCTTTTATCTTCTATCTTTTTAACAATGACCGTTAAGCATAGTTTTACGAAGCACCTTAAATACTTTTAAATTTAGTTACTAGATAATTATTTTTAACAGCTTATATAAAGTACTTCTATAAACTATTTTTATAAACAATTTATTACAAGTTTCTGCAATACAAAAATGCTCTTGAAATGGAAAAAAAATGGAGACCTGTCCGCTGACATTAACTGGATGATGTCACGCACCTAATAGATGGGGATCCACTCTCGTGGGCCCTCCCTTGGTCGAGAAAAGTTATTGGTGAGAAGTGAGAACAAAACTACGGAATTGGGCTATGGCTTATTCAGCAATTCAATTTTAGATTGAATATTAATCGTGTATTGCGTGTGCGTGCGAGAGAAAATTAGGGAGGCACATGTTTAGAATTAAACATGTTTAGCTACTACATATTTACTATTTCTAATCTAACTTAACAGCAAAATTTCAAAAATACTATTCATATTACAGTAAATACTATTTTTGCTACACACTAAGTCTAAATATTAAAATTACTGTTCATGATATAATCAAATTCCGTATGTGAGTTGGAGTGAAGAGACATACTTTCACTTCTTTATTTCAGCTTATTACGTCAGAAACATTGGTGGCTAAGAAGAGTCGCTAATTAAAGTATATGGAAAAAACACTAGGTGCTAATCACCATATTGACCCATTGGCAGTTGACTGACTGAAATTTATTACGTATAGATGCATTGAATTGAAACAGTCGGCAGGGAGCCCACCGGAGAGGGGGAAAAAAAAATCATTCGGAAAATATCCCAAATAGTATCCTAAGTCCGCGGCAATTGCGATAGGGTTGGTAGCATTGACGGATGTTTATTTTATTTCAATCAATTCACCTTCTTCACCCAAACAAAATATATTCAATCATTCTATCTACACATTACTACTTTACTATTACTTTGAAAGGGACAGACAGGGGTCAACAAGGAAAACACCAAGAGAGAGTTGGGACCCCACCTGCGACAGCCTCATCCCCATGCCGGGTTTCCTGTGCATCTACTTTAGACCATCTATTAGACACATGGAGCCTTACCCGTGGCTTATGTATTGCACAATATCCAACATCTATCTATAATACTATTATTATATTAAAAACTTAGTGAGAGTTGGAAAATTTTAAAGAACATCCAAAAATTATCCTTCACCTTACTAAAGACATAATAACAATTTGATCATTTTATACAAATATGTTATTTTATCTTCTCTCTTTCTTTATTTCTAGAATTTTCTGAAACATACCAAGAGCTTGCTAATTCAATATCTATAACATTGTATATTATAAAAATATAAATATGAAATGACAAAGTTTTTCCCACATAAATAAGTACAATAAAAATACCAATTATAATTCAATGCATTCCAATATAAATATGTCACAATCAATTTCGAATAAAGCTAAGATAAAATATCACATATGAAATGAACAAATATTATAAAAGGTCTTAGAAATATCTACGATACTTAAGGTATTACAATGACTCTTTTTATATTAAAATTAGAATAATTAAATTTTAATGATGATTGCAAGTGCATTTGCAAATAATGCTATTATATAGTATTCCTGGAGCAGAACTAACAGGGACTCTAAGAGGTGTTACTGTTAGGCTTTACCAAAGAGAGAGATTCTAACATCTCTTTTATTAAGTAATTGAAAATTAACTTTTTCAGACTATATCTAAAATAGTAGCCCTCAACCCTCTCTACAACTTTTTAACAGTTTTGATGAAAGAAACCTTTAACTAACTAATTTATACCAAATTTCTACCACAATTGCCACACCAAATTCTCATGTTATTTTTACGCGGAGGTCACTGCTAGTGTATAGCTGGAGGTTGGAAGTCAAAAATCACCAAGTGAAGGGTTCACCGCACTAATCAGCCAGCCAACATCCTGAAAGAGATTCCTTACTATTTTTATTTTTATCTATGTAAGAGAGATGGAATGTGTATTACCATCCTATTTTATCTCACCTGGTAGTTTATCTCAAATCAATGGGCCTTTCATGAATAATGGCTAATTAGCTAATTGAAGAGCTACTTTTGACGGATTCGGATCCTCTCCACTACCAAAAACAGTAGTGGAGGGACCGCTACATAATCATAATCATTCATTATCTAGTCAGTGGTTATGATTTTTTCTTCGAGTACAAATTAGAGCTAATACACGCATTTAGCGAAGTAGATTTAGATCAGATCATAATCGTCTACTAAATGATCAACGGTTGAGATTAAAAGTAGTAGTCTCTCCACTACTTTTTTTGTAGTGGAGAGGATCCAAATTAACTTTTGACGCACCTTAAAAATATGCACTGCGCTAATTACCATTTTGACCCACAACTAACTTTTTAAGCATGTGCATATATAAGTCCATACATTTTGATGTGATTAGCAAGGTGCGACTCACCACATGATTATCTTTTGGTAGCTCATTTAGCAAAATGAGTCGCTACCTCATCTATTTCCATATATCAACATATGGATCACAGTTCATGCTTTGATTTGGGAACAGCACAATTAGGTAATATAGGACGTTTTCATTTCACAAGTTACCACAAGTCTACAAAGAATTTGGAAGGGTGCTCATTAGCTTAATCCGGAAGCAGCAATAGACTTGGGGAGGCTGACAGCTGGACAAGTGGCGAACAAAACATAGGAAAGGAACGGATAAGGAAAAAGACTGGATGCTCACTCACCTTCACCCAACTGAATAATATCAAATCGTTCTCATCTATGTAAACGCTTTAACTGTTAGGAAAGGGACAGGCATACCCAAACTCGATGGAAACACATGGAAAATTTGGGATCCCACCCGAAAGGAAAAAAAATAGAAAAAAAGGCATCAAACCCGTGGCCTGGGCGAGGGAGGCAATGTACAAACAGGACTGCATGCATTGCTTAACCCTTAAGGACACCAGACTTCAAAAAAAAAAGGTAAATGCAACAGCAGGACAACCTTGGCCGAAAGATCACCAAGCTCAGCATAGTCTATGCTCTACAATTCACTTACTCGCTACATCTCGCCCTCCTGCCCTTTCTTCCAAACCATCACCAGTTCAATTAGCTTCAAGTTTAAGTTTGCGCCGCGAATCTCCATAATCTTCATAAAGATCGGAGATAAACTGGGCTAATAGATGATATTTCCTGAGAAATGTTGAAGGACATGAATACAATGATTTTCAACCGCGACAAGCTATATCATCTTTTGCTATTACCCTAGCCCATTAAAAGTGCTCAATAATACGATTTGCACTTACCATGCTGATTAATCACTAAAGTTGATATTGCCACAAGCTGATTTAACTAAAGAGTTCTTAGGATTATTCCTTTAAAGGTATTAGCTGAGATAACTTCTTGAGTCCACTAAAATTATAATATCACAGAGATTTTTCTAGTGTATCCCATGAGGGACAATTAACTAGGGATGTTACAGAAATGATAACCTAATCTAATGAACAGGATCAAGTGTAACAAACAAAAACCATTAATTGTTTCACTCTGCCTAAATTAATCTACGAAGCTAACTGTTAAATGCTTGAATCAACATAGTACAGTGTATACAGAAGCTTACAGCTGACTAGAGAAATGAAAACTTCTTTAACAACTCTATGGCATGAATAGCAATTGCATTATATTTTTCTTAAATATAGAAAGAAAATTACAAATCTGTCGTAAGAACATATCCTGACCTTGTCTCATGCTCTCACACAGACAATGAGGTAATATAGCAGCAGAGCTCAGATGACTGATCTGAAAATACGCTGGAACAATGGCCTCAAAGATGTAAGATGAGAGATGTTGTCATTGGCATATCAAGGACGTTACTGCAGACTTCTTTCTTAAACTAAGGATCCTCTTCCTATGTCCACGACCCTGTTTATGCCGTTCCCACTCATGTGCCCCTCGTAGGACCCGATTTCCACATGCCTGTCATTGTATATGTAATCATGAATAATCATTGCCGCTGGAATACTAAGCAACAATTTCACATGAGAAAATAATTTGAAAGATAAATCCAGAGGTTCAAAATATTGGGTCTGATCCTTTCTTCGTAGCCAACCCTAAACTAGGAACACAAAAAATTGCCAAAACTTGCTGTAATAAAAACCTTACAATCAGCAATTTAAAGTCATTCCCATTGTTGACACCCATCATAGGGTTGGCAGTTCCTGAAGTAGCCTACCTCTCTCTCCACTCTCCACTAAAGGAGAAGAACAGTTTCCGTCTCCACTATTCAATGGTCGGTCTATCTACTCTTGTAATTGTATTCTATTGAGACTTAAAATCTCTTATTTGATCCAACCTAAGGCCCGAAGGACAGATCAGACAAAAAAACGCGATTTGCAGACCAGTCCCCACCGTCAGCCTTTCCAATGGCCAAGAATAAACCATATACTGGATTTGTGAAAGGTAGAACTAATATAGTATCTACAATATCACTGGCTAGTTTCGACCATATAATTTGAGTTAAGAAAAAGCATACAAACCTCACAAATATATTGAGACCACAAATCCCTACAAACATGGCCCTCTCTCCGGACATCACCCATTTCTGTTGAGAACGTCAAAACACTCACTTTTTCAGACAAGAAGGTGTTCACAATACCAGTACAAGGTTCAACAACTTTTGCATGCCATGTGTCTCCTGAGTTGCCTGGGAAATGCACATTACATTTAGTTCAGAACGAAAAGAAGAAAGATATGCAAAATAAATTAAATAAAATGATACAAGTAGGATAGAAAGGATACATAAAAAGGCTTCTGTCGCATCAACATAATGCAAGTTCCATCCAAAATACGTCTTCAACCGATTGAGCCTTCGTATCTAAAAGTTTTTAAAAAAATTACAGAAACTTTATGGTAAATTAATAGATCATGAAACAACGACATGCATAGCAAAATTCTAATGCAATGTCACTGGAAAGAGGGGAATTTTCATACTTGACGTCGTACAAGTTTCCTTGTGTTGGCTTTTAGCTTGTCAATTGCTTCATCTAGCAAACATTGAAGCCTGTAATTTCTAGAGCACAAAATCTCTACAAGAGTAGCTCCTGAAGAGTTATCAGCCTTCTTTCTCAAAATTGGAATTCCAGTTTCTACATTATCGCTGCTAGCGTTCCCTTCAAGACATGGAAAACCAGATGCCTCTATCTCCAAAAAGTACTCTTTGAAAAACTCCTCAAACTCTCGAACACCGATGGCTTGCCGCAGTCCACGGGTGTAATCTGCATTTGGCTTGTATATATCATAGACTTCAAGTAACAAACCACTATCTATCATACAGTCCACTCTTTGATCAACATATTTATCCAGCACAGGAAGAGAAACATCCAGCCATAAAAAACAACAATTAAATCTGAAATTATCAGCTCGTCCCCAATTCTGTCCTGACATAAAAAAGAACCAATTTTCATTCATCAAGTCAATAATGGTCTTTACCATCGTAGAGTTAACTATCAAAATGAAGATGGATGTCTGTGTTGCAGAAGATTTTACCTACAGAAAATACTCTAGTGTCTTTCCCACAACATAATGGAAAAGCTCGACAATACAAACCAAAATATAATATAAGCAAGCAAACAAGACATGCGTGAACACCCACCCACCCAACTGAATCACAGCCACTATATTATATATTCATCTCCATTTCCTAAAACAAAATAAGTAAAAACTTATATGGTTTTCACTGTGGACATCAAAATGCTCCTCGGAAATGACTTCCTCCAGCCCGCAAGGTTCCCTACCCGCGAGCCTCTCCTTCCTTTTGCCTCAAAAAACCAACTCTAGTCCTTAGAAAACCAACCAAAATGGGCTTGGAAGAATATAGAATAAGCAAATTGCCTCGATCCTTGTGAGTGTTACAAGAGCAGATTACCCTACAAAGAAAATGCTGTCATCTCGTTCGCAGCAATCTTCCCCTCTGCACATATCCTAAAACAAGTATGGTGACAGGACACATAGTTCAGACTCTTCAGGCATCAAAATCCTTCAAGTAATCCATGGAAAACAGTGTCCTCCACTCCTCACATAATATAGCTGGCTCTGGCTCTCTAAAAACCCACCCAGAAGGCAGGCTAATGACCTACTTGATTAGCTAATTTGAACTCAATCCTCCACATAATGGGGCTTGACATGCGACTTTCTTGTATATTGCTTGATAAAGATAATTGAAGTATTACCATGAGTTTTTGAAAATGGCATGGGTGTTCAAATGATGTACATGTTCCTATGACCAAGATATCTTAAGTAGAACTAATAGAGTGAGATAACTCAGGGACTACTTCATTATAATGTGTAGCAAGGTAGAATTCTAGCATATAGATAACAGTAACACTGAAGGGACAATAGCAAAAAAGCTCACAGTTGATCAGCCAAAAGCTTTTACCTCTGCAGCCTTTCCTTGAAAAAGAGTACTAGGCAGGACTCCTGAGCTGGCATACAAGCTGAGATAACGGTTTATCTGAAGGAAACACCGATGGATTAAACCAGAAACAGAGAAAATACCAGGGACTCTTGAAACTATAACAAAATTAAACAGGAACTAGATTGTATAAAGTTTTTCCCCCCACTTCTATCGATATAGATAACAGAAATACTGCCGACTTAACTTGAATTGATAGGTAAAACCTTACCTTTCTATGGTCATTTGGGTGAATCCTGTTTGCTGCAACTGGATCAATCTCCCTAAGACGCTCATAGCTAGCAGCCAGATCTACATTACTTAATTCTGCAAGAAACAGAAAATTCCAGAAACTACGAAGTAATAGAATGTAAGCTAACACCATTAAACTATTAAATCAGTTTATTTTCTCCGATCTAACCTTGTTCGCTAACAACAGCGCCTTCTTCCATATCTTGCACCGCATCATCTATAAGGAACTGGCTCACAAGAGCCTACCAAAAAATTAAATTGACATTATGCTTTTCAAAAGAAAGAACTTTAGAAAATAGCTTGCTATATTTAACGAATTGTGAACCTGGATGTAGTAATTTGTACCCCCAACAATAACCGGAAGACCATCGCGAGACAATACGTCATCAATAATCTAACAAAATGACCAAGCAAGTGTCGAAAATTTCAACCAAAACTTAAATTTGAAAGAAAAAAAAAGAGTACAGAATCAATCAAGTCGAGGTTTTTACTGGCACGGCGAGATCACGAAAATCTCTGGAAGTGAACTCGACCGACGCATCAACGGTCCCGAGAAGATGGTGAGGAACTCCTAAAGTCAATTTTTAGGGAAGTCACGGTGAATTATTAGCCAAACAAGAGAAGAAGATAAAGGGAAATATATACCGTCGCGCTCCAAAAAAGGAACTTTGTTGGTGAGGACGTCGAGCCCTTGGTAGACTTGCATCGAGTCGGCGTTGATGACCTCGACGCCGGCGAAGTGAGAGGCGAGGTCGATAGAGAGGCGAGACTTGCCTGAGCCTGTAGCCCCCATTATTACTACTATCTTCTTCTTCTCCGGCGACAACGACGATGAGTTGCTGCTAGGGTTAGGGTTTTCGAAGAGGGGTTGAGGAGATTGCAGAGTTCTTCCATCGCCCATTGCTTCACGCAAAAGGTTTGCCCTAATAAACAAATCCCTTTTCTAGTGTATTAGCAATTTTAGATTCGAGCCGCCCCCCGTAGTGAAAGACTTATGACTTAAGAGGGTCTCTCTTTTTTTCCATAAAAGCTCTTGTATTATATCATATTTATCATTAGCATGAGAAAATTTTAAATTTGGGGGGCATAACATAAAAATAAGATGACATCACCTTCCAACACTAATTTTCTCTTATTATGTTTTTTATTTAAAACATTAAAAATTTGACAGGGATACCAAGCTCTTTATCGCCTTATTCCATACTATTTATCCCTTTTCCTCGTCTTTCGGTATTTAGATTTAGATATCTCCTTTATCCATTTTCTAGAGGTAATAGCACTTATTTGTTTTCGCTCAACACTGACCTATTTCCTATTTCAACTTCAAGTGAGTACATTATGTAAGATTGCTAGCTAATTACAAATATTTTCTTCATCAAAGTTTCCCAATTTTGGCACAATATCTGAGAATTCTGAGTTACTTGGGGTTAAAAAACATCTTGTACAAAGCTATTATGTCATAAATGAACAGGATTATTGAACTATCTGAAAAGTGAAAGCCCGCATTTGATTCTTATTGAGATAGATGTTCTTTAGGAAAAGAAGTGTCTTTTAGTGAAGATCACTTCAGCAATGGCGAAAGATCGAACTCTTGACAGAAATGGAAAAGCAAAGCGGCCTTGAAAGATAACCATTCTATCAGTTGCAATCCCTCACAAGAAAGCAATTCTTTACCTATCAATTAACAGAGACATAATAGGTAAACAAACAATTAATATGTAACTCCAGTAGAAAGGGAAAAAAATTACAACGGAATCATTCGATACAAATATCGAACAGAGAAGGATAGCACAATGCTCACAGTTGATCAGCCAAAAGCTTTTACCTCTGCAGCCTTTCCTTGAAAAAGAGTACTAGGCAGGACTCCTGAGCTGGCATACAAGCTGAGATAACGGTTTATCTGAAGGAAACACCGATGGATTAAACCAGAAACAGAGAAAATACCAGGGACTCTTGAAACTATAACAAAATTAAACAGGAACTAGATTGTATAAAGTTTTTCCCCCCACTTCTATCGATATAGATAACAGAAATACTGCCGACTTAACTTGAATTGATAGGTAAAACCTTACCTTTCTATGGTCATTTGGGTGAATCCTGTTTGCTGCAACTGGATCAATCTCCCTAAGACGCTCATAGCTAGCAGCCAGATCTACATTACTTAATTCTGCAAGAAACAGAAAATTCCAGAAACTACGAAGTAATAGAATGTAAGCTAACACCATTAAACTATTAAATCAGTTTATTTTCTCCGATCTAACCTTGTTCGCTAACAACAGCGCCTTCTTCCATATCTTGCACCGCATCATCTATAAGGAACTGGCTCACAAGAGCCTACCAAAAAATTAAATTGACATTATGCTTTTCAAAAGAAAGAACTTTAGAAAATAGCTTGCTATATTTAACGAATTGTGAACCTGGATGTAGTAATTTGTACCCCCAACAATAACCGGAAGACCATCGCGAGACAATACGTCATCAATAATCTAACAAAATGACCAAGCAAGTGTCGAAAATTTCAACCAAAACTTAAATTTGAAAGAAAAAAAAAGAGTACAGAATCAATCAAGTCGAGGTTTTTACTGGCACGGCGAGATCACGAAAATCTCTGGAAGTGAACTCGACCGACGCATCAACGGTCCCGAGAAGATGGTGAGGAACTCCTAAAGTCAATTTTTAGGGAAGTCACGGTGAATTATTAGCCAAACAAGAGAAGAAGATAAAGGAAATATATACCGTCGCGCTCCAAAAAGGAACTTTGTTGGTGAGGACGTCGAGCCCTTGGTAGACTTGCATCGAGTCGGCGTTGATGACCTCGACGCCGGCGAAGTGAGAGGCGAGGTCGATAGAGAGGCGAGACTTGCCTGAGCCTGTAGCCCCCATTATTACTACTATCTTCTTCTTCTCCGGCGACAACGACGATGAGTTGCTGCTAGGGTTAGGGTTTTCGAAGAGGGGTTGAGGAGATTGCAGAGTTCTTCCATCGCCCATTGCTTCACGCAAAAGGTTTGCCCTAATAAACAAATCCCTTTTCTAGTGTATTAGCAATTTTAGATTCGAGCCGCCCCCCGTAGTGAAAGACTTATGACTTAAGAGGGTCTCTTTTTTCCATAAAAGCTCTTGTATTATATCATATTTATCATTAGCATGAGAAAATTTTAAATTTGGGGGCATAACATAAAAATAAGATGACATCACCTTCCAACACTAATTTTCTCTTATTATGTTTTTATTTAAAACATTAAAAATTTGACAGGGATACCAAGCTCTTTATCGCCTTATTCCATACTATTTATCCCTTTTCCTCGTCTTTCTGGTATTTAGATTTAGATATCTCCTTTATCCATTTTCTAGAGGTAATAGCACTTATTTGTTTTCGCTCAACACTGACCTATTTCCTATTTCAACTTCAAGTGAGTACATTATGTAAGATTGCTAGCTAATTACAAATATTTTCTTCATCAAAGTTTCCCAATTTTGGCACAATATCTGAGAATTCTGAGTTACTTGGGGTTAAAAAAACATCTTGTACAAAGCTATTATGTCATAAATGAACAGGATTATTGAACTATGCGAAAAGTGAAAGCCCGCATTTGATTCTTATTGAGATAGATGTTCTTTAGGAAAAGAAGTGTCTTTTTCGAGTGAAGATCACTTCAAGAATGGCTTAAAGATCGAACTCTTGACAGAAATGGAAAAGCAAAGCCCGGCCTTGAAAGATAACCATTCTATCATTGCAATCCCTCACAAGAAAGAACTTTAGAAAATAGCTTGCTATATTTAACGAATTGTGAACCTGGATGTAGTAATTTGTACCCCAACAATAACCGGAAGACCATCGCGAGACAATACGTCATCAATAATCTAACAAAATGACCAAGCAAGTGTCGAAAATTTCAACCAAAACTTAAATTTGAAAGAAAAAAAGAGTACAGAATCAATCAAGTCGAGGTTTTTACTGGCACGGCGAGATCACGAAAATCTCTGGAAGTGAACTCGACCGACGCATCAACGGTCCCGAGAAGATGGTGAGGAACTCCTAAAGTCAATTTTAGGGAAGTCACGGTGAATTATTAGCCAAACAAGAGAAGAAGATAAAGGAAATATATACCGTCGCGCTCCAAAAAGGAACTTTGTTGGTGAGGACGTCGAGCCCTTGGTAGACTTGCATCGAGTCGGCGTTGATGACCTCGACGCCGGCGAAGTGAGAGGCGAGGTCGATAGAGAGGCGAGACTTGCCTGAGCCTGTAGCCCCCATTATTACTACTATCTTCTTCTTCTCCGGCGACAACGACGATGAGTTGCTGCTAGGGTTAGGGTTTTCGAAGAGGGGTTGAGGAGATTGCAGAGTTCTTCCATCGCCCATTGCTTCACGCAAAAGGTTTGCCCTAATAAACAAATCCCTTTTCTAGTGTATTAGCAATTTTAGATTCGAGCCGCCCCCCGTAGTGAAAGACTTATGACTTAAGAGGGTCTCTTTTTTCCATAAAAGCTCTTGTATTATATCATATTTATCATTAGCATGAGAAAATTTTAAATTTGGGGGCATAACATAAAAATAAGATGACATCACCTTCCAACACTAATTTTCTCTTATTATGTTTTTTATTTAAAACATTAAAAATTTGACAGGGATACCAAGCTCTTTATCGCCTTATTCCATACTATTTATCCCTTTTCCTCGTCTTTCTGGTATTTAGATTTAGATATCTCCTTTATCCATTTTCTAGAGGTAATAGCACTTATTTGTTTTCGCTCAACACTGACCTATTTCCTATTTCAACTTCAAGTGAGTACATTATGTAAGATTGCTAGCTAATTACAAATATTTTCTTCATCAAAGTTTCCCCAATTTTGGCACAATATCTGAGAATTCCTGAGTTACTTGGGGTTAAAAAAAAAACATCTTGTACAAAGCTATTATGTCATAAATGAACAGGATTATTGAACTATGCGAAAAGTGAAAGCCCGCATTTGATTCTTATTGAGATAGATGTTCTTTAGGAAAAGAAGTGTCTTTTTCGAGTGAAGATCACTTCAGCAGCGAGCGAAAGATCGAACTCTTGACAGGAAATGGAAAAGCAAAGCCTGGCCTTGAAAGATAACCATTCTATCAGTTGCAATCCCTCACAAGAAAGCAATTCTTTACCTATCAATTAACAGAGACATAATAGGTAAACAAACAATTAATATGTAACTCCAGTAGAAAGGGAAAAAAAAATTACAACCAGAATCATTCGATACAAATATCAGAACAGAGAAGGATAGCACAATGCTCGATTCACAAACAATTAACTTAATCTAACTCTAGCAGAGGAAAAAAACTACAGATAGAATCATTTGATACAGAAATTAGAATTGAGAAGGATCACACAACGTTGATAAGGTATGAATCTTGTCAGATACAATTTTTCACAGAGCATCTTCTAACTAAATCAGATTTTTGACAATGAGAAATCAGGACAGCACACTTATTTCCAACACCAATACGAAAGCAACAGCGACAACTAGCCATTTGACACAGATTCGCACAGCATAGTTCCCTGATAAAAATCAGCAGATTGATTCAATGGAGAGAATCAATATTCTTGCTCAGCTCCTCAAGCTTTTTCATCCTCAGTCTTTCACTCTCAGCCACCAGCTGCCCAGACATCAAAGGTATTGCTATTGTAAGTCACGCTATTATGCAAGCAATGAATGAAAGAAAATGAAATGTACCTCCATCAATTTGTTGACTAGTTGAGATTTCTCCTTGTTTTTCTCATTGAATGCCTCGAGCGCATCTTTGTATTCCTTCTCCTTCATTGATAACAAACATAGATTAATCTTGACAACAATGAAAACAAGTAAGAGTTATACTGATTGAACAGACTCAGACCTTTTTGAGGCAGCTTTGTCCAAGAGGCTTTAATTCGCGGTTAACCACATCGATTCTCTTACGTACAGCTGCAACTTCTTTCCTAGTTGGATCTGCCATAGCTTCAAGTTCCTAGCACAAAATTTGGTTGTGAATATAATCAATTTAGCTATGTACATATAACTCAACAAAAACGCTCCAAGTTGAAAGTGCGTATAAATACTGTACATGATTCTAACTAAATAACTTACCTCTCGGATCTCAGCCAAGCGCTTGCTCTCTTCCTCCACCCTTCCCAACTGAGCAAAAACCTTCTCCCTCACCTCTAATTTCTTCCTCTCAATCTGTTCTTCCTTTGCTCTGAAAGCCGACAAAGCTGACCTCGACATCTCCTCCTCTTCCTTGTCCTCCTTTGCTGGGCTATCTCTATAGCTATTTCCACTGGAATCCTTGATCCTCGAAATGTATTGCTGTTGTTGCTCAGGTGACTGCATCTGCATCATCTCTCCCAAAGTCTCTTCTTTAGTTTTTCTGAATTCTATCAGGTTTTATGCTCTTTTCTCCTCTCCTATGTATGCAAAGTTGAGGGCTTCTTTCTCCTTAAGTATTTAAATGAGGAACGCAGGAAACTTTTAAGAGTGTCAAGCAAGTTCAGATTCTTGGTGATGAGCAGAAAAGGATTAGAGATGAAATGACTGTGAAACCACAACACAATAAACCATTTTGTACGTATTTATTATTACTAATAGGATCCAAAACAACACTTACCTAGTGTGGTAGTTTTATGTAATTACAAAGCATTGCGGGAAACTGTCACTTTGATTTGGTGAGCTAGTGGTTTTCATAAGTTGGCAGGGTGGCTATTCCCTTAGTTGGTACAGCCACAGCTACAAACTATTAATTGTTTCCAATAATTTGCTAATAAGGTTCAACTTAATGACAATTTACCTGTTCTTGAATTATTAATTTTAGGAGATGTTGTTGTTGAAAGGTCATAAGGGGAATTCTGTGGAGTCTGTCGATAAGAGAAGGCTGCTTCGATTTGAAGACTAGTTTTGGAGTAGACAGGAAGGGCTCTTTTCTGAACAGGGTAAAGAGAGCCTTAGGAGCCAAGTTAAAGCAGAGGGATGTTGTTTTATCAACATCAACTACCTCTTTTCTCTTGTCTACTGCCTCCTTTTCTTTCTTTTACTTCCCTATAGAAGTCGAAGGTACTTATTCTTGAATTTGATCTTAATTAGATCGTTTCTGCTATGACTGATGCTGTATGATTCCTAAATTAGTTAATTTGGGTTTTTTTTTCCCCTTCTCATCACATCTCATTTCTGCAAGTGGAACAAGCACTCGATGATTTGGACCCACATGTGTGCCTTTCTCAGGTTGCAGTCATTGGTTATGATAACAAAACAAACATGTGATGTCACTTGCCAACACAACCAGCTCATGCTTCCACCATTGAAAGTGTATCACAGCTTCCATGTAATGCACATTAATGACCGCGATCAATGGAGTCCGTTAACCTATCTTTTAAGCTGTAAAATGACAAGCATGACCACGTTGAACCCTGCTCAAATCCTTTCAAACATCACTCAGTACCAAGCACATATAAGATCGTTGTGTGCTAGCAATGCTCTGAACTCATGGGTCTTGATTCTTAATGCAATAAGCGGTGTAATAGCATCTGAATTAGATAGCACAGAGTTTCAGTTCTATGATCATAAAACACGACCAGGTGATCTTAGTCAAATGCATAATGCTATCAAATACTTGTTAGATTTAAATCTAATTAAATCTATTTGTGGGCACATATATTAAATTAATGTGTAAATCTATCACTTAAGGAAACCCACTAAAGTGATCAATTGTTGGGTTATCGGTATTTATATATTGTCATGGGCTAAATGTGCAGATACTGGGTTGTAATTACAATTTGATGAGGGGCCAAATTGTAAAAGTGCAACACCTATATATATGGGGTTATGGTCCCTAATCTAGGGTTAACACAAGAATTCTCATCTCTTTTACCCCATCTAAAAAGAGATCTAAGGAAGAGAAGAACCCTAAGATTAGAAGATCCATCAATCCACACAAGATCCAAATCATGGATTCGGTATTGCTTCCGCTATAGTTTTATCAATCTCTTTGAGGTAATCAAGTCTTATTAAAGATCTTACAAGTGGTATCGAGCCTCTTGATTAACTCTTAGAGATTTTTGAGTTTCTATGGTTTTCGGTGGATTTATGAATAAAGATCAAATCTTTTCTGGATTTTGTGGGTTCTGGATGAACAAGAATGTTTTTGGCCGATGAACGTAATTTTTCTGATGAACAAGAAGGTTTGATCTCTGATGAACAAGAATTAAATAATTGAGATGAACAAAATTTTCATCGTGAAAACTTTTCGATTTTGGTTAAATTTTCTATGATTTTAGAAAATTAATATAAGGTTTGGATCTGGATTGAGTTTTAAGAAAAAGAAAAAAAATTTTTTTTTTTGGTTTTGTGACGGCGGCAGCCATCACGAATAAACCCTAATGGATTCAAAAGCCTAAGCGGCTTTGACGGTTCAGATCTAAACCCTAAGGGGTTCCTGTAGTTCAGACGAGGTTCGAGGTTCATTTTGGCGAACCTCGCATTTAGGCGAACCTCGGTTCATTTTGGCAAACCTCGGTTCCTTTTGGCGAACCTCGCCTTTTGGCGAACCTCGCCCTTTGGCGAACCTCGCCTTCTGGCGAACTTCGCACTTTTGGCGAACCTCGCACTTTGGCGAACCTCGTGTTCATTCAGTCGAACCTTGTGTTCACTTTGGCGAACATCGTGTTCATTCAGTCGAACCTTGTGTTCACTTGGCGAACCTCGTGTTCATTCAGTCGAACCTTGTGTTCACTTGGCGAACCTCATATTTTAGCGAACCTCGTGTTTGCTTTTGTCGAACTTCAGTTCAATTCCAGCGAACTTCGATTCGCTCAAGTCGAACCTCGCCGTTCGAACTCAAGTCGAACCTCGCCGTTCGAACTCAAGTCGAACCTCGCCAAGTCGAACCTCGCCGTTCGAACTCAAGTCGAACCTCGCAGTTCGAACTCAAGTCGAACCTCGCCGTTCGAACTCAAGTCGAACCTCG
Source organism: Asparagus setaceus (assembly GCA_012295165.1). NCBI lineage: Eukaryota > Viridiplantae > Streptophyta > Magnoliopsida > Asparagales > Asparagaceae > Asparagus > Asparagus setaceus. Next base: position 480,049 of record CM022710.1, read on the forward strand.
CCGTTCAAACTCAAGTCGAACCTCGCAGTTCGAACTCAAGTCGAACTCGCCGTTCGAACTCAAGTCGAACCTCGCCAAGTCGAACCTCGCGTTCGAACTCAAGTCGAACCTCGCGTTCGAACTCAAGTCGAACCTCAGCTTCAAACTCAAGTCGAACCTCATGATTCGAACTCAAGTCGAACCTCGCGTTCGAACTCAAGTCGAACCTGCCGTTCGAACTCAAGTCGAACCTCGCCAAGTCGAACCTCGCCGTTCAAACTCAAGTCGAACCTCGCCGTTCGAACTCAAGTCGAACCTCGCCGTTCGAACTCAAGTCGAACCTCGCAGTTCAAACTCAAGCGAGCCTCGTGCTCAATTCAGGCAAACTCAATTAAATTTCAGTGTTAATCAATTATTTCATTCAAGTATTATGACACTAAGGAATTAAGTTGGTCTCTCATTCTAAATGATTAATTGAAGCAAGATGTTGCCAAAGTAACCTCTCTTGTGTAGATTGTTCATGAAGGATGTTAGATGGTTGTGTGTATACTTTTTGAATAGATATTTAATCGCCCAAAGGAAGATTAATATTTATTTAGATCAGATACGATCTGTGATGATAAACGCGTGACAATTATAAGGTTTACATGTGGATAACAAATCAATCCAAAGAGGGGTTTGTTGTTTGACATGTGTTATTGTCAGTGTTTGATCATTGCAACAAGATATCACTTGCAGTTAATATTACTGTCCAAAGACTTGATATTAATGTTGTACTGATATCTTGGATGGGGATATGTCATTATTTGAATGTTATTGATTAATAATTACAGCTATTAATGTGAAATCTTTTGTTTATTTCAGCTAATGCATCTGCTGCAACCATTTCTGCTAACATCAACTCAATTCCCATGTTAAATGGGTCTAATTTCAAGATTTGGAAAGAGAACATTCTAACTGTTCTTGGCTGCATGGATCTAGACCTTGCATTAAGGATGAACAACCTCAACCTCTCATCTGCGGAAAGCACTCGATGCAAAGAAGGAGTATGAGAGGTGGGGCGTTCAAATCGCATGAGTCTCATGATCATCAAGCGGCATTAGGAAGCCTTTAGGGGCCTGAGAATCGAAGGGATTACTAAAGCCAAAGATTTCCTTCTTGAAATTGAGAAGCGTTTTGCTAAAAACGATAAGGTAGAAACAAGCACGCTATTAGCTCGCTTGATTTCAATGAAGTATAAAGGCAAAGGAAATATCAGGGAGTACATTATGGAAATGTCTCATATTGCTTCAAAACTTAAGGCACTGAAACTCGATCTATGTGATGAGTTATTGGTGCATCTGGTGTTCTTGTCTCTTCACGCACACTTTAATCAATTTAAGGTCGATTATAAGCGCGGAAGGAGAAATGGACTCTGAATGAGCTCATTTCATACTGTGTGCAAGAAGAAGACAGATTGAAGCAAGATAAGACAGAAAGTGCTCATTTGGCTTCTGCCCATAAAGATAAGGGCAAGAAAAGAAAGAATGATAAGGAAGCTACTAAGGGTCCAGTTCAAAAGAAACAACATAAGGATAATCAGGGTTGTTTCTTTTGTCATAAGGATGGACACGCAGAAGGATTGTACCTCGCCAAGTCGAACCTCGCCGTTCGAACTCAAGTCGAACCTCGCCGTTCGAACTCAAGTCGAACCTCGCCGTTCGAACTCAAGTCGAACCTCGCCGTTCGAACTCAAGTCGAACCTCGCCGTTCGAACTCAAGTCGAACCTCGCCGTTCGAACTCAAGTCGAACCTCGCCGTTCGAACTCAAGTCGAACCTCGCCGTTCGAACTCAAGTCGAACCTCGCCGTTCGAACTCAAGTCGAACCTCGCCGTTCGAACTCAAGTCGAACCTCGCCGTTCGAACTCAAGTCGAACCTCGCCGTTCGAACTCAAGTCGAACCTCGCCGTTCGAACTCAAGTCGAACCTCGCCGTTCGAACTCAAGTCGAACCTCGCCGTTCGAACTCAAGTCGAACCTCGCCGTTCGAACTCAAGTCGAACCTCGCCGTTCGAACTCAAGTCGAACCTCGCCGTTCGAACTCAAGTCGAACCTCGCCGTTCGAACTCAAGTCGAACCTCGCCGTTCGAACTCAAGTCGAACCTCGCCGTTCGAACTCAAGTCGAACCTCGCCGTTCGAACTCAAGTCGAACCTCGCCGTTCGAACTCAAGTCGAACCTCGCCGTTCGAACTCAAGTCGAACCTCGCCGTTCGAACTCAAGTCGAACCTCGCCGTTCGAACTCAAGTCGAACCTCGCCGTTCGAACTCAAGTCGAACCTCGCCGTTCGAACTCAAGTCGAACCTCGCCGTTCGAACTCAAGTCGAACCTCGCCGTTCGAACTCAAGTCGAACCTCGCCGTTCGAACTCAAGTCGAACCTCGCCGTTCGAACTCAAGTCGAACCTCGCCGTTCGAACTCAAGTCGAACCTCGCCGTTCGAACTCAAGTCGAACCTCGCCGTTCGAACTCAAGTCGAACCTCGCCGTTCGAACTCAAGTCGAACCTCGCCGTTCGAACTCAAGTCGAACCTCGCCGTTCGAACTCAAGTCGAACCTCGCCGTTCGAACTCAAGTCGAACCTCGCCGTTCGAACTCAAGTCGAACCTCGCCGTTCGAACTCAAGTCGAACCTCGCCGTTCGAACTCAAGTCGAACCTCGCCGTTCGAACTCAAGTCGAACCTCGCCGTTCGAACTCAAGTCGAACCTCGCCGTTCGAACTCAAGTCGAACCTCGCCGTTCGAACTCAAGTCGAACCTCGCCGTTCGAACTCAAGTCGAACCTCGCCGTTCGAACTCAAGTCGAACCTCGCCGTTCGAACTCAAGTCGAACCTCGCCGTTCGAACTCAAGTCGAACCTCGCCGTTCGAACTCAAGTCGAACCTCGCCGTTCGAACTCAAGTCGAACCTCGCCGTTCGAACTCAAGTCGAACCTCGCCGTTCGAACTCAAGTCGAACCTCGCCGTTCGAACTCAAGTCGAACCTCGCCGTTCGAACTCAAGTCGAACCTCGCCGTTCGAACTCAAGTCGAACCTCGCCGTTCGAACTCAAGTCGAACCTCGCCGTTCGAACTCAAGTCGAACCTCGCCGTTCGAACTCAAGTCGAACCTCGCCGTTCGAACTCAAGTCGAACCTCGCCGTTCGAACTCAAGTCGAACCTCGCCGTTCGAACTCAAGTCGAACCTCGCCGTTCGAACTCAAGTCGAACCTCGCCGTTCGAACTCAAGTCGAACCTCGCCGTTCGAACTCAAGTCGAACCTCGCCGTTCGAACTCAAGTCGAACCTCGCCGTTCGAACTCAAGTCGAACCTCGCCGTTCGAACTCAAGTCGAACCTCGCCGTTCGAACTCAAGTCGAACCTCGCCGTTCGAACTCAAGTCGAACCTCGCCGTTCGAACTCAAGTCGAACCTCGCCGTTCGAACTCAAGTCGAACCTCGCCGTTCGAACTCAAGTCGAACCTCGCCGTTCGAACTCAAGTCGAACCTCGCCGTTCGAACTCAAGTCGAACCTCGCCGTTCGAACTCAAGTCGAACCTCGCCGTTCGAACTCAAGTCGAACCTCGCCGTTCGAACTCAAGTCGAACCTCGCCGTTCGAACTCAAGTCGAACCTCGCCGTTCGAACTCAAGTCGAACCTCGCCGTTCGAACTCAAGTCGAACCTCGCCGTTCGAACTCAAGTCGAACCTCGCCGTTCGAACTCAAGTCGAACCTCGCCGTTCGAACTCAAGTCGAACCTCGCCGTTCGAACTCAAGTCGAACCTCGCCGTTCGAACTCAAGTCGAACCTCGCCGTTCGAACTCAAGTCGAACCTCGCCGTTCGAACTCAAGTCGAACCTCGCCGTTCGAACTCAAGTCGAACCTCGCCGTTCGAACTCAAGTCGAACCTCGCCGTTCGAACTCAAGTCGAACCTCGCCGTTCGAACTCAAGTCGAACCTCGCCGTTCGAACTCAAGTCGAACCTCGCCGTTCGAACTCAAGTCGAACCTCGCCGTTCGAACTCAAGTCGAACCTCGCCGTTCGAACTCAAGTCGAACCTCGCCGTTCGAACTCAAGTCGAACCTCGCCGTTCGAACTCAAGTCGAACCTCGCCGTTCGAACTCAAGTCGAACCTCGCCGTTCGAACTCAAGTCGAACCTCGCCGTTCGAACTCAAGTCGAACCTCGCCGTTCGAACTCAAGTCGAACCTCGCCGTTCGAACTCAAGTCGAACCTCGCCGTTCGAACTCAAGTCGAACCTCGCCGTTCGAACTCAAGTCGAACCTCGCCGTTCGAACTCAAGTCGAACCTCGCCGTTCGAACTCAAGTCGAACCTCGCCGTTCGAACTCAAGTCGAACCTCGCCGTTCGAACTCAAGTCGAACCTCGCCGTTCGAACTCAAGTCGAACCTCGCCGTTCGAACTCAAGTCGAACCTCGCCGTTCGAACTCAAGTCGAACCTCGCCGTTCGAACTCAAGTCGAACCTCGCCGTTCGAACTCAAGTCGAACCTCGCCGTTCGAACTCAAGTCGAACCTCGCCGTTCGAACTCAAGTCGAACCTCGCCGTTCGAACTCAAGTCGAACCTCGCCGTTCGAACTCAAGTCGAACCTCGCCGTTCGAACTCAAGTCGAACCTCGCCGTTCGAACTCAAGTCGAACCTCGCCGTTCGAACTCAAGTCGAACCTCGCCGTTCGAACTCAAGTCGAACCTCGCCGTTCGAACTCAAGTCGAACCTCGCCGTTCGAACTCAAGTCGAACCTCGCCGTTCGAACTCAAGTCGAACCTCGCCGTTCGAACTCAAGTCGAACCTCGCCGTTCGAACTCAAGTCGAACCTCGCCGTTCGAACTCAAGTCGAACCTCGCCGTTCGAACTCAAGTCGAACCTCGCCGTTCGAACTCAAGTCGAACCTCGCCGTTCGAACTCAAGTCGAACCTCGCCGTTCGAACTCAAGTCGAACCTCGCCGTTCGAACTCAAGTCGAACCTCGCCGTTCGAACTCAAGTCGAACCTCGCCGTTCGAACTCAAGTCGAACCTCGCCGTTCGAACTCAAGTCGAACCTCGCCGTTCGAACTCAAGTCGAACCTCGCCGTTCGAACTCAAGTCGAACCTCGCCGTTCGAACTCAAGTCGAACCTCGCCGTTCGAACTCAAGTCGAACCTCGCCGTTCGAACTCAAGTCGAACCTCGCCGTTCGAACTCAAGTCGAACCTCGCCGTTCGAACTCAAGTCGAACCTCGCCGTTCGAACTCAAGTCGAACCTCGCCGTTCGAACTCAAGTCGAACCTCGCCGTTCGAACTCAAGTCGAACCTCGCCGTTCGAACTCAAGTCGAACCTCGCCGTTCGAACTCAAGTCGAACCTCGCCGTTCGAACTCAAGTCGAACCTCGCCGTTCGAACTTTAATCAATTTAAGGTCGCTTATAACGCGAAGGAGAAATGGACTCGAATGAGCTCATTTCATACCGTGTGCAAGAAGAAGACAGATTGAAGCAAGATAAGACAGAAAGTGCTCATTTGGCTTCTGCCCATAAAGATAAGGGCAAGAAAAGAAAGAATGATAAGGAAGCTACTAAGGGTCCAGTTCAAAAGAAACAACATAAGGATAATCAGGGTTGTTTCTTTTGTCATAAGGATGGACACGCAAAGAAGGATTGTACCAAATATCATGTCTGGCGTGTCAAAAAGGGTACTTTCCTTACTTTGGTCTGTTCTGAGGTTAATTTAGTCTCAGTACCTAGAAACACTTGGTGGTTAGATTCGGCTTCTACTACTCACATAAGTGTTTCTATGCAGGGTTGCCTGAACTACCGAAAGCCAACTGATGGTGAAAGATACATCTTTGTGGGCGATGGCCAATCGGTAGATGTGGAAGCAATTGGGCACTTTAGGTTGCTTTTAGGAACTGGTTCCTATTTGGATTTGAAAGATACTTTTGTAGTCCCGTCTTTTAGACGGAATTTGGTTTCTATTCCTTTATTGGACAAATCAGGTTATTATTGTTCATTTGGAAATAACGGACTAGCTTATCTTTAAATTCAAATATTGTGGGAACTGGTTTCTTGAGCACTTTGATAACCTATATTTGCTTGATACGCTTGCTTCTTATAATGAAACCACGAATGTGGAATCACGGTACTAAGCGTAAATTAAATAAGGAAAATTCAGCGTCATTATGGCATAAGCGCTTGGGTCATATCTCAAAAGGTAGAGTTGAGCGTCTTGTGTCCGATGGCATTTTAGATTTTCTTGATTTCTGAGACTTTGATGTATGCATTGGTATCAAGGGAAAAGCAGACTAAAGTTAAGAGATTAGGTGCCAACAGATCTTGGGCGTCTTAGAATTGATACATACAGATATTTGTGGGCCATTCCCTCGACATCCCGGAATGGTCAACAATATTTTATATCATTCATAGACGATTACTCACGTTATGGGTACCTATATCTCATTAAAGAAAAATCGAGTCTCGGGCGTATTCAAATCTTTTAAGGTGAAGTTGAGAACCAACTCAATAAAAGATTAAAACCGTTAGATCGATCGTGGTGGTGAGTACTACGGCAGATATGATGGTTCAGTGAACAACGCCCGTGACCATTTGCTAGATACCTAGAGGAATTGGTATCGTCTCACGATTACACCATGCCGGATCACCTAGCATGAATGGTGTAGCCGAAAGACTAAACAGACTCTTAAGGATATGGTAAGAAGTATGATTGCTCATTCTTCTTTATCGAGTCACTCTGGGAGAAGCACTAAAGACTGCAGCTTACATTCTTAACAGAGTACCAAGTAAAGCGGTTGCTAAAACACCTTATGAGCTTTGGACCGGTCGAAAGCCCGCCTAAAGCACTTACATATTTGGGGATGTCCAGTGAGGCAAGGCCTTATAGGCCAAATGAAAAGAAATTGGACTCCAAAACAGCTTAGCGCCTACTTTATTGGGTATTACGAGCGATCCGGGGCTATAAGTTTTATGATCCCACACTCGGGAATATTTTTGAGGCGGGAGCGACAACATTCTTTGAGGATGTTGAGTTTGGGGAGAAATAAGGTTAGAGACATTGCCTTTGAGGAGGAATTGGCTTTAAATCCAAACCATACAGTTATTTCGACAATATTCAAGTACCTATACCGTTATTGTTCAAGAAATGAATCGGAACCTCAAGAAGGCAATATTGAACAACTCCTGTTCGGAAGAACAAACTCAACAACCTCAAGAACCAAGGCCATTAAGGAGATCCACGAGAGAAAGGAGAAATGCTATTCGGATGATTATATTGTATTTCTTCAAGAACATGAGGAAAGTAATGGAATGATGGAAGATGATCCAATCAACTTCCTTCAGCCATGAAAAGTTCTAACTCTCAAAAGTGGATTGATGCCATGAATGAGGAGTACAAGTCTATGCAAGACAATAAGGTTTGGGAACTTGTCCCATTGCCAGAAGGTGCAAAACCAATTAGTTGTAAATGGATATTTAAAACCAAGCTGGATGCAAATGGTAATGTGGAAAAGTATAAAGCACGTCTTGTAGCTAAAGGCTATACTCAGAAGGAAGGCATTGACTATACAGAGACTTTCTCTCCGGTTTCATCGAAAGACTCTTTCAGACTATCATGGCACTTGTTGCTCATTTCAATCTTGAGTTACATCAAATGGATGTTAAGATCGCATTTCTCAATGGAGACATTGATGAGATGATCTATATGGTACAACCAGAAAATTTTGTGTCAGGAGACCCAAAGAATATGGTTTGTAAACTAAGGAAATCCATTTATGGACTCAAGCAAGCTCCTCGTCAATGGTACCACAAGTTTCAACAAATAATTATCTCGTTTGGTTTTGAGATGAATATTGTTGATGATTGTGTATATCAAAAATTCAGTGGGAGTAAGTATATTTTTCTGGTTCTGTATGTGGATGACATTTTGCTTGCCACTAATGATATAGGCTTGTTGCACGAAACCAAGAGATTTCTATCAAAGAATTTTGAGATGAAAGATCTTGGGGCGCCTCTTTATATTAGGAATCGGATACATCGAGATCGTTCTCGAGGTATACTTGGATTATCACAAAAGAGCTATATCAATAAAGTACTCATAAGGTTTGGCATGCAAAATTGCGCACTGTGTGATACCCCTGCTTCTAAAGGAGACAAGTTTAGTCTCAATCAATGCCCTAAAGGTAACCTTGAAATTCGTGAAATGCGAAGATTCCCTATGCTTCACCGTAGGGAGTCTAATATATGCTTTCGAGTATGTTGTCCGGATATTGCGTACATTGTTGGGATGTTAGGCGGATACTTAAGCAACCACAGGATGGATCATTGGATCGCGATCAAAGGGTTATCGCGGTATCTTGAAAAAAAAGATTATATGCTCACATCAGAAATCGATCGGTTGGAGGTCATTGGGTACTCGATTCGATTTTCTTTGGACCAAAAGCAGAAAGTCTACTTGAGCTACATTTATATGTTAGCGGGAGGAGCTATATCATGAAAAAGTGTCAAACGGATGTTAAGGCGCATTTCTCAATGGAGACATTGATGAGATGATCTATATGGTACAACCGAAAATTTTGTGTCGGAGACCCAAAGAATATGGTTTGTAAACTAAGGAAATCCATTTATGGACTCAAGCAAGCTCCTCGTCAATGGTACCACAAGTTTCAACAAATAATTATCTCGTTTGGTTTTGAGATGAATATTGTTGATGATTGTGTATATCAAAAATTCATGGGAGTAAGTATATTTTTCGGTTACGTATGTGGATGACATTTTGCTTGCCACTAATGATATAGGCTTGTTGCACGAAACCAAGAGATTTCTATCAAAGAATTTTGAGATGAAAGATCTTGGGGCGCCTCTTTATATTAGGAATCGGATACATCGAGATCGTTCTCGAGGTATACTTGGATTATCACAAAAGAGCTATATCAATAAAGTACTCATAAGGTTTGGCATGCAAAATTGCGCACTGGTGATACCCTGTTTCTAAAGGAGACAAGTTTAGTCTCAATCAATGCCCTAAAGGTAACCTTGAAATTCGTGAAATGCGAAGATTCCCTATGCTTCACCGTAGGGAGTCTAATATATGCTCGTGTATGTACGCCGTCCGGATATTGCGTACATTGTTGGGATGTTAGGCGGATACTTAAGCAACCACAGGATGGATCATTGGATCATGATCAAAAGGGTTATCGCGGTATCTTCGAAAATAAAAGATTATATGCTCACATACGTGAAATCGATCGGTTGGAGGTCATTGGTACTCGATTCGATTTTGTTGGATGCCAAGACAGCAGAAAGTCTACTTCAGCTACATTTATATGTTAGCGGAGGAGCTATATCATGAAAAAGTGTCAAACGACACTTGTAGCTTCCTCCACTATGGCGCAGAATTTATAGCTTGTCATGAGGCATCCAATCATGGAATATGGTGCGAAATTTTGTCACCGGTCTCATGATTCGAAAATATTGAAAGACCACTAAAGTTATTTTGTGACAATAAATCATGATCATGTATTCCAACAATAACGAAGCTCAACTAAGTCAAAACATATTGACATTAAGTTCCTAGTTGTGAAAGAAAGAGTACGAGTGGGCGGATATCCATAGAGCATATTGGGACAAACTCCATGATAGCAGATCCTCTTACTAAAGGATTACCACCCAAAATTTTTCAAGAGCCCATCGCTCATATGGGGTGGTAATATTTGAGATATCATGTTTTAGTAGGAGTTTGTGATTTTATTGCTTTATGAGTATTTTGGACCTATTCGAGCTTTGGTTATTTTTCCGACGTAATAAAGTATTCGATTAACCACTCTACATTATGATTAAAGTTGACATCACTAAAGTTTTCGGTAGGACCGGTTGAAAATAGGCATGCACGCATCACATTGCATGTAATTTTCATCTTTGTACATCCATGATTGATCTATGTCATTTGGTACTAGTATATGTGACCATTGATGGGTTTAGTCACGATAAATGTGACGAAAACCGCTCTGATACCACTTGTAAGATCTTTAATAAGACTTGATTACCTCAAAGAGATTGATAAAAACAAAAGCGGAAGCAATACCTGAATCCATGATTTGGATCTTGTGTGGATTGATGGATCTTCTAATCTTAGGGTTCTTCTCTTCCTTAGATCTCTTTTTAGATGGGGTAAAAGAGATGAGAATTCTTGTGTTAACCCTAGATTAGGGACCATAACCCCATATATATAGGTGTTGCACTTTTACAATTTGGCCCCTCATCAAGTAATTACAATACTGACCATCTGCATTTAGCCCATGACAATATATAAATACCGATAACTCAACTTAATTGATCACTGTGTGATACCCCTGCTTCTAAAGGAGACAAGTTTAGTCTCAATCAATGCCCTAAAGGTAACCTTGAAATTCGTGAAATGCGAAGATTCCCTATGCTTCACCGTAGGGAGTCTAATATATGCTCGTGTATGTACGCCGTCCGGATATTGCGTACATTGTTGGGATGTTAGGCGATACTTAAGCAACCCAGGATGGATCATTGGATCGCATCAAAAGGGTTATGCGGTATCTTCGTAAAATAAAAGATTATATGCTCACATACGTGAAATCGATCGGTTGGAGGTCATTGGTACTCGATTCGATTTTGTTGGATGCCAAGACAGCAGAAAGTCTACTTCAGCTACATTTATATGTTAGCGGAGGAGCTATATCATGAAAAAGTGTCAAACGGACACTTGTAGCTTCCTCCACTATGGCGCAGAATTTATAGCTTGTCATGAGGCATCCAATCATGGAATATGGTCGCAAATTTTGTCACCGGTCTCATGATTCGAAAATATTGAAAGACCACTAAAGTTATTTTGTGACAATAAATCATGATCATGTATTCCAACAATAACGAAGCTCAACTAAGTCAAAACATATTGACATTAAGTTCCTAGTTGTGAAAGAAAGAGTACAGAGTGGACAGATATCCATAGAGCATATTGGGACAAACTCCATGATAGCGATCCTCTTACTAAAGGATTACCACCCAAAATTTTTCAAGAGCCCATCGCTCATATGGGGTGGTAATATTTGAGGATATCATGTTTTAGTAGGAGTTTGTGATTTTATTGCTTTATGAGTATTTTGGACCTATTCAGCTTTGGTTATTTTTCCGACGTAATAAAGTATTCGCTAACCACTGCTACATTATGATTAAAGTTGACATCACTAAAGTTTTCGGTAGGACCAGTTGAAAATAGGCATGCACGCATCACATTGCATGTAATTTTCATCTTTGTACATCCATGATTGATCTATGTCATTTGGCTGTACTAGTATATGTGACCATTGATGGGTTTAGTCACGATAAATGTGACGAAAACCGCTCTGATACCACTTGTAAGATCTTTAATAAGACTTGATTACCTCAAAGAGATTGATAAAACAAAAGCGAAGCAATAACGAATCCATGATTTGGATCTTGTGTGGATTGATGGATCTTCTAATCTTAGGGGTTCTTCTCTTCCTTAGATCTCTTTTTTAGATGGGGGTAAAAGAGATGAGAATTCTTGTGTTAACCCTAGATTAGGGACCATAACCCCATATATATAGGTGTTGCACTTTTACAATTTGGCCCCTCATCAAATTGTAATTACAACCTGGTATCTGCACATTTAGCCCATGACAATATATAAATACCCGATAACTCAACTTAATTGATCACTTTAGTGGGTTTCCTTAAGTGATAGATTTACACATTAATTTAATATATGTGCCCACAAATAGATTTAATTAGATTTAAATCTAACAATACTGATAACTGAAAAAGATGTCTACAGGGAGGACTGCCTGTCAAATATATAATTTCATCAATTGAGGTTTGATTATGTCATTTTTACCAAATCATAACGCATATTCATGACTTTCACCTGAGCAATGTGGAGTATTAGCACTCTACCGTGGATCCACACATACTGTCCTGGCAAAGTTTGAAGCTGGACATATATTCAGGATCGATCAAAGATCTCCAGAAACTGTCCCACTGTTAAGAACTTCCATCTCCTCGATTCTCAAAGGGAAACACTTCTTTTTCTTTCTGCTTGCTTGCTTGCTTTGTGCAAAGTACTATTCTTGGGCTACAATCAGGTGCATGCTGTACCATTACGTCAGCTCTCCGCTTATGTAATTAATCAGTTAAACATTGTCTATCTTCTAATCTCTTCTTTGTTAATTAGGCCAAAGTTAAGATTGATCTGTCTTAAATAACTGATTTGCCATTGTTATGGGTGATTCAAATACTAATCCTTGAATAGGATATGCAATCTAATTAGAGTTTCTATTAGGCGTGTCTAGTATTAAGATAAGAAGAAAAGAGTTTGTTTATTCTATTGAGATTAAAATTTTATCTTGTAGAATTTGTGGATAGCAACAACTCTTATCCTTAGTCTCTATAAATATATGAGAAGATCTTTGATGAGAATTTACCCAACCTAGGGTCGCAAAGATCGCAAGGAAAGAACGGATGGTTCTTTATTAAAGGCTAGCTAGTTAATCCTACCAAGCAAGCGAAAGCATTGAAGGGCTCGCAGTCGAAGCAATATATTCAAGAGGTTCTTGATTTGGCTCTCTATTTGGTTAGTTCTCTAGGTGTTAGATTTACACATTAATTTAATATATGTGCCCACAAATAGATTTAATTAGATTTAAATCTAACAATACCGATAACTGAAAAGATGTCTACAGGAGGACTGCCTGTCAAATATATAATTTCATCAATTGAGGTTTGATTATGTCATTTTTACCAAATCATAACGCATATTCATGACTTTCACCTGAGCAATGTGGAGTATTAGCACTCTACCGTGGATCCACACATACTGTCCTGGCAAAGTTTGAAGCTGGACATATATTCAGGATCGATCAAAGATCTCCAGAAACTGTCCCACTGTTAAGAACTTCCATCTCCTCGATTCTCAAAGGAAACACTTTTTCTTTCTGCTTGCTTGCTTTGTGCAAAGTACTATTCTTGGGCTACAATCAGGTGCATGCTGTACCATTACGTCAGCTCTCCGCTTATGTAATTAATCAGTTAAACATTGTCTATCTTCTAATCTCTTCTTTGTTAATTAGGCCAAAGTTAAGATTGATCTGTCTTAAATAACTGATTTGCCATTGTTATGGGTGATTCAAATACTAATCCTTGAATAGGATATGCAATCTAATTAGAGTTTCTATTAGCTGTGTCTAGTATTAAGATAAGAAGAAAAGAGTTTGTTTATTCTATTGAGATTAAAATTCTTATCTTGTAGAATTTGTGGATAGCAACAACTCTTATCCTTAGTCTCTATAAATATGACAGAAGATCTTTGATGAGAATTTACCCAACCTAGGGTCGCAGCATCAAGGGAAAGAACGGATGGTTCTTTATTAAGGCTGCAGTTAGTTAATCCGCCCGATGGCAACAGTAAGCATTGAGAAGGGCTCTGCAAGCTGAAGCAATATATTCAAGAGGTTCTTGATTTGGCTCTCTATTTGGTTAGTTCTCTAGGTGTTAGAGATTGTTAGAGTGATTAAGTGCTTTCAGGGGTGTGATTTGGGTTGAGTGATTGACAGACTCCACTTTTGTATTCCTCACAATTTAGTAAAGCTATTCTCCTCCTTCGCCCGTGGATGTAGGCTACAAGCCGAACCATGTATATCTTTGTGTTCTCGATATTTTTCGTGCTTTCGTTTGATTGATATTAGTTTATCCTGGAGGTTTGTCATAACAGCCATTGATGGAGTTCTAACGTTGCACATCTCTTGCAGTGAGACTGGTTTTACTAATACTTAAAAACAACCAAATGAGCACAATTCAGAGAGTATCATCAATTAATTTTCTTGTGAGGGAAGTCTAAGTTCAAATCTCTCTATGGGTTATGGAGAGAATTGTACTAGTCTATAAACCCGCTATAAAGTAACATTGAGTAATATTTTTACTACAATTTTTATTAAGTTTTTCTAATCCATAGAAGAAACTATTATTTTTTAAAAAATTTTTTAAAAATTGTAATTTAAAGATAAGATGTAAAATTAAAGATTGCAATGTTTAGTAGGTAGAGTTTTAAAATACAAAATAAAATAAAAAACAAATAAAAAAGTATGGGTTATAGCTCATGAAATCGTCGGTTTTGAATTCGGCAAAGATATTTGCCGCCTGGTCGAAACAGACCAAAATGGTTAGAAATCAGTGGGTCGTACAACTTAAATCGCATGCTTACGGGCCCGGGACATGACATAACCTTTACACAAAATCTTACCCAATAAAATCACTCAAAGTAAAATTACTCAAAGCAAACAAAAGAAATGTCTTTTGTCAAGTCAACATTGAAACAATCCTTGACCAATAAATTTGATATACTCAACTCAAAAGCAATGAAAGTTTCAATAAAAATAAAATGTTCAACATGAAGTGCAAGATCTTATTGCTGATGTTTTGAGTTCTTGCAACCTCGCGGATTTTTTGGGGTTTCAATGACAATGGTTTCTTCTTATTAAGCTAGGGTTATAGTCTCGAACTTGATCTCAAATAAGCAACAAACAATAAATTAAACATATGTGCTAGAGTTGATTATAATGTGCTTCATTTAAGGTTTCAAAATTATAAGTATATTCAACATAGTAAATAATTTAAATTTATTCAAAACTTATAAGTATATTCAACACAGTAAATAATTTAAATCGAAGAGACTACTTACTCTCCTGTACTCAATTAACAATTGTCAATTACAAACTCATCCATTGCTTTTATCGTTTCCAATTAGCATATTCACAAAAGAGCATTCCTTCAAATTGATTAAGAGCTAAAAGTTTGCCAAATATCAAGTGAAATCAATTCAGACCTACTAAATATCAATCAACTAAAAATTGTATGCTGGAATTCAATCAACCTCATAAAATTTAGTAGACCATAGTTCAGCTATTAATTTGAGAGGAACACGAAATGTCAGAGACTAAAAGAAGAAAAACATTATTTTAGACATGATTAGAACTCAAAAGAATATAGGTTGGAATCACAAAGCGCTGGGGCTAAAATACCACTTCAGTCTTTTAATTTCTAAAGAAAGAACTCTATTGTAATGTCTCCACTTTCATTAATAAAATAGTTGAGATCTTCAACCTACTACAAGTTACGAATACGATAAAAAAAAAACATATCCGATCTATTTACATCCTTCATAAAAGTTTCCATCCTAATCTTCAATTCCTAAATTAATTAAATCCCTAAAAGGAATTTTGTACGCAAGTTAAAGAAAGTTAATTAGGGAGCACAACATAAAGATAATTTTTCCTTGTTAAATGGCTACGATCCTCATCCTCAAACTTCGCAAAATCACAACAGAACGGATCAACACAGAGCTCAAAATTAACAGAAAAATAAAGTAAAAAAAAATTAAGAGAGGAACTTGAGAGACAAGGGAGTTCGATCCATGGCTGTTGTTCTTTAAAAGGGAGTGGAATGGCAACTGGCCGCCTTTTCTCACTGGATTCACCATCACCGGCCTTCTCATCACCACGTTCACAGCCGGACTCACTGGTTCAATGACAATCGCCAATCATTTTTTTATTTATTTATTGTTTTGGTCTACTCTGAGATTAATCTGACTAAATATTGCAAAAGAGGAAGCCAGGAACTCGTGATTTTTTAATAATGAAAAAATGAGGAAGAAGATGGAGAGAATTGTACTAGTCTATAAACCCGCTATAAAGTAACATTGAGTAATATTTTTACTACAATTTTTATTAAGTTTTTCTAATCCATAGAAGAAACTATTATTTTTTAAAAATTTTTTAAAAATTTTTTAAAAATTTTTTAAAAATTTTTTAAAAATTTTTTAAAAATTTTTTAAAAATTTTTTAAAAATTTTTTAAAAATTTTTTAAAAATTTTTTAAAAATTTTTTAAAAATTGTAATTTAAAGATAAGATGTAAAATTAAAGATTGCAATGTTTAGTAGGTAGAGTTTTAAAATACAAAATAAAATAAAAACAAATAAAAAGTATGGGTTATAGCTCATGAAATCGTCGGTTTTGAATTCGGCAAGATATTTGCCTTTGGTAACAGACCAAAATGGTTAGAAATCGTGGGTCGTACAACTTAAATCGCATGCTTACGGGCCGGGACATGACATAACCTTTACACAAAATCTTACCCAATAAAATCACTCAAAGTAAAATTACTCAAAGCAAACAAAAGAAATGTCTTTTGTCAAGTCAACATTGAAACAATCCTTGACCAATAAATTTGATATACTCAACTCAAAAGCAATGAAAGTTTCAATAAAAATAAAATGTTCAACATGAAGTGCAAGATCTTATTGCTGATGTTTTGAGTTCTTGCAACCTCGCGGATTTTTGGGGTTTCAATGACAATGGTTTCTTCTTATTAAGCTAGGGTTATAGTCTCGAACTTGATCTCAAATAAGCAACAAACAATAAATTAAACATATGTGCTAGAGTTGATTATAATGTGCTTCATTTAAGGTTTCAAAAATTATAAGTATATTCAACATAGTAAATAATTTAAATTTATTCAAAACTTATAAGTATATTCAACACAGTAAATAATTTAAATCGAAGAGACTACTTACTCTCCTGTACTCAATTAACAATTGTCAATTACAAACTCATCCATTGCTTTTATCGTTTCCAATTAGCATATTCACAAAAGAGCATTCCTTCAAATTGATTAAGAGCTAAAAGTTTGCCAAATATCAAGTGAAATCAATTCAGACCTACTAAATATCAATCAACTAAAAATTGTATGCTGGAATTCAATCAACCTCATAAAATTTAGTAGACCATAGTTCAGCTATTAATTTGAGAGGAACACGAAATGTCAGAGACTAAAAGAAGAAAAACATTATTTTAGACATGATTAGAACTCAAAAGAATATAGGTTGGAATCACAAAGCGCTGGGGCTAAAATACCACTTCAGTCTTTTAATTTCTAAAGAAAGAACTCTATTGTAATGTCTCCACTTTCATTAATAAAATAGTTGAGATCTTCAACCTACTACAAGTTACGAATACGATAAAAAAAAAACATATCCGATCTATTTACATCCTTCATAAAAGTTTCCATCCTAATCTTCAATTCCTAAATTAATTAAATCCCTAAAAGGAATTTTGTACGCAAGTTAAAGAAAGTTAATTAGGGAGCACAACATAAAGATAATTTTTCCTTGTTAAATGGCTACGATCCTCATCCTCAAACTTCACAAAATCACAACAGAACGGATCAACACAGAGCTCAAAATTAACAGAAAAATAAAGTAAAAAAAAAATTAAGAGAGGAACTCGAGAGACAAGGGAGTTCGATCCATGGCTGTTGTTCTTTAAAAGGGAGTGGAATGGCAACTGGCCGCCTTTTCTCACTGGATTCACCATCACCGGCCTTCTCATCACCACGTTCACAGCCGGACTCACTGGTTCAATGACAATCGCCAATCATTTTTTTTATTTATTTATTGTTTTGGTCTACTCTGAGATTAATCTGACTAAATATTGCAAAAGAGGAAGCCAGGAACTCGTGATTTTTTTAATAATGAAAAAAATGAGGAAGAAGATGGAGAGAATTGAAGAATCTTCAGATCTTGTATGGGGTTACAGAGAGGGAGAGAAGTTGGGACCGTTATCAGGGAGGGGGGAGGTTTTTGAAATTTAAATTTAGATTTCTTTTGAAAAATGTTTATTTTTTCCATTCTTCTGCTTTCATTAATAAAAAGTAGTTGATTCCATTCTTCTGCTTTCATTAATAAAAAAAAGTAGTTGATGTGTCGAACCTTGTGTCATCTTACATGCACAATACCATTTTGTTCCACTCGGCTGGGGCTTTTACTTGCTTCTATCTATAAAGTTATATGTTCATGTGTCTTTTTCAGAACAGAACAAAACAAAAACAAAAACAAAAATAAAACAAACAAACTAAGTAATTAATTAAAAATAGAGAGTTAATTGCGAAATATAATTGACATTAGACAACGGAAGTGATCTATTGCTGTTATAAATTATAATTGTCCTGAGATAATATCCAAATATACAGGGTTGTTTAAAGGAAAAACCAATTTCAAAGTCATTTTATCTGTGAGGTTTGACATCACTACAACTAAAATCCTCTCATTGATATTTATAATTTCTAGCTAGGTAAGAATTATCCTTTAATTGGTAAACCTATAAATTTTCAATTAAAGAAAGATTTGACTTAATGCATCTTTATTTTTCAGTTGATAGCTCTATTTACCTATTTAGATGTTTTGATAACCTGTTCTCAAATACGCATAGCTGGCCTACATATAATATGTACTCACCAAAAATAAAGGTCTTATAAAAAATCTGAAGATACTCGGGGTTCTTTAAGCTAGAATTATGTCAAGGGGCTTAAAGGTAAAATAAGCCTCAGTATAAGACAGGATGAGGGAGTCGTGTGAGAGAGAAGGAAACAGCAGAGATGTTTATAGGTTGAGACTTGACGTCGTCGCCCATGGAATTGGATCTCCTCCTCCTCCTCCTCCATCCTTATCATCAAAATCTTCTCTTTCTCAAGGTCAGATACTGATCTCCTCTTCTTTGTAATTAGGACTTCCGATTCGATTGAGGATCAATTCGATTTTATTATTAGGGTTAGGGTTAGGGTTAGGGTTTCAGCATCGCGCGTTACTTCTCCGATTATGATTAGGGTTTACGACCATCGTTATCTTAATTTATTTTGATGTTTCTCCCTTCATTAAATATGCAAAACCTGTTTTTGCTCCTTTAATCGGGATTTAGGGATTTTCTTCTTTTGTATTTCATTTCAAAGTTTTTATTTTTCTGGGTAGCTCTACTTTTATTGATAAGAACATGCGAGGTCAAAGAACTGAAGGTGTTGGGAGAGGGAGAGGGAGAGGGAGAGGAAATGGTAGAAATCGCTCTCCCAGCCCCTACAGGGGTAAAGATCATCGATCGTCATATCGAAAGAACCCTCCTTTGCTCCATCGGCCCTCCCGCCGCAGCCTCAGCCCCCGTGCTGACAGGCAGCGGGGCCCTCGCCGAAGCCCCAGCCCTCTGACCACCAGGCCCCGGCTGTCCCCGGCTCGTCGGAGCCCACCAATTGAGCAGCATACAGAAAGGCTTTACACCATGAGGCGTTCTGAACAACATGAGAATCGACATTGGCCCAACTCCTTTGGTGACGACAACGAACACATCAATTTCCAGCGCACATACATGCTACCAGAGCATCCTCCTGATTTGACTGATGTGCATTCTCTCCTGAAGCCTTCACGAACTGTCAAAGATAAAGCCTTGGCTGGTTCTTCCTCTTCTGGTGTTGCCAACCAAGGAATGCTGGTTCAGAGATCTTTGCTTATGGATGATGGGTCCCAGAGGACTTTCTACACGCTACCGCAGGACTTGGGGCGTCATCCGTTTGAGTCTACTACTGCTTCTTTGAACCCGTCATCTGATAATGCGAGGAGCATTGGAAGTGGTAGTAGCCTCACTGTTGGGATGTCTCGTTATGACCAGAGACTGGGAAATCTTTATGATGATAAAGAGAGGGAGAAGCTTTATCCCAAAGATGTTTCTTTCTCGGTGATGCCTCCCTCGAGGCCTTTTGTTGGGACCTCCTCATCTAGCTTTTCTAAGGACGCTGAGTTGCCGCTATATGGCGACCAAGGTGGCAGTGTTGGCAACTTCTTAGATGACCCTCTGGAATATAATGGTTACAAACCAGTGCAGCTCTCTGATCGTGCAAGGTGGGGCCCACTGAGCCCACGTGCCAGGGAAGAGACCCTGGACTATGGTTATGAGGAACCAAGTCAGAGAGGGAGGCATGATCATGGCTACCTTCCATCGGATGGCCCATACAACAAGAAAGAGTATGGCTTTAGGTCTGAGTTCAGGAATTTAAATGATTCATCTTTCCTGGATCCTTCTGATGGAAGAGCTGATACTTATCCTAAAAAATTCAGCAAGGGCGGTTTTTGGGAACAACAACATGCTGTTCATGAAGATGTGACAATGGGTCTTCGTGATCTGAAGGGGGTTCGTGAGGACTATGTTAGCAGATCTGGAGGTGGGTATGCTGGATTTGGACCGAAAGCCTCGCGAGACTACGATCGTCCAACATTCAAAGAGAGCTATTGTTTTGGGAGAGATGATGGCTCACTGACTTATAGAAAAAGGCCTAACAGTCCTCTGTTAGCAGACCGTTTGTTTGGTGTGAGCCCCCCTAGAGAAAGATCAAGAATGGAAGTTGATACTTTTGATTTGTCACCCGAAAGAATGTTAAGAAGAAATCTTGTCATGGTTAATGATATGGATGGACGAAATGCTCATAGAAGAATGCAATCACCCAGTGATGGTGATGAAATGTGGACAAACGAAACATATGAGCCCATTGAAGAAAGCAGGCGGGTTTTACATTCGAAAAAGCGAGTTGCTGGGCCTTCTGATTATAGACCGCTCTCACAGAAACCATCTAGAAATGATGGATGGGGTGTACCAAGGGATTCTCGTGGGCATATGGATGGTGGTCATGGGACTAACTTGAAGAAAAGGCTGAGGCCTGGTCCTTCAAACTCCCATGGTCCATTCACTGTGGAGAGAAAGCAAGAGTATTTCAGGCCCCATAAAAATTGGAAGAGGGATCAAGAATATACGAACATTAACCTGAATGTACGTGATGAAGGTGTCCTGGTTGACGCTGCTCACCCTGTGAAACGTGATCCCCCAGAAGATTCTGAGGAGTTTAAAACGCAAGTTCATAAGGCCTTCCTACGCTTTTCTAAGCTGTTGAACGAGAGTCCGCACCAACAGAAAAGGTTTCGAGATGACCAAGGGAAATCAAGCAAACTTCTGTGCTGCGTATGTGGCAGGTCTGTTTTCTTATATGACTCTGGGAGCTAAACGCTTGATTGCACATTATATTTTGATTCTAAATACCTCCTTTTCATTTCACGTGCCTCTGCAAGCCATTAGGAAGAATATTTTATGAACCTGTATTAGGAACAGTGTCTTATTGATACAGCATCAAGCAAGAATGAATGAATCTTATAAGGTGTCAAAATATGCCTCTTCAATATGAAAAGTGAGGGTAATACAATATCCATATGCCCTTGTTCCCTATATTAGGATGGTGACTTGGACACCTGACATGGATTTATTCCTTTTCGGTAGATTGCAAGTCTCCAAGGTAAGAACACAAAGCAAGTCATGCATAAGATTTTTTTTTTTTTGCAGAGATATTCTCTGTTAATTTAGTAGTAGCAGCATCTTCTTCAACAGTAGCAGCTCCTGGTTGAACCTGCTCTTCAGGATATCCAGAATACCTTCCAGTATGTTGATAACTGTTCCCAGGGAAAGAAGGTATTCAAGTATGAGCGTTCAGCAGTTTCCAGAATACGGTTTCTGATGCTTATTTAGCGGATCTCTGCTTAATATATATATATATATATATATATATATATATATATATATATATATATATATATATATATATATATATATATATATATATATATATATATATATATTTTTCTAACCACTCATCTTGCTTTGGGATCCGTGAAAGATATAAAGGTCACTTTGAGATTTGTGCATCACAAATCTCAAGGCAAGATGAGTGGATAAAAAGTTGGTGCACCACTATTCATTATGAACTTAAGTTCATATATATATATATATATATATATATATATATATATATATATATATATATATATATATATATATAGAGAGAGATATAAACTTAAGTTCATAATGAATAGTGGTGCACCAACTTTTCTAACCACTCATCTTGCTTTGGGATCCGTGAAAGATATAAAGGTCACTTTGAGATTTGTGCATCACAAATCTCAAGGCAAGATGAGTGGATAAAAAGTTGGTGCACCACTATTCATTATGAACTTAAGTTCATAGGAGCCTTACTATATATATATATATATATATATATATATATATATATATATATATATATATATATATATATTTGTCGTGATGTTAGATTCAGTAGTAAGTTTACAGATGGCGTTTCTCCATCTTGCGAACTGATTTATTCCATAGGTTAAAGGTGCACGATACAGGACATTGCCTGTATGATGAGTGAATTCATGGCACTGAAGGAATGCAGGCTGATGGGATTTACTGTTCCTATTTGACAAGTAAACCTTTTGTAGAATAGTTATTTAATGCTAAAGCTGAATAATGAATGAAAGGGCTTGCTCTTTGACATACTAGTACTTTTATACAATCAGCGAGTAATGTCTGAATACTTTTCTGAACAAGTATGCAAGAATTCCAGAGCTGAATATGCCAAGATGGGGTTTAGCACTTTTTATGGGGAAGAACATTTGCTTGTTGGGCATCCAGTAAGTGATCATGTGGGATGGATAAGCCAATTTGGGTTTTAAAACATTTTATTGGCTTCTAAGTCGTACTTGTTTTTGTTGACGGGGTTCTTCAACTGCCATGCTATTTTGTGAGTTCATCTTTCCAGCATATATATTGATCCTACTTGTCCCACATCCTGGGTAAGGATATGTTCCTTTCACTGTCGTCAGTTGGTGATGTTTCCTTGCGATATAAGCAGCTATTTTATAATGTAAACCTTTGACAAAATAGTCTATATGGGCTACCTTGGAGAGTTTCCATAAAGTTGATCACATATGGTTTGCTGCTATTGTTTTAAGATCTTTAAAGTTCTTAGCTTCAAATTTAATTTATATTAGCTTTTGCCTGTTCAACAAGCAACAGTTAACTGTTTATGTAAGGTTTTGCTGTTATGTGCCTTATCCATTTATGGTTTGTTTTTGCACAGACAAGTTACCATTAGTTGTAGTTCAGATCTATCAGTATTACATAAGTGAGATTAACTTTTCCACTTTTATCACCTGGTTTTGGCCCACTCCGTGTTCTTGCGTACCCTGCCAAGGTCTTCTTCGGTCATGGATATGGATTCGGCTTTTGCTACCAATGCTGAAGAAATCCTGTCTCAGCCAGAGACTCTTAAAGAAAAAGGTAATCTGGACGAGTGCAAAAGAGAACTTCATTTTGTGAGACATTAAGAACCTGGACTGGTGGTCAGGTTAAGGTTCAGGTTCAGGTTCAGATTGCCTTTGGGTCTGGCCCTCAATAGGTTATCACAGGACATGATTTTAGGTTGCCACTACAGGATAATCCTGGGACAGGATTTTAGGTTACATAGTGTTGATTTGGTACCAACTCATTCAAAGGGCTATTTCACTCTGCCGCAGGTTGAAAAGTGCTTTATTGATTCCATGGGAGAAGACGTCGGATATGACAGTCTGCAATTAACTTCTGAAAATGGGAAAAAATGATTTTAGAATGCCAATACATACCTGTGCTTATGGGAGTACATGCCCTGTCACTTCGTCCTAGTATTGCTGCTTGACGGCCCAAAACCAAGTGTGCATTTTTCATGTGTGATTTGTTCCACTCTTACTCCTGTCAGTATATGAAGCTTGAATGCTTGAATATAGTAATCATGTTTTCGTGATGTCAATTGGAGCAGTTTCTCATGTCACCTACTTTAGAGCTTTAGATGCTTTTGAAGTTTTCTTATCCTTTATGTGTTCTTGATTGACTTTGTCTTTATTCGTTCTAATCTACACTATGCAATCATAATCTACACTATACAGTGTTTCTTCTATTCATGAACTGCTTTACCTTATGATCTTTTTGGCTTGATATTTGTACTATAATTACTCAAATTACTATGATTTGTTAATTCGGAATTCTTTTTCAGCCTTTCGAAGGAGTTCTTGGATGTACACGGCCTATTGATTCATTCCTATCAAACTCGCAAGGTAGGTTTAAGAACAGAACATTTGGGCTTTCACAAAGCACTCTGTGTTCTTAATGGATGGAATTGGCTTGTGGAAGCTGATACTTCCAAGGCCTATAAACGAAGACCTCCAGCAGAAATTAAGGAATTGAAGGAAGATCTCATTCTTTGGGCTCCAACCATCATTGTACATAACAGCTCTGTTGGGAGCAAGAGCAGAAGCAATGAGCCAAAGGTTGTAACCATTGAACGCTTGGAAGAGATACTCAAAGGTTTGATATCTACACCAAAACTTTTCAGTTGGAAATTATGTTCAATATTTTTCTAATCTAGGTGTTGATTGATTAATTCGATTTTATCAGTTCTGCAATAACGAAATAAGTTATTGCCTAGCATTTGACCATTATATTTTCCCGTGCTGTTTCGTCCATGTTATTAAACCTTTTCTTTTACATTATTGGATACTTGAAATTTTTGCTTTTTTAGGAATTCAGCAGCTTTGAATTACTTTTAGTTTTTATTTATGCTTTGTCATCTTAATCTTACTCCTTTTTCGCTGTGTAAAACTTAACAAGATGATATCTCAATATTATTTTATCTAGTACCACCTGATAGTTAAGACTCTCTACCTTGTTATCCTTTTATCTGCCTTAACTAGTATTTTGGGCACTTTAGGATAACTGATTTTAGATATTTCTTTTGTTTTTCCTTTTTGGACACTGCTTAGAGTAATCAATCTATGTCACACTGCAATATATTTTGGTTCATAATTTTTCGTTTGCAGTGCACATCATCTGACTTTAATATATCTATGTAACACTATTTCATTGTATATACGATGCAGAGATGGGATTCGATGCTGGGAAGGTTCGTGTCTGCATAGGTAAACCAGCTAACCAGAGCGTGCTTGTAGTAAAGTTCTCGCCTACTCTCTCTGGGTTGCAAGAAGCAGAAAGGCTTCACAACTTTTATGCTGATAAGAATCGGGGTAGGCAAGGATTTCAGGAGATCACTTCTAACCATGGCAACAGAGAAGCTCGAGTAGAAAAAGATGAGGAGCTTTTATATGGATACATGGCGGTTGCTGAAGATTTGGATAAGCTCGATCCAGAAACCAAGAAGAGAAGTTTAGTCAAGAGCAAAAAAGCCATCAAGGCCGTTGCAGACGCCCCCCTTAAAATTGACTAGGCTGGAAGAAAGTAGGTACCTAGCTGCTTACCAGTGTATTCTTGAGCTAATTGTAATAGGAAATAGGTACCTAGATCCTAGCTGTGAGCTATTTTGAGCGGATGATTATACATTGTGTCTTTTATTTTTCACTTTTTTAAATTATGTAGGATGGTTGGTGAAAGGAATGACCATGTTTTTGTAGTAATGCCTCATTCATGTTGCTGCATGTCCTAGTTGGCCTTTTCTGGTACTTAAGTTGGTACTCGTGTTCTCAGTGGAGACGGCATGCTTCAAATGAGTACCTTTGGTTTTTTGCATATTAAGATCTTATTAGCTCCTTTGCGATGTTCTGAATGTTTTCCTTCTTATGTGAAACAGAAGAAAACAAATGCGTGTCGAATTTTCCTTCTTATGTGAAAGAGAAGAAAACAATGCGTATGATAATCGACGGTCTTGACCCATCACTTACAGCTCACCTTTTGGTCTGATTCTGCGTATCAGCAATCAGTGGATTCCACTATGGTGTGTAATCTCTACGTTTTTTGTGATATTTCTCGGGCATTTCTTTCTGTAGTTAGTCCAGCATGTACTAAGTTGAAAACGGAGTAATTAGTAAAGCTTGTTGCAAGATGCAAACAAAGTGGTCACCGTCACCATAACAAGAAACCAAAAATAAGTATCAGTCATTGTTTCAATTCTCATCTCATCAGTCAGCATGGCAAGATAACGGAGATTTTCTATATCAAATGTAAAGGTTGAATAAAAAGAATTCTTCAAGGTATCCTCATAACGTGAATTTCAGCAGGAAGTTGATTTTTATGCTTCAGCATCATAACGCCTGTCTTGATTATAGGCTGCTATACTATTCACTAAATAATCAGAAATGTATTACAACATTATTGAGCGCAAGCAGACGAACGTGCGCATACAAAGGTCTAAATTCCCAAAGAAAATGAATCAAAACTATTACATTTAACAACATCCAGTTAACATCTCCATGATATAATAGTTTCCAACAAAAAGAAAAGGAAAATAATTCTATCTAGACTCTAGTGCAACAAAGAATTCAACTTGAAGATTTCTTAATTGGGCTCATTTCTTATTGCTATGAACATAAATATCTTCTGATGTCGAACACAGAGTGTTAAGCTAAGTCTTTAGCATGTCATAACTCGTAGCATATGCCAGAATCACATAAATATTAAAAAGGATTTTTCCCCCTCCATACTATTTTTAAAAAATATACATACAGTTTCAGGAAAAGGAAGTGGTTAATCTGCATATCAACAAGGTTTACCATCTTAAGTCATCCATCATTGTCTCGCTAATCTCTTTGTTGCGCAACTATTTCTTATAGATACATAATAAGATTCAACTACTGAATAAAATCAAGGGAAGGCTTTATTTAACTTAAATTAGAAAGGCAAGCATAAATAGGAGATATACATAATTCGGAGCCAACTATAAATTGCCAGCCCCATCAGAAGAACAAGGTCAGAATGCTACTATCCCCAGACTATGCATTTATGCTTTTCTCCCATATATTCTGGAACAATGGATTCTGGGATATGCAGATGAAAACTGTTCTGCTTCTGATATAAGAATTAAGGCGTCAGCATCAGCTTCGCTCCCTGCACTCTTCGAACTCTTAAGGTTTTATACGCTTCAAGAATTGTGAGCAGCTTCTTAAATGTGGCTATTTTCATAGGCATCAGTCCTCTGCAAGAGCATAGACAACAGCAGTTCTGCTAGGGGCATAGACCATGAAGGAACAAGGCCTATCATCATACATTCCGTCCTGCATCCTCAAAGAAAGGAGGTTTTCAAGTTCCCCAGTAAAGTCAAAATGTCATTCTCAAAACAGGCTGAAATAAGTACTTACATTAGTGAAATACTCTGCAGTAGAATCAACTCGGCTGAATCCACCAAACAGTTTATCATCAGAATCTAGAACCATCTGGAGTAAGGATAAATATTGTTAACTTCCAATTCATACCTTTCAATATCAGGTAGAATGCCACTTTTTAAAGAGAACCTAGAGGGAATGGGAATGGGACATATGACCTGGATTTATCGAGCATGCTACCTCTTGCAAGTTACCCAGTACCATAGGTACTTAATAATCACTACCAAATTCTTGAGGTAAGCAATTATTCTAATTATTTGACTACAATTACATGTTATTGTATCCATAGATATTACTTAGTCCAGTGTATTGTATCCGTGCATCTTTACTTTATAGGTCAATGCATGAACCTGACATGCCAATTACGGAGAGGGACTATTACTTGCCCCAGTTGACATGACAATTATGAAGAATAGCATATTATTCCATCTCTTCTTTATTTTGCCTAAATTGGGGTTTTACCAATTAGCAGCAGGACACTTAAACTTCACACATTGTCCAGCACTTGCCTATAGACCCAAATATAATAAATAAATCTATCAGTTAGTGTGTCGAAAAGCTGAAAAGCCAAAGGATACCTCAAATTGCATCTGACAGGAAACATTCAGCTAAAAACCAATAAATATTTTCTGACGATACTTCATATATGTCTGAGGTGATATAAGAAATAAGAAACTGGAGAGAAGATATTGAATAATCAACCTACAGAAGATATATGGAGCACTGAAAGTAGAATTATCTGACTACTACTTTGTGGTCAAATGATACATACCTTGTACTTTCCAGGCTTAAAGCAACCTACTCGGTAGTCGAAATAACTATTACTCCAGTGAAAATTGAAGACAAATACCAAGTCTCCTCGTTCAAATACAATGACCTTATCACCTTCATCTTTCCTAGATATATATTGGTGATCTGAAGTCATGAACTGCAAAATTTCCATGGTTACATTTATCATTATGTCATAATTTTCTTTTTTTTAAAATATATTAAAGTTGCACCAAGCATTGAAGTCAGTGAACACTTATCATTTCACAGTTCTGCAGCACAATGAGTTAAATTTAGAGGTTGAATTAACATGTATCATCAACAAACTGTGGTATGTCCGCAGAAAAATAGTTATTAAGCACATTTCAGACTGTGTTGTAATAACTAAACTCTGATTGTGTTACAATTGTATATAAAACTTGGATCTCCTAACTTTCAACAAACAATTTAATGAATATAGAAACAGAAAGTAAAGTATAATTAAGCTGCCTTTATGCCTCAGGATTCTGCTCTGATTATTGTAGTACACAGCATGTGATCATGAAAGCATTATTTGGTGGATTATAAATTAATATTGGCTGTTCTTTGTACATGGAATTATTTTTATATTCATTAAACTGGAAATCATAAAACATTGACTAGCAGGAACAAATATTCTGGAAATTCTGGATATGAAAAAACAATAAATATGGATAGTAACTTCAAAAAGCAAAACTCTGCTTCAGAAACTATCCACCAAGCAAAATCAAAATCCACATTTGGACAAAGAGATTCCAACTAACAGATTAGTTGTCTTCTGCCAAAATAAATGTAGTAGATTGGTGCTGGTTTCACTAGAATACATACATTATACTTCTCCTCAAGATGCTGCATTGCTTGATCAAATTCTTGCATTCCACGATATCTTAGATAATCTGCATCTCCCTGGTTACAGTAAAAGAAGTTTGCAATTTATGCTCTCATATAACCATGATAAATTCAGGGGGAAAAAACAACTTGGTACCCCAAAAAAGTAACTTAGAAGGTGCAATGGGTAGTTCCAGTTATGTTTATGTTTATCAGATTTGGATACAACTGAAACTAGCAATCTGGAGAAAAGGTCCACACTATCATTGACTGTACAGGTTGGGTTCAGGCCTACTCTTTGCTGGCATAGACCAGTTCTGCTAATTATTTACCAAACTTGAAAAGTTCTTTTTTTTAATTGGTATTGTCAGGTACCCTTTCCAGCACAGACATAAGAAAGTTTGGGTCTCAGTTTAGACATTAGAGTCAATTTCAATAATCTAGATTGTCACCTGAGGAATAAGGCAAGTAATTTTCAGATAAGACCTACTCAATAGGCCAACCGACAGGAACAAAACACGCCAAACAAATTAACAGCCAGACAACAAGCCTGCATATCTCATTATATATTGTGCCAATAATGTGCCAATAATCCATATGAAAAAGAACACACACGTAACTAAATCTTCTATCAATTGATGACTTAGCCAACGTCTTGCATACCAAAGCCTATATATCAAAATCATTATGTTTATACAATCAATCAGAGAATGCTTGTCACATTTTTATCTCAAGAAATTTTATCAATTCTTGGGTTTGAGCAGATATAAAGCCTATTATCTAAGACTTTTCAGATTTTATAAGGATGAGAGCATGTGTGAACATGTATGCTTTTGACCGCATTTCCTTATTGTTGAACTCTACACAGAAGCTGTGGCCACTGAACAACGAGTTCAAGCAATTTGATGGACTAATAAGATAATAAATACCAGCAACTATTCCCTTTGCTTGCATCTTCTTCGATCTTGCAGTGCAAACTATATTGAGCACTTAAAGCATGAACTTATTGATATGCACTTGGAAACTTACTAGATCAAACCGACGACGACATTTGTCATAGCTATTATTATTCCCTGGTATCACTGATCCATTTGGTAAATGCTGGTCACCCCTGGGAAAATCTATCCACTCTGCAAAGACAAAGATGGAAGGGGAAAAAGTTAGATTAAAGCCTTATACGACCATGATCTATTCTAATAGATATAGAGAATAAAAATACGCATTAATTTACTTGTTTTACCTGGATGTCCAAATTCATTTCCCATAAAATTGAGATAACCTTCTCCACCTAGTCCCATAGTTATCAATCTGATCATTTTGTGTAGAGCTATCCCACGATCAATCCGGGGAGTGGATGGTCTATCCAGAGCCATGAAATCATACATATCCTGTAGTATGTAAAAAAAACGACATAGAGATGAAATATATTTCAGATCACTTTAGCTTATTATAAAAATAAAAGAAAATTGGCAAATATTTCTGCAAAATGTTCATTTTTAAACATGGACATGCAAGAACTAATGTAAATCTTGTTTGCTAATTACGACCAAAAATTAATAATGCATTGTCATGAAAAGATGAGATGACATGTAATTGTGTATTAGATATTATTGGTAATTTGGTATTAGTAAATTTAGTAGATATTGTGAGATGTGATTATATATGATATTATCTTATACCTATTTTGTAATATCCTCCTAATCTCTATTTAAGGGAGGTTAGGGTTAGATGAACGATGAACTTTGTCTTTTCTATTTCTCTACATGGTATCAAAGACTTCTTAATCCTAGAGAAACCTCTTGCTGCTTCCTCAACCTCGGGGTCGCCGAGGGGGTTTGCACCGCCTCCATGCTTCCCCTTGGCGGTTTCGACATCTTTAGCTCCAACTACTACTTTGGTATCACCAATTCCTAAATCCTCAAAAAAAACCCTCCAAAATAACACCCCTACCCTACCCCCCCCCCCAAAAAAAAGAAAAGATAACTATTCACCGGAGTATTGTTCATCATAGCGTGAACAGTAGTCATATCCCTGTTCATCACGTGAATAATAGCAAAGTAGTTGTTCATCATGCCTGCTCATCCTCGGTCGACTTTGACAATTATCGCTGCTTCCTCAATCGACTCCGCCTCCAGTTAAAATCATCTTTCTCTTAGAAGGATGTCGAAATTAAGATTGAGCGACCAACCGAGGGATTGATCAATCAAGGATTTTTCTTTATTGTTTCTACCGGCTGACCCGCCTAGGGTGTTTTGTTCTCATTTGTAACAAGCTGGGCATGTATAGAATATATGCTTCAGCTTGAGTGGGAGTGTTAGATATTGTTGATAATTTGGTAGCAGTAGCTTTAGTAGATATTATGAGATATTATTGCAATATTGTGAAATGTGATTAGATATAATTTTATCTCATACCTATTTTATAATATCCTCCTAATCTCTATTTATGAGAGGTTAGGGTTAGATGAATAATGAACTTTGCATTTTCTATTTCTCTACAATTTACTGTGTGGACAAGTTAATGCATTGTTATGGAACAATAGCTTCCAGAATATTTTGGTCAAGCTGGCATTGGATTAAGCTTTTGTTGTAAAACTTATTAAAAGCTAGTAACTGTTCTAAAAGTTATGAAGTAAGCATATAGTAAAGAGGGTACATTTCATGATAATAAACAGGAAGATTTTAAGGAATAAACAACCTTGTCCATCAGCCAGAATGCAATAGTCTTGTCACCAACAAGAGCTTGATCATGGCTTTCAGCATATGCAACACACTTCTCTGACCACCTTCTATTAGTAAGGGTGTGAACGATGTCACCCATCTTCCAGTGCTCATCCTGTAACCTGTACAAAACAATAGAAAATACAACTAATGCTTAGGTGATCATTACCAATCCAGTAATCACAAGAACATAGGAACAAAATTATTAAAGCTTTTTACTCTTTAAACAAATGCAGGTAAAAGTAGTTAAAAGGTTTCCCATATATGACAAAGTAATATATAGTATAAAATAAAATAAAAAGGCCTTGATCAAGTGGCGACTCTTTATGGTATCAAAAGCACATGTCTTCAAGAGGCTATGGTTCAAAGCTCATATTGACAATTTAAAAAATTAACACCAAGATAAAAACTCCATCTCCTGACACCCAATGGCTGACATGAAGGTTTCCTAGCATACATTGTCAGCTCAGAACCCATAAACTAGTGCTTTAAATAAAATGTTTGTCTAACACAGAAATCAAGGGTCAATACATTTTTGTATTCTTAACTGTTGGTAAGTTATTCACATGTTGATGTTGTTTTCCTAATGTTAACTTCAGTTGGCCTGAAATTTGTGTCGGGGAAGATAAGATGCAAACGAGATATGTGCATTTACTTGTCCAGATATTTTTTGCTAGGAAGTTCTTATGTAATCTTGAAGCTATTGGGATACATTCAGAATTATATGAATGCTGAACCTGGCAGATTAATTAGATCCATGATGTTACTTGCGAATATTGACGTGCTATGCTTTTCATTCATTAGTTTCTTTTGCATGTTTATTTGTTTTATGATTGCCTGAGATAAGTACATTTGGCATTTTTTCAATGTCTAGATTAAAAATTTTAGATATCTAATTACTGGGACAGACTTTCGCAATGCATACAGGCACACAATGAACTCCATAGCTGATGCTAATTTGATATACCGACGACTTAAGGCATATACATTCTAACTAAATAGTTACTTGACTATGGTATTTATCTTTTCAGATTAAAGGATTTAATACCAAAATTCTTGAGTAATGCTTGTTGCTTAGCTCTGAGACTAACACACAGAGAACAGTGAATTGTGGTTCGCACATACACTTGCTATACAATATGTACATCAAGCGCTTCTAACCAACAACTGTCAGACCAATTACAATACCCTTTAAACTAAAATTTTAAAAAAGATCATCATATGCTACTGATGCCTCCATGTTAAATTATTTTACTACCAGAAAACCCATGAAATTAGCTTTAAATTCAATTCAATAGTATCATCTGAAAGCCAAAGTTTATCTTGAAGGAGACCAGTGAAATGCTTACTTGAGAATTTCGATCCACTTATCAGCAACTGCCATATGAAGGCGATAATTAAAACCAACCCCACCATCTTGAACAGGGATGCCGAATGTTGGCATCCCACTGACCTATATAAGTTACAACATAAGCTATTAGTAAAGTGATACATTGTCCACATTATATAAATGAATAGCACGTAAGCCAACTTCCATTGATGGTTCAAGTAATGCAATAAGAAATAAGCCATTTAAGAAATCCCTTTAAAAAAGAAACTAGAAAACTCAGATGTGTGCTCAGATAATTCTCTAGTTCTTATTCTGTGAGGACCGCCACAAGATAGAACTTTAAAAATAAACCATAATCTTTCTTAAGCCACCCATATCAATTACCAATCATGTCGAGCATTCTAAAATGGTTTGATACAACATCAAGACAATAGAGTATGAGAACTTACATTTATAAGTATAGTTTAAAATAGTAATCACTATGAAAAGAAGTAAGATTTAAATTCACTGAACAATCTCCCTTGCTAAAGTGACTTCAATAAACAAGGAAATCATATCAACCATAAAAATTCAGAAAATCAAAAATCAAAAAAGGAAGGAAAAAAAAGAAAAAAGGTTGCAATCAAAGTAAGCGTTATCAGAACTGTGATTTACTAGTTAATATGCTATAAACACTTGTAGATAATTGTGGTAACCTCAAATAAAAACATATGATTTAATTGTGTCCAAATTCACTTGAGAGTGACATTTTAACACCTAAATCCTTGAGAGTACAGTCTAAGTGTATTCTAAGTATTTTAGGCGTAAAAAAGACAGAGTGGTCAACCGGTGTCTAACCACAGACATGGCAGATATACTGCCTGAAAGCAGCACAAATTCAGTAGATGATATTATATTCTAGCACCAGGCACCTTGAGTCCAGGGCTCAAACCTCATCACTGACAATTCTTTCCTATGAAACAATTCATGTTGAGAAAGAGAGCTCTCTGCTTGGGCCAAAGGCCCACCAGCGTGACGGTGAGTGTTAATATTATTGTTTCATATACATGATTAGACTAACCCAACGACTCAAGTTTCCGGGTAGGGCGTCAGATAAAGATCACCTTGTTACGATTTTCGTCATGTCTCAGAGAATATAAATAATGTAAGATCATCAGTAAATAGGAAGAGAGCAGTTACATCTTCACCAATGGTGACAGCCTCAGGGAAAAGCCCATGAATAAGATCATTCACCAGCATCAAATAAACCACTGCATCCACATCAGTAGCGAATCCAAAATACTCGTTGTAATTTCCCGTAAATACTGTCTGTGAAGAAATAAAGAACATGAGTCAAGGTCAATAAATCCAAATGATGGCATTAACAATTTATGCTCACTCCAGTAAATAAATCAATTTAAACCTTCATGCACTTAAAAACAATTTGCATACTATCGGCTTAATTTTGAAGTATGTAAGTGGGGATTAAAGTGATTACTGTGGGATTTCAGTCCTAACCCTAAGGAACAATTCAACGCTATTTAGTCTAGAAGAAAAGGGACTTTAAGAGAACCCAACGTTTAGTAATAGCGGCTACTGTCACCTGCAACCCATGGTGAGTATACATCATTGAGGTCACGCCATCAAATCTGAATCCATCAAACTTGTACTCGTCCAACCACCATCTTGCATTAGAAAGTAGAAATCGCAGCACCTTTAGTAGAGAAGAAATTAATCAGCATCCTCCAAGAAACATTATGTAAAACAATGAAACACTTCATTATGTTTCAATTATGTAATTTCTTTTTTCATACTTCCCAACTTCCGTAGTTGAAAAGGCGAGAGTCCCACATCCAGTGGTAACCTCGCGACCCAGAGTGGAAGTAATGGGTGTCTGTTCCATCAAATTGGTTCAATCCATCCAAGACATTGTTCGATGCATGACTGCATAAACCAGCAGCAAGTGACATGTAAGAATAACATCAAATTTCTTCAAGAGATGCTCCATAAACAAGCGTAAGAAGAAGAAAGAGATGAAAAGAAATGGAAAAAAGTACACAATACAAAACAGTTATACTCTTAACAGTTATTAGAATACGTTAGTTATACTCTTAACAGTTATTAGAATACATTACCCTTAATAGTTATAACTGAATCATGTGATGTATGTAACAAGAAAGACATTAAAAAGATAGATTGAGCAGAAGGAGGAACAATGAGGTGACGACACAAATTGTGTTCATGCAGACATGATGATACAATATACATTTAGAAGCTACCCCGATCAGCAATATTTAGAAGCTAGCCTCCTCGACTGTATCCATTTAGGTGATGGCACAACATCAATTGGCATTCAGAACAAAAGAAGATATCCATCTTGTCTATTTATTTCCACCTTAAGGCCAAAGTGAATTAGCTAATAAAGCAACTTGCAATGTGCCAAATTTCTTACCAGAAAAAATAATTTGGCTACAAATTTAAGAATGAGTATTTATCTTCAATATATCATTCAATAAAAGATGATTCCCTTGTTTAGCTTTTGTATCGCACGAAACAACATATTCCTCACAACTGCAAATTAAATGCAATCTAACTTCCTATGTATGAATCGGTTCCAATACTTAAAGGAGAGTTCAGAAGTCACCTATGAACAATGTCCATGAGAACAAGCAGACCAAGCTCATGAGCTTTATCAATCAGAGATTTGAGCTCATCTGGAGTTCCAAAGCGGCTACTAGGTGCAAAGAAGTTGGTAACATGGTACCTGTAATTAATGTTTTCAGACAAAAGTTAAGATCAAAGATAAAACATCAATGGACCTAGAATAATATGAGTGTTACCTATAAGACCATTGCACGAAATGCAAGACAAATGGATCCCATAGGAACACAAAATTATGCATTCACAAATTTATGCCATTTAATTGATGCCATGAAAGACTCAATAGACCTCTGCAGCAAGCTTTTACTAACCTTTATTTTTATAGAGTCAAGATTCATACTCATACTTGTTTGAGTATAAAATTATAACCCTTTACCCTCACCACAACTTTGGAGTTTCAGTTTACGGGCCGGTAGCTCGACATGGTATCAGAGCAACTCAGGTTCAAATCTTATTTGCCATGAATTTCTAAAGCAGATTTATATTACACCGCCCAGTGGGTCCAGGTTTCGGCCGATAAAAGAGAGCTCAACCTGCTGGGACCTGTTAGACTATAAAATTATAATAACTCTCAACCTTCACCACAACTTCGGAGTCTGGATGTAGTGGCAAAGACCTTTGACAATACTAAATGGAATTACCAAATTAACAACGCTGAAAACAAACGATCCCAAGAAGTCAGTTAAATAATGAACCTTAAATTAAAGGTGCCCTAAACAAAACAAGTGTACATCTTAAAAATGATGCTTATGTAATATGGATGTATGTGAAAAGAAAAAAGAAAAAGAAGGGGCTGTTCACCAAGAAGAGGATGTGAAAGATTTTACTATAACCATGGAAAATTAATTCATAATTTGCTTCTATCTGAAGCTACTAATGATCAGGCCGGGCAAAAGGAACACAACCTCCCCCCACCCACCCACGTGCACTTCATGACATCTAGAATTTGGAATTTCACAATATAAGGGTTACTCTAACCAGCATCATTTGGTAATAATCAACTTGAAGACATAATAAGTTGATACTAATAAATGAAACTCTAGAACTAAGCCACAGAATGCAATCTAGCAAATTCCAACCTGCTCCTTAAACAACAAAAACTGCAAAGCATGATAATGCACATAAGAACCTTGGCGTACAGTAGTAAACAGAAATTGCAGGTGAACTGGAGGGAGCCTGTAAGAGGTACACAGGAAGTCTATATTTGGTACATGCCAACTGACCATATTATAAGCTAGTCACAGTCAGATCAGCTAGCATGTATTGCAATTGGCAAATAGTCAGGTAAATATAGGAGGCTGTAATTTCTGACTATTCTCAGTGTTAGAACGAAAATTACTAGCTCTTTTGTCAGAAAACCACTACAAGAAGTATCAGAGAGAATACCCAAAGCTTGCATAATATGAATGTTCCTGAATGGCCATTATCTGAACAGCATTGTATCCAAGTCTTTTAATTCGAGGTAGCATGTCATCTCTGAAGCTAGTATATGTGTTAATCTTGGGTTCCTACAAATCACAATCATGGGAAATACAACATGAACATAAGCTTATAATAGAACCCAAAAAAAAAAACACGATTAATTTCTTTCATAGAGATGAAAAAAGGATGTGATCAAAATGGAAGGTAACAAAGACAAATGCAACAGCAAGACCAACCTAAGGAAATACAGATTTTTACCATGATATATACATGTGTGTCGCATGCTGAATAAGTACCAGAATAATATATGTCTCCATAACTTTTACATACAAATTTTGCAGTAAAAACAATGACCATTGCTTCCAAATAACTTAAGTTATAGAAAATTTAGCCTTCCCAGGCAATCAGCTATAAAAGACGAACCGAGGTCAGAAAGCTTGGCATGCTTCAGGTAAAGGCATGCTTCAGGTAAAGTACCTTTCTTTTTTGAGATACACAACAAATAATACATCAAAGAGGGAAATATGATGAATCAAATTCCACTGGAGATGGGTAAAGGCACAGCAAGCATACCGTGCTACTCATTCCGACGTGTGACTCATAAATCCGTAGTGATTTGGGAGCTTTTGGTTGGGGATGCTGGAATACATAACGTTCCTGTAGCATAATACAACTCTCAATAGGAAATACTTAAATTAAGAGGAAACAAGCAATTCTGGAACATTTTATTGAGTCTAGAAGGATGTACTCCATACCTCTTCAGGAGGATCATAATATATTCCATTGTATGGTATTTCACCTGGGGCCTGAACAGAAAACTTTATCCAGGCGGGAATGGAGTCTTTAATGCCAGATGGAGTATCCATGCGAATCTACCACATAGTTAATAGCATTAAGTTAGCAGTGAGAATATTGGTCTTTGCATAAGAGATTCATCTAGTATTATATTAAATATATAGTTTATTCCTGGTGCTTCACCCCATCTATTTTCACATATCAAAACGATGATGAAACCACATGATGTGTGTGTGTGTGTGTAGTCCGCCAGTATTTACATTCTACTAATTTCTAAGATCAGTGATGGTTTTTCTATTGATTGTACTCGAACATGAACACTTTCAATCTGCAACAGCCAATACCTGATGAGTTCCTAACTTACAGGCTCCCAACTGAAATTATGTAAGAATTATAACTCATAGCATGCGATGCTCAATTAACATGCAAAAACAATTAGTTGTTCATAGCTAACAATGTCAATCTTCATGTTAAAACTGCTAAACAGAACTATACACATTGGCATGAGAAATACAATAAATTGCAAACTCTTAGGGATTTTACAAGTTGGAGGGAAAAAACAACATATCATTTTTTACTGGTAGATGGTAAGATTATATTGAACATAGATAATCTCAATTTCGTATCTGTTTTTACAGGATAAGATATTATCTGAGTAAGTATCACGAATTACGTTATATATGGAAAGCATGCAGATTGCAACAAAACTAAAAGAGGCATTGCAATTCCTTTGTTACAGTTATTGGGCAACCAGGACTGCAGACCTACAGAAAATCAAACTATTAAAGCCTGTGATTATTGAACATCTATGAAATTGAATACCTTTACACGTGAGCCATGAGGAATAGGAGATGAGTCATCAGCATTATTTGGCAAAAATATCTCCCAAACACCAAATTCATTCTGTAGTCAGTTAATTATGAAATGTCAGCATAAATATTAAATTCTGACAGAAATATAATTAAGAAAATAATGGTCTATATTACATGAGAAAAGAAAATCTTGGTTAGACACATCAAAATTTATTCCTCATACATCAAAATTGAACTTCTGCGGAAAGGGGGAAAACATTTCAGGAACCAGTAAAAATTATTAGCCTTTAGCGTATTTGTCAAGTATCAGATAATCGGATAACCCCACATGCAATTCATCATGCTGCTGCCAGCACAACCTTTGAGTTGTTTATACATGCCAGAATGTTAAAGGCCTCTCTTATGAGGCATAAGCTAGTGATACATATTATGAATCAGTTATTAAACATATTTAGGATACTATTCCTGTTACAGGAAAAGATCAAAGTTTAAAACATTAAAGAAATGACATAAAGACAATGGTAAAAATATTCTTCCAAGGTTAATAACATCAAGCTGCAAATACATACCTTGGTCATGACATCTGCATTGGGATTCCAGTTGTTGAAATCTCCTATTAATGATGCCGACTAAAAACAGAAACCAAAGGTATGTAATTAGAAGAAAATAGATAAGTCATAGAGGTGCAACAATAGAAAACCAAACATAAGGATAGTGGTGTATATTGTAGTACAGGGAAAAACAAATATTAGCAAGATAACCAATGAAAGTAAAATTCGAACGTTAGTTGTATCAGATAAATTGCATTAGGTCAGAACTCAGTGTGACACTCTTTGTATGCCTCCCATATTTGTAAACATAAATTGATCTCAACTTGAACTTTACTAACAGTATGGTCAAAGGTATCGACAAAGGTTTTATACATTTGCCTACATTGAAATACAAAGTGAAAACAAATAAAAAAGCGAAGCACTATTTTTTTTAATTTTTTTTTTTCATTGGAAGTGCATCGTGAAAATGAGATCAACAAGATTTATTATAGAAGTACTAAAAACATTCAAAGAAAGTACCAGTTGACCGGATATTAACAGAAAAAAGGATGATTCTATTTGTCCACAGAACAGAAGCACGGTCAAGAGTGAAATCTCTATGCTAATAATCATGACATCTGGTTCAGGATAGTGTACCCATTGGGAGGTAGAAAAGTAAAGGCAGATGGCCATAAACAATAAGCACCAATGAAAATGGGAAGCAAAGAACAACAAACCTTAGCTCCAGGAGCCCATTCGCGATAAGTAATACCAGTGTCACTGAAAAACAAGTGAGAATTGAGAGATCAATTATTGTAAGCGCTTTTACATGCAATCATAATTTAGTACTGACACTCAGGATGCAGAGGAATGCTTCCAGATGGAAAGCTAAAGAAAGTAATAAAGATTCATATGTGAAATGGAAAATTGCAAATCTATGAATTAAGCCACCAAAGTTTTGGTAGGTTGGGTGATCCCCACGAAACAAGCATCCATTTCTAGTTAAAAGAAGGCTTTTCCTAGATTGGTCCCTTAAATGATGCATAATCAGAAAGAACTCCCAAAAGGTATGATCTGTGATTGAGCCCCAGAAATATAACAAAGTGCTTGCAGTTAATCCCTGTGGTAACATTTTCCATCATATGTTTTCCATATATCCACCTTCCCAGCCTCTCCTTTCTAATGGCTAAATATATTTGAACTGGTCAATAACCACTAAAGCAAAACAATCATGAAAGAGACATGAGAGGAAGGGTAGAGGTACAACAGACAGAAAAAAATAATAGGCATAAAATATCTGTGATAGTTCGCAACATCTTTAAACATGGAAAACATGCTTTTACGTTGATTTTGGAAAAGGTGACAGGCTAATCAATATAATTTTTATAATATTCGTTGATTTTCATTATGAGAATTGCAAATTGACAGCTGCATATGGTATAAGGTGCAAAGAAGCAAAATCTTGGTGACTAACTGATGAGGACAAGAAATGATAAATTTTGATTAGTTGATTTTTATTTTAATTTTGAAATTTAAATTTCGAATTTTAATTTAATTTTGGCAGTTTAGATTTGAATTTTGAATTAGG
Organism: Asparagus setaceus; assembly: GCA_012295165.1. Taxonomy (NCBI): domain Eukaryota; kingdom Viridiplantae; phylum Streptophyta; class Magnoliopsida; order Asparagales; family Asparagaceae; genus Asparagus; species Asparagus setaceus. Next base: position 520,378 of record CM022710.1, read on the forward strand.
TTTAGATTTGGTAGTGAGAGATTTGAGGGATTTTCTATTTTGGTAAGGTTTTATTGAGGGATTTGACTATATCTTTTTTATGGTTTGTTTCTATTTTTATTGCACGCTAGGTGTCAGTAGTTTTCTTTATAAATAAGGTTGTATGAGGCCATTGAAAAGGGAGAATAAAGATTTGAATGAAATAATTTTGTTAACTAAATTTTGGTGTGAAGCCTCGGTGTGAAACCCTAGGCCGAGGGTGTGAAACCCTAGGCCCGCCTCTATCTCTTCTCCTCCTCCAAGCTCATCCCCGCCCTCCCAAGCACCAGCCTCCACAAACCACCACGGATCTCCTCCACCCGGCAGCCACCGCCTCTTCCACACCGTGTCATGGAAGCATTTGTTAGCTACACCGTCATCGTCACCACCTCGAGGTCCCTCCTTCGAGGCCTTCGGTTAGGCGAGGGTTTGCTTTCTCCGCGACCAAGTTATTTTTCGTTAATCTCATTTTATTAGTTAATTGCATGAGTATTCCATCTCTAAACTCTTATCATATATTCACTGTTTTGATTACATTTGTGAGTTGAGAGTAATTGAGCATGTGACTGTTAAAATTTGATCTTCATTGTAGAACTTGTGCATGATAATGAATATTGCGATTAAATTGATTGAGAAGGGAATTATTTATAATTGTTGATGCAATTCTTGTTAAATCCATCTGTCACATTAATCGTTTTGAATTTAATTTCCTCAAGATCATGAATTTTGGCTAAACGGTATGCTATTCGATTTTAGATTGCTGATTCTAATAGACCCCCGTCCCGTTTCACATCACTAACTGCTGGAAATTTTGATATAGGCCTAAGATGGTTATAGCACATGTCCTGCCCATATTTTCAACAGTGACCTATGGGATGTCCATATTTGTTAGAATACAAAAAGAAAAGCGATCAAGGTCGAAATATTCAAATGTGCATGAGTCCTTTTCATGAGAAGAATCCAATCATTACATAATAAAATATCATTCGTCTAATGCCAAAAAAAAAAAGGATACTCAGAGCAGTTTCAAAAAGTTCAGAAATAACAGCAAAGCATAGCTCCATATGAAAGAAAATTCATGTATATTTTGTATATCTGAGGAAAAAATAAAAGAGATTACCTGCGGATGAAGCCAAATTTCTCATAACCACGGGAAAATGCATCCAGACCGCCTTCATACTTATCAATCAAATCTCTCATATTCTTGTACTGGCTATATCTGTAACACAAACCATACTAAAGTAAAACTTCAACTAGTTCCACATCGCACTGCTGTGGAGCAGAATCCAAGTTCGATAAAGCTCCTTAAAGGAATTAACCAAATTTTACCATCAATGTGAAGGCAGCTATGTATCTTGACTCAAATACTAGCCAACACAGCTATGCATAAGAAAGGATCTAAACTGGGAATGCTACTTGCCAATTAGGCACTACCTTCTTTGGTCATGCAGTATAAACTAATGTCCCCAAGAAGCAATATTCAAATTTCCCTAAATTAGGACTCTACATGGAACTAAGTTAACAAATTTTGGGAATTAAATGTATCTGTTAGAGACATAATAAGCCAGAGGACAAAAAGGATCATATTTCAAAAGAAAAGCATATATTCAACTGAATTATGTCACACAGTCAAGTGAACTAAAGTATTGCCGGTGAGTCTGCCATGTAAATTCTAAGCCGGATGAAGATAACATGCATTCAACTTACTAACACATGCATGTCAACAACAGTTTAAACAACCGGTAGAACCTCAAAACGCCATTTGAAACATGCACAAGGGAGACAATTTCTCATTTTGGCAAAGAGTGATGTATACAAGAGACCGCCAAACCTTATATATAGCAATAGATTGAGAATGACTATATTCTTTGTCACAATTTGATGTGTAGAATTACGACAGATTACAGGCATAAAACATTTTTTCATTGAATAGTAAATTTTAGAACTAAACTACATGAAAATTTTGTAAACTTGGCACCTCAAGAAAGAAAAGTAAACACTTAAATTAGTCTTTGAAGAACTTTTGCAGATCAGGACCTTATGTGAGTGGCACATTACACAATTGTCTATATTCCATATAATACTTCAACTTAAGTTTACAGTATAATAAAGGGAAAATGTCTTTGAAATATAAGTAGTCATAAAGATGTCCTACCGGTAATCAAGATGTGCACGGTGGTCTTTCAAAAATGGATCAATTTCATATATTCTTTGTCCAGAACCAGGTGGAGGAATAAATCTCTGCTTTGTCTCAAACTTTTCAACTCCGTTCTTCACTTTATCAGGGTGTTTATCACCTTCTTTTACGGCCCCACTACTCATTGACTTGGAAGATGTGAATGACTCCGCAGAATCAGCTTTAGCCTTGTCCTCGGCTGGTAGATCACCTACTTCTTTTAATACCTATGAGATATCCACAAAGAACTTATGTAATTTGCCAAAAACTAAACAGATTAACATTAAATTTTAGGGTTAATAAATAGTTCACGAGTACATTCGGTCCCCATGGAGGCATAAACTAGTTGACTACCAAAGAATCAGAGGAATAAGGGAGGTGAGCTCTAGGACATAATGCTTGTTTGTCTCCTTCATTTCCACTCTAAAATCAAGGAAAATCTACTACTGCTATGATAAAGAATGATACCAACCCTTGCAGTTTTCAGGTCAGTGAGCTGAGCTAAATCATAATGCACTTTACAGGAACTAAACATTGCGAGAGAATGCCCAGATGCACATAAAATGGAAAATTCTTGCATTTGTTTTGTTTCACCTGTTGATCACTTGAAGTGGCTTCCTGGTCCCCGACTGATTCCGCAGTGGATGAAGAGTCGTCGAGTGGAACACCTGGAACAAGCACTTTTCCAGTTGCGGCAACAACTGAGGGTGCAGAATCAGTTTCATAAGAAGAATTACCAGCAAATATCTTCCCTGAAGAAACACCAAATTAATAGAAACTACACAACAAGATAACAAGCTAATCTAAAAGCCAGAAGTGAGCATGCACATCAAAATTTCCATCAAAAAGACTTATTTCCCAACAACAACAACAACAACAACAACAAAATCAACTAGTTGTTTCCTATTAAGACAACAATACTAGGTAACGACAACAAGGCTAAATATTAAAATCTAGTGAGAATCAAGATCTCATCGCTAAAAGTTAATGCTAATGACATTCTAATCTGGTCACCGACACTTCCAAAATATATTTTAAAATTGACGGAAACAGTACACACCAAACACATATTTAAAAGGTTAATTTTAAAAGGGAAAAAACAAACGGGATTAAAATAAAAAGTAGTTCAGAAACGAAAATAGTCAGCAGATCACGCAATGGGTGTCAACAACAAGCTCAATGAAGCTTACTCGAGAGCGATTCATTCCTCAGCATGAAAGAGAGATTCGCACTGTTCTTGCGATCGCCATTAGAACCAAATCGAAGAGGCTTGACCACGGGGAACTTAATCCCTGCGATCGCATACGACATTTTCAGAGAATTTTAGGGTTTGAAGAGAAGAAATAAGACCTTGGAGGTTTTTCTATTTTTTGAGGGCGGTCTTTTTAGAACTTGGGGAATGAATGAAGATCCCAAAGGAGCGGGTGGCGCAGTTCACAGTGTGTCACGTGTGCGGTTCAGAGATGCATGGAGATAGGGCTTGTGGGGCCCACTGGGCCCAGTTCTAGGTGTCAGGTTTCTAGAGAGTAGAGTGGAGTGAAGTGCATGTGGACTGGATCATTAATTTACCAAGTGAAAGAGATAGAACGCCTTTCTGTTTGTCTCTCTTGCCTTTTAGCTCGCTGTTTTTTAGCAAATTAGTTTTACAAACTCACCGCACATTTGAACATTATATCACGGAATATCCATTTCAGATTCCAAATATATTCAATTCAATAACATCGCTCAGAGTTTTGGAACTGTAACTGTTTAGATTATTTAGTTATTATTTCGATCCGGATAAATTTGTTTGGATTGTTTAGTTACCAAATTGGATTACGCAAAGATGGTCAAAGAACATCTCCGGTTGAGGATGCTGAGCCCAGCTGCTAGCTTCATATTTAGACGCAATATATTATTGCAAAATAGAGTTGTATTACGGCTCCATAATAAAATGATAGCATTAGCTATCTTTTTGCTGACATGCGCGTGCATTACATGGCTGTTTGTTTTGCATGCTAACATTTTAGGCATTTGTTTGTACCTAAGCAGCTACGGAACTAAAATGCCAAAAATTACCACATAACATTTAATACAATTTTAACTTCCTCTAAAAAAAATGGTGAAGTCAAGTAAAAGTGAAAAATGGTAACAACTTTAATTAAATGATTTTAACTATATTTACTAATCAATCCTATTTTATCACACTAATCAATCCTATTTTATCACATCAGCTTCACATTACACTTTCAACAATAATTTTATTTTTTAAACAGACATTATATTTCACTTACATGCTGACATGGATATGAAAGTCATTTGCAAAATAATAATAATAATAAGTTACACATTTTCAGTTCACCTTCAAATTGCCAAACATCCTCCACAGCTCAGAACTTCCCATAAACGGTGGCGTACATCATCAAGACATCGATCAGAAAAGTTATTTTTTAAAAAAAACATCGACCACAAAAGCTTATGCATCACGTGTAGTCAGAACATTCTGAGCACAAAACAACCTGGCCCCATTACTCACCAGTCTATTTTTAGCTTTTGTAATGGAGCATCTATAATTATATTCAATCTAGTACAATAATTTTACAAAGCTTGAATGCTACACAGTTTGGATGCTGCCAAATACTACCCACCATTTGCTTCCACACTATATTCTTTCCTTGACTACTGTTGTGCGCAGCTCCGCGAAGGTCCACTCCATGACTATGGTCTCTTTGTGCACTGGCTTGAAGGCCTCTGCTGACTGGAGCTCAAGCCCACACTTGTGCAACATACAGCGACTTATTCTTATGTTTCGCATGTAGAGTCGCTCAGTAAGCTGCAACAGATAATAACTTATGTTCAAAATTCTAGAGAGGGTATAAAGGAAATATGCATTGAGTTTGCTGCAGTGACTTACGTTGGGGCCATCAAACCCGCCATCACAAGCATCACACAGATCCAGGGCTAGCTTACGGAGCAAAGGTAACTGCAAATGCAGTGTTTATAAATTGCAGGATAATGCTTTATTTTGCTTAATTGTGCACAGGAAAGATATAGCACAAAAGCGATCAGATACCTTTGATGCAGCATCATATATGAAATTCCTCCCAATACCTCGTCCCTGAAAATTTTATTCAATGAGAATGAGAAACAGAAACCACCTAGCTCTATCTGGCCAATGCAAAACTCGTGCCGTCCCATTGCAAGAAAACCATCAAGTCCACCTTTTTTCAAAAACGGCCTTTCTTTTAATATCAAGCTAAGTTTGAGGTTTTATCATATTAAGTGAGTCTTGCCAGAGAGAGGCACATCAAGTTTCATGCGACACCAATCACAGATGAGAACTAGAACCACTTAACTACTTACATTATGGCGTAATAAAAGATCTTCTACAGCTTTGCAGTTGAAAAGAGAAGAAACTCCATGTGCAGTCACCTTCCCAGAGTTCTGAAATTAAAAGAAAAAAAAACAATATGATACCATCCATGCTTGCTTGGATCATCAAGAGATAATATAAGCCATCAAACAAAATCTGAGCTAATAGACATAAAAAGTAGTGGGAGTTAGGTGTTAATATGGCTAAAGGACAATAATCAAAATAAACTCAAGAACATCAGACTGGTTCTGTTGCAAGCACTGTCTTACTCGGGTAGACCTTCACCACCAACCCCCATCATCAAAATCACCATCCAGCCCTTCTCATCAAAATGGGGCGACCATGGAGCAAGGCTCTTCGAGAAATTTGACCAGAACATTAAGCTCTCTTGGTGCAAATTCCTTGGTAAGGAGACTATGGATAACAAAGAGACTTAAACATAATCCCCATAGACCAATTGGCATTCTTCAATTTTTCCGAGATTGGGAAGATATAGAAGAAGGGTATAGATAACAGATTTGCTGTAGAGAATTACATTTTAACTCAAGAGACATAAACAAAGCCGAGTGCCAACAAAATATAGTCCAGAAAGTACCTCAGAGGCCACTTAAATATGGCAACTGACTCTCAAGTACACATCACGCCATTATAGTCTAATTTTGTCATTGGAACAAATATAAAAGCGTTAATACTTCTCAATAATTATTGGTTACCAGAATAAAAAAGCTCACACTTTTCGAGCTAACATCAGTTACTAGGCCAACGAGAGAAATTCTAGATCTTCTTGCAACCAACAGCAAATTGTGACTAGATAAATTTTTTTTTCCCTTTCTTCTTTCCTACGAGTTAAGCATAAGTAATAAGAAGTAAGGGCATGAGATCTGCAGGATACTAACTGATGTAAGATTTATTTATCCTTTCTAATCCTGATTGATAAAACATCTGTTACACAAATTTTAGGCCAGATTGTTAGCATTTCTGACAATTGATGAGAATTTCTATAATTTCTCTTGGCAACAACTTACATTGAAAGAATTCAATTAGCTAATCTAAATGGCAGTAGAAGATGTGACAGTTATCATGTTAATTGTGTACTTATAATGATTCTTTACATGGAATTTACATAGTTAACTTATGGTGCGCAACACTAAACAAGAAAACCTTTAACGAGTCTACAAACCTCCAAGTGGATTAATGTCAATCCTGGCCAACCAGATGAAATGATTTCTTGAGAACCTACAAAGTGCAAGAGTAGCATCATATGCTTAATACGTATTACATTAGTGAAAAACATGAATCCAATGAGTATTAGACAGCCAAAAACTGTAGTTAAAAAAAAGATTATGAGTTTCTTACTTGAATCAAGAAGTTTACACCCTGACAATGAAAGCTCAACTAAACTTGGGCAGTTTTCAGTCAAAACAACCAAGTCGGCATTTGTCATCCATGGAGTTACCCACTCTAGTTTTAATGTTTTGATATTGACATTGCTTATCCGCAAGCTAAATGAAGTCAAGTCACCAAGGCAGCAACACAACCAGAGTATTTGCAGATGCTTCAAAGATTGCAGAATATTTCTCACAACATTGTCAGAAATTACCTGTTAAATACTATAAGTTGCTAAAAAATGATACAACAAGATATATCTAATGATGTATGGGTTTTGTGGAATAACCTGAAAAATAAGAATCACCGATTCCAACTGAGGACAAACTTCTGGTATTACAGAGAGTGTCTGATTGTCTAGTGATGCACCAAGGCCTAAAGTAATGGCTCTTAGTTTGTTAATGGAAGGTTTTAGCATTTCTAGTTGAAAAGAAGAAAATCCCCAGCCAAATGCAACTTCTTCAAGGATGCATGTCTTGCCTAACTCACAGAAGAGATCTTCACAGGTAGAACTACTAGTTTCTGGCATGCTCTTATCTTTGAATTGATGCAAGTTCCTACAGCATGCTGATTTCAAACACCTCATATGTGGGTTCCTTCTAATAATATAAGTCAGAGCTTGCGAGGAAACCTGTATAATCACAAACAGTTAGCGGCTTGAAATTTTTATTTACATCACAAAGATCAATAATGTTGACAATTGATCAGCAACTGCGATATCGTGCATGGATGGTGGATAATCAGGTCTGTTGTATGGACATTCCATAATGTAAAGAAAAAATATGAATGTGCAGTTCTTAAAGGCAAAAAGCAAGGTCAATGAAGGGCTATGAAGAAACAAACTGTAGGTTGAGCAGTAAAAAAAATGGCGTAGGAATGTATAAAAGAAACGTACCATGGTTTCAGAAACATCAAGGCTCTCCAAAGAAGAACCCATAAACTCATAAAGAGCATCATCAATGAGACAAGTGTCCTTTAAACTGAGAATCTTCAACATGTATGTGTGGCTCATAAGCTGTGACATTGAAGTTTGGTCAACACCTGAGCAAGAAAAAGTTGAAGAATAGATATATAAGTCCACTCAGGCAGCTGAAGACCCGTGCCTGATCAAAGTTGACCAGAATTAAAACAAACAAATCCTTTTAAATAAGTAGGTTAATAATGGAATCAACCATCATCTAAAATTTTTCTTATAAAAAGATGAAGCGGGCTACATCAAAGGCTTGATAAAAATTATGCCCAGATGTGTTCCTGGGATCCACCTTCAAATTGGTTCATAATTCTTGACTAGAAATTATGTACAAAACAGGATTTGGTTCATAAATCCTGAAATGCCAATTGGCACATAGGAAAACCTAACTTATTTGGTCATGCCGCTAAAACCTGAACAACCACGGAGCACTAACAATAGGATTAAATAATAAATTCTACCTTAAATGACACTGCTTATCCTGTTAGGAACTCTGAAGACCATATTGTGTCAGAAATGTAGAACAATTTGTAACAGAATTTGCAGCGATCTCAAGTCGAGGTACACTTACCTTTACAGCTATCTAGATGCAGTTGTTGGAGCCCAAACGCCATCATGTCTGAATGCTTGTGATAGTGATAAACACCATCAGATCCATCTGAAGAAGCATTACTTGAACAAAGTGTGAGAATCGATATTCTGCCAAATGATGTGTATGACAAAACCAATGAATGAACCTTGCGGCATTTGCATATAAGGTTGGATATGCCCATGTCAGTCACCATGGTGCATCCTTTGATGTTGAGATAATCTAGGGAATCAGAGAGAATGGAAATACACAGCAGGTCGGAATCTGAGAATAGCCAAACAAAAATAAGTTTCTAATGAGTTATGACAGGAGAAGAAAGAAAGAAGGAAATCAAAAGAAGATTAGATAACAAAAAAAATGCCAAACTAAGAAAATTGAACAAGGAAATGATGATCCAGACAAGAAAATAAAACATTTGCTTTTTGGACATGGATGTGAAGCAGTTAGCAGAGATGGTCTGAAGAAATGGAGATAAAACCACTGCTGGAATAATATCTCACCAGTGATATCATTTCTACCTTCCAATGTCAGCTTCGAGATGTTTGCAATAACTGGCTTCCCCAATGAGTACTTTCCAATATTTGATAGAGATATTACCTTTTCCAACTTTTTACGTGGTTTGCCATCGAAAAGTTGAGATCCTTCAACAGTAGCTGATAAAACTGATATTGTCGGTGTGACAGGACTAACATCAACTGTCAAATCAACTTCATTCATAAGAAGACATTTCCTAATCAAATAAAGGAGATCTTCCATTGTGAAATGAAGACAATGAGATGCCTTCAAAATTTTTAACGATGGGAAAGCCATGTGTAACCATGCAATGGCAGCACCAAAATTCATCTTGAGACACATGGAAATATTCACCTCATTTACATGTCCAAAACAAAGAATGTTAGGCGACTTCTCCAAGATTTTGTAATAATCTCCTCTATGACTGTCAAGCTCAACCAATGCACGAATAATTCTTGCCTTCTGCATAACATCCAAACCATGAGGTAGTACCGCCAGAAACAGAAAGGGCGCTGTCAGATGGGTGCAACCAGAAAGTAGTATCTTCTGAAAATATGGGGAATACATTAAGGAGTTAAATGCCCAATTAAATGTGTAGAACCAACCAATACTACTGATATGGCTAATAACAACTACTACATATTGGTATTGGCTAATAAGAGCCAAAATATGAAGACATCTGAGGTCTTGAAAAACCAAAAAGTTATGGGTTAATTGTGAATAGGCCCCTTGTACTATTGCCAAATTTTGGATAGACCCCCCCTAGCTCTATTTGTGTGGATAGACCCCCTTGTACTATTTGCCCAAGTGCAGATAGCTCCCAAAGTAAACTTTTTCGACTCTTTAAAAGAGTCAAAAAAAAAAAAAAGGCAATTGGGGGTCTACCCTCAAAAATGTTTAGCAATTGGGGGTCTATCCTCACCACAAGACCACAGGGAGTATATCCACCTCCTCAAAACTTTTTTGACTCTTTTAAGAGTCAAAAAGAATTCACTCACGGGTCTATCCAGACAAATAGAACTACATAGGGTCTATCCGCAATTGGGTGATCGTACAGGGGTCTACGCGCAATTAACCCGAAAATGACTTATAGTGTTATATTGTGGAGGGAAGAAATAATAAAATAATGAAATAATAAAAATCGGTGTAAAAAACTTGTGAATCACCAAAACTGCCGACATCTTGACTACTACATCCAATTTGCTAGCCTGAAACCACTAATGTGCAAGACTTCAAAATCAATACCAAAAATCATCGTCTAATACTGATACCATAGTTTCAAATATTGCATTTCTATTTTCCTTCTGATAACGGCAAAACCATTTCCACATTAATTGTCATAATACAAGGTTCATTAGTTTATAATCTTTCTTGAAACTGAAACATAGAGAGAAGAAACAATAAAGAGCAGAAAATGTTGACTGCATCTCCCAAATTAATGTCAAATAGAACAAGAAGTTCACCTCGGAATATTCGGTCAGTCGAATTCTGTATTTTTCAGCGTCGCCACGTGTTACAGCGTGCATCAAGCTGTAGGAAGAGTCCTTTAATAGATTGAGTATAGAGCAAATAACCTCATCTGCAAACTGCAAGAGGCGTCTCCTTAACCCTGCAAACACATACTTTTAATTTGACAAACTGCAGGTTGAAAAGTGAGGACATGAAACACTGGAGAAAATCAATTCCAAGTCAATCAACATACCTGCAGCATATTCCAAAGGCAAAAGAGAAACTTTTACCTGGAGAAAACCATAAACAGATGATTCACCAAAAAAAGAAATTTATGATAGAAACACAGCATAAAGTTACCACATCTCCTAGTGGCACTTCAAGATCCAACTTAGTTTATAAACCAATCATTATCAAGTCATTTTGATTCAGGAAAAAACACCGCATAAAGTTACCACATCTCCTAGTGGCACCTCGAGATGCAACTTAGTTTATAAACCAATCATTATCAAGTCAATTTGACTCAGGAAAAAAATGCACAGAGCAACTGAAAACTGCAAGAAAAGGATGATCCTCTAATGCTTGGACCAGTAATAAAAGGAGGATTGTATAAATCATACAAATATCATTATTTATGATAGAGAAAGATATTTTACTAAGAAACACTAAAGAAATTTTGTGGTTGACCTTCTTAAGAATATCGAATTTGACACTGCTGGAGTTGCTAGGTGAGCCATCCAAAGATTTATTGTTATTAGCAAGCCAAGTTTCAAGCGCTTCACAGAGTTGTTTCTCACTGGCCATTATTTCAAACCACATCAGGATCTTGTAATCAAAAAATCATCAGACTGTAAGAGTAAAGAACCAACCATTCCACGGTTAACCAAGGGTGCTCTAAGCAGGAAAGCAATAAATCATACGGAATGTCACCAAAAGAACTACATGATGATGCCCATGCCTGCACAAGATATATTCAATATAACATATTCCTCAATGAAGTTACAAATAATAACTAGATGCTAACTTGATTCTCATCTACTATGCTGGAACAGAAACTCTCCATGTAGAAGAGCATACATGCATACCTCAACATACTAACAATAATACATCAGGTAATCATGAAAATCACACAGTAAAGTCAAAATCATAAAAATCAAAATGCAAACAAAATGAAAGATTAATAGGATCTTATTTCCTTTTGGAAAGGTAGCCAAATCCACTGCCAACGATCATGACCATCTTAAATTCTTAGATTCTAATAGCCCTTGCACCTTGTTTGGAGCAGAAGTATTGATAATTGGTTTTCTTCCAGAAAGTTTATTAACTACTTGAGCATAAATACAACAGCGCAAAGAAAGTAAATTGAAAAAATAATCCAGGAATTGTTTCCTTCAGGGGAGTCAAGTTTAACAAGAGGATAATGTTTCTGTACCTACAAAGTGTTGGGATAGATAACTTTCACATAGTTCTCGAACAAACATGAGTCCTGAAAACACATTTAGCACAAAAATCATCATGATAGCAATAACAATGAAGTCATAGATTAGAGATTCAGAATAGCATCTTTAGGTAGTCTATAATACACGGTAAGATGAAGCGAAAGAGCCCCACTCACCATGTTCCCTGCCAAACTTCCAAATCTCAAGTACCATTTCCAGAGGCATCTGTTGAAGATCTTTTACTGAAGTAATATGACGGAACCAAGTCTCACACTCCAAATAGAGATTATCCACTCCAAAGTACAATGCAGCCTGAGAATACTTCTAGTATTTGAAATTATTGACAAATAGACAGGAAATGTTGCTCGCAGATAGACAGGAAAGTAGTAATAAGCATAATTTCTGATTTTACAAAAGCAAGCCAATCAGTAGAATGGAAGGGGGAAAAAAGGAAGATGACATGCATTCAGATAGACTACACCTTCTCTCGCTTTCTCATGTTACATGATCTTCTATGATGGCATTAAACTCCATAGCTTGCCAATATATTTTTTTCTTTGGCAATAATGTAGATTACATTATACTCAGCAGTAAGTAAGAATATATAAGCGCCACAGTGATTTTTTTTTCCATTCAAAAACAAAGTTACTTTAAAGGAAAATTTGTTGAAAGATGGCATATTATTGGATCTTTTGATTAAAGTGGGAAGTAATGGAGCACTGAGTAACAATATTTTAATGTCAATTTATATGAGCTAAGCACTACCTTTAATACCTTGTAGTCGTCAACTTTTAAAAAACTTCATCTAAGACATATCATCCACATATTGAAGCATCTACGCCAATTAAATGTGATAGCCACCTGAATAATTTTTTAGTGGCCACGTGAACATCCTCATAAAACCTTGTTTCCAACATTGCGAAAGTGAAGGGTTCTTTACGGCTGAGTAGGTGGCTGCTTGGTTGGTGTGTGGGTGTGTGGGTGGGTGGGTGTGGCTACTATTTTTGTCTGTGGGACTAAAAGGGGCAACATGTGATAATCTGAGATTTAAGTTTACATTTATGAACTTCTTTCTAAACGACATCTTCCAGCTCGTAAAGACCTAGAGATATGTCATCTAGCATATGTGGTTCTTGATAGCTTATTAAATATCAGCCTGCTTGATTGCTCGTCACAACATAAAACACAAATGATTCCATCTTATGTATCAAAGAAATGTGAAACCCTGCATTATTATATTAATTGAGCTATGAAATAGCTTCATATGTTTTATCATAAACTGCTTGATTTTATGGAAAGGTGACATAGGAATTGAGAGAACAAAAAAATGCAATTAACGTCATAAAACTACATATGCAAATCGCTTTAAAGTAACTATTAGCTAAAGTTTTAGGTTCCATTACCTCCAGAAGGAGAAGAAAGTTATCTGGCATGACATTTAATGAATGACCATGGATATACCGAAGCACGCTGAGAACTCCTTCAGTGTTCCATTGGACTGAGACACGATGAAGACTTGATTCACTGGGTGAAAAATGAAGATGAAAGTTAGTATGGGTAATGGAAGAATTGACACCTTTCACCAACTAATCACCATTCATTCCAAGCCTAGCCAGAACTTTAATCTATCAATTCCAGGACCTTTAGAATTTAAATATTCGGAAAAAAATATCATCCTTGAGCATCACGTCTGCTTCAAATAAATATTGTATTAGTAGTAGGGATAATTAGTATTGTTAGATATTGCACGCTGAAATTAAGATTTTTCTGAAAATATTCAAATGGAAACCACAGAAGCACTGGATGGATATTTCCAACTGTACAAGAAATTTCAATTGGAGAAAATTTATTTGTATGAGACCTAAATAAGCATATCAGTAAAGGCAGTAGTTGCATGTGAGATTACATGGTAATAGATTTGAAGAGAAGAATGAAACAAGAGATGTGAATTTTTGGATTGCAAATCATGATCTCATCTCATGATAGCTAACACGTTTTTTTGTTAAACTAAAGGTGAGCACTTCACGTCCTCTAATAACGGATTAAACAGTGTCCAACTAGATTTTGACCTTAGTAGATGATATATAGGTCAACATGCAGAGATAATAAAAGAATACATCACATAAAATGAAAAGTTTTCATATTTTACCAAGCTAACTCAATTATATGGATAAGAACTTCAAATTCTATATGATTTATCCCTTCTCCAATGAGCTTGGAAGTAGAAAAGATACTGACCAAGTTAGATTAACCTTTATAATTTTGAGCACAAGAAACATCGCGAAGATCGCCAAATAAAGCATAATCAGTTCAATTTATGAGTTTTTTTTTAAAGATCCAAAATAAATTAAGAAAATCCACAGAGTTGGAAGAGTCACCTGAAGCTCCCATCGAGAAGTCCACGAAAATAGCAAGACTCTTCAACTAGCCTAGACGACAATAGATTCAGTAACTAGAATCACTCTCAATAAAATTAGACCAGCTAAAAATAATAAGAAATAATTGGAAATTGAAGCACCTGCTTCGATTCGCGTGCACTTTAACGATTCTAGAACAAAGAATCAAATCTAGGTTCCAGCTGTGGATATCTGAGGTTGAGATCGAGATCTCGTCCTGTGACAATTGGTCATCAAGCGCACAAGGATCTGTCAGCTCGAGAACGACGACGTCATCGTCAGAAGAAGAAGAGGGAGCCATTGATGATCGAATGAATCAGCCCAAAACCCTAGACGAGATGAGATGAGATGAGACTGAGCCCAAAGCAAAGTGCTCGATCTGCTCAGTTGAAGTGTTTTCATTTGGTTGCTGGATTCTTCACTGTCTCCAAACAGTGCAAGGGACCACTGTAGTTTCTGTTTCTACAGTTATTGATAGGGCCTCTTTGCATTTAGCCCAGTCCATTGAAGTACTATTAACTTTGAGGTTCTTGGGCTCACTTTGTTCACATCATTATATGGGCTATGATTTACAACTTTAAATTAATACTCCCTCCACTCCAAAGTTTCCTCGTTTATAGCCTTTCGGATGTAGTGCTCATTTGTATGTGAGCTTTATGCAAAGCCTTGAAAGATTCTTATAGAGATGAAGAGTCATTAGATAATATAAAGTCAGTATAAGATATAAGTTTAAGAATATTAATCCAGGAATTCAGGTGGGATTGATTGGATTATATTAGTTTATTATCCTTGTACAAACTGTTTGTATATTTGCCAAGCAATAGGCCATATTATCTTCGAATTTTCAGCAAATTATACAGAATAATATCTGGAAATTAAATCCTTAAGCATTTTCTACATAGGCTTAGAGCCAAGGAGAGGAGCAGGCAGCAAGATCAAATAAGAGGTTAGATTGCATTCACATGATAGTCAAAATGCTGAGCATGAGGGAATGAATTTCATCATCCACCAAAAATTAGAAGGTGCTGCAATTTTAGAGGTACAGTTAGTATTATATGGAATTGAGCCATCATCAATATCCGACAAAAGAGAGGATCTCCGTGAAAAAAGAATGAAAACAATAGTAAGTAATTAATTTTATCTTTGTCATAGCTCAAGCCTCATGATTAATGTTTAAGCAAAAACCATGAAAGCAGCAAATGCCTCCACTTGGAAGCCCTAGATTCTGGTTAATAAAGTAATAAATCCAGGGATTAGACGCCCTAATTGACTAATCCAAAAATGAACTGATTGATCTATAAAATAAAAAATATTACATAAACGAAAATAATAAGAAGAGTATGGCACACGTATAGGAATGAAACTTTATTCCTAGGATCATATACCACTTTTATGAGGTAATTAAATTAGTTGATTTATATTCCTTTTGTTGCTAAGTCTTCATGCCATGTCACGATCATGATTCACTGTTAAACCAAAGGTTACAGTTCGACATTTGACCATCTTAATTCACAATGCTGCCTCAAAAGTTACAACCCAAATGGAGAAGACTCAAAAGTATCAATCAAAAGATTGTTTCTATTGTGAATTATTAATTTGCAAATCCAAATCCAAATATTTTAGCTAACTGAAATATCACTAATAGAAGTTATCGTCGTGAAAACAGTCCTAGGTGACACGCAAATAACAGTTAAAAGATTATGATTATATACACCAAAAAACATATAGAAGGATCCGAAGCTGAGATTAACTAGACAAATATGAAATTTGATTTAATTTTAATCGTTCAGCATCAGATGGTTGTCCTGGATGGTGACATTTATATGGCAATATCCAACCAAACAAACTAATCTAACCATCAATGTCCGAGTCATAACCTCTAAATTTATGTTAAGGTAAACACTTGAAATAATTTTAGTTTCTTTTTCATTTTTCTGCCTTTTTAATATATAAGAATAGATCCAATGACAAATACCTTTCATATTATCTAACCTTTTATCCAATTTACCATGAGTTAGCTTTTAGTGGTCATGAACTACAATCTTAGTTGCAGGTTAATCTACATTTTTTTAATGAATGTTAATCTGCGTTGAATTTGCGAGAATTAGAGGTAAGAGCAGTGTAAAAGGTAGAGAGGCAAAAAATGGGTAGGTTTTCTGAGTGGCACTCGGTTTTGGTTCACCACACAAACACATGGGTGGCTTTGCGTTTCCCTCAAGTTTCTATCACTTTTGTTCTTGGTGTACAACAACAAACCTTTATGCCATTTTGAGAACTGTGGCGTGACATTGAAATTTATGAAAAAATTTCTAAATGGATTAAGCAAGATCTAAAAAAGAAGAGAGCTTTAACTTTTTACGTGCTAAGATTTTTGCTTATCCGGAATGAAAATTTTTTAATTGATTTTGAAGATCTCAGATAATTGAAACGAAATCCTACACAGAGGTCGATAAATTCATGTGGAAATGAAAAAGAACATGACGAACACTATCAATTGTAAACCAATGTAAAGAGCACATAACATAAATTTAAACATACCAACTTATCATTGTAGACAGTGCAGAAATCAGTAATAAGCGCGATCACCGATTTTAAAATGCATGTTGAAGTAAGTCAATTAAGTTTAAAAAAATTACCAAATACAAAGCCCCAGCTTAGCTGTCTATAATCCCTAGCTAACCTAAAATCCAAAGCCATTAGCAGACTCCCTGCACATTTGGGCCCACAAAAACCCATGAAACCACCTATCGCCATCTTTGAATACTCCACATGGCCCAACCAAACGCTGCCGGCCCAACCCACCAAAACTCCCTTCAAAATCCCCCTAGCCTCTCGCTCTCTCTCTCTCCTCTCATCTCATTCTCCTCCCACTCGCTCTCTCTCTCTCTCTCTCTCTAAAACCTCTCACCGATGCCAGACGATCTCGCCGACGACCTCAACAGCATGAGCTTCGGCTCATCGGAGACGATCTCCACCGCCTCCTCCGCTTCGGGCCCGCTTTCCAATGGGCCCCACCGCAAGCTCACGTTAGCCGACCTCAGGTTCGTGCAGCGCCTCGGCAGCGGGGACATTGGGAGCGTGTACCTGGCGGAGCTAAAGTGCGCCTCTCCTTCAGAGGGGTGCATGTTAGCGGCGAAGGTGATGGATAAGAAGGAGCTGGAGGGGAGGAACAAAGAAGGGAGGGCGAGGACAGAGAGGGAAATACTGGAAATGTTGGAGCATCCATTCTTGCCCAAACTGTACGGAGCAGTGGAGAACGAACGGTGGTCGTGTCTCCTAACGGAGTTTTGTCCCGGCGGCGACTTGCACGTGCTGAGGCAGCGGCAGCGTGGGAAACGCTTCGATGAGGCAGCCGTCAGGTTAGGCGCACGTTAGCAACTCTCGCTGCATAATTTGTTTATTTCTTTTTAGGGAGTGAATCTAGCTATCATTATTTTCTTTCAATTAAGTGGGGACTATATTGATGATGATCTACAATTACTTTTCTGTTAGGTTTAAGAAATTATTTTTTGGGGTCGGGGATTCTTTAGGATGCGTGAGGTGGGGTTCTTTTTTTGAATTTGAATATTTTTGGATATAGAAAATATATGGTTATTCTGGATATGCATTTTTCTTTTTTCTTTTTTCCCCTCTCAACAGGTGTGAAACATTTGTCTTCATTGGTTTTGGGACCGCATATTTTACGTCAATAAATTTTCATTATCAGAAAGTTTCCCAATAACATTAATTTTAAAGCTAATTAAAATTGCAATAATCTTTCATTTCAAGTATTAATGAGTTCTCAAAAGGAAAAATATTAGGGGTATTTGGCAATTTGAAATTAAATTGAAAATGTGAAGCTAACTGTTTTTGCAAATGACTTTCACATCCACTTAGACGTGCAAGTAAAATACAAATACAGTATTTATTTGAAAAACTAAACAATTATTGAAAGTACAAGTGGCAAAACAGAATTAATTAATAAATATATATAAAATATTTTAATTAAAATGGTCTTTATTTTTGTCGCTTTCATTTGATTTCACTATTTTTTAGGAGTTAAAATTGAATTAAATTATATGTGACAACTTTATTATTATTTTATTTTCATAATTGCTTGTATATAAACAAACACCTATAGTGTCAAAAACAAGGCATTTTTTACTTTTTATCTTTTACTTGCATGCAAACAAACAACCGTTCAGTATAAAACTAAGAGAAAATATTGATAATAAAGTTGGTCGACTTAAATTAGAGAATGAGACTGGTAGATAAGTTCACAAATAGGCAGTTTGCAACCGAGAAAACTCTGTTTTATATCCTTTGTCCATTGATGTATAGAAATAGGAATGTCATTTTTAACTGACATGGATCGTATTTATTAATCAGCAAAAGGAAATAATAAATTGTTGGTGTTTAGTTATCATCATTAGGTTTATAGATCTTGGATAGCCTTGCTAGCTGTATCTCCTGTATGTGACATTGACTGATAAAAGTAATCAAAGAGAGCATTCATTGAATGGCTAGCTTGCCTCGTTAACTATTTCATAGGACACGATTCTTAAGGAGCTTTAATCTTGTAACTACCGATATTAATAATTATAAATTTTTTCTCGGAAAATATAATCAGAGCCGTACAAGTTTATACAGGAATAGGGAAGGATTGTTCGTTATGCCCATGTCTGCCTTTTGATCAGTGCTACACGACACACTCATGACCTTGGTCTTTTCACAACCCCTTTGAGGTCATTTCCGTAAACGACAAAGTCCAATCTCCGTCATAAGTAATTTATGTCAATTACACTATCAAGTTCCCCACTAGAAGAATGTTACACGTCACAGCGACCATGGGCAAAAAGTAAACGATAACACCGTCGGATTTAAGAAATTGACGTGCTAATTAATTCAACTGACTTTGTTTAATCCTTCCATGTCTCCTGCATCTTGTATTAATTAACCCCAATTCTATATCATTTCGAAGCTCGTGTGTGGTGATTTTTTATTATTACAATTTTGGTTTCCAGGTTCTACGCCTCAGAAGTAGTAGTGGCATTGGAGTACATCCACATGCTAGGCGTCGTGTATCGAGATCTAAAGCCTGAGAACGTCCTGGTTCGATCCGACGGGCACATTATGCTCACAGACTTCGATCTGTCTCTGAAATCGGACGGCGTGACCTCCCCAGCCGTCCAACTCGTATCGGACAAAAACAATACGCCATCCGGTCTGGCAGCGGCTTGTGTGAACCCGTCGCCTTTTAACTCGTCGTCGTGCATTATTCCCAACTGTATCGTGCCTGCGGTTTCATGCTTTCATCCGAAGAGCAAGAGGAGAAGGAAGCCTGGACATCGGAATGCAAGTGGGCTTGAGTTCGTTGCTGAGCCTGTGGATTTGAGGTCCATGTCATTTGTTGGCACGCACGAGTACTTGGCTCCTGAGATTGTATCAGGTAACTAAACTTGGTCATACTAATCTTAGGGTAACAACGCAATCAGTACTTAATTGGTGAACTTTAACTAATATAAATGCAACGCTTTAATGAACTGCTCAATCTACAAATGCATCAGGTGA
Source organism: Asparagus setaceus (assembly GCA_012295165.1). NCBI lineage: Eukaryota > Viridiplantae > Streptophyta > Magnoliopsida > Asparagales > Asparagaceae > Asparagus > Asparagus setaceus. The sequence goes on from CM022710.1 coordinate 540,216, forward strand.
GGGCCACGGAAGCACGGTAGACTGGTGGACTCTAGGCGTTTTCATCTTCGAACTCCTATACGGAGTCACCCCGTTCAAGGGATCCGATAACGAGCTGACACTGGCGAATATCGTCGCCCGTGCACTCGAGTTCCCTAAAGACCCACCGGTATCATCCGCCACAAAGGATCTCATAGCGGGGCTACTCGTTAAGGACCCCATTAAACGAATGGGGTCCACAATGGGCGCAACAGCGATCAAACGCCACCCCTTCTTCACTAATGTAAATTGGGCATTGCTTAGATGCGCATCTCCTCCGTACATCCCCCCACCGTTCAGTCGGTGCAACAGCAGTCGGGATGCTTCGGAGGATGATAGCGGTCCAGATACTCCTGTGGACTACTATTAGATATCGAATTTGCATCCCTTCATCTATATATATATTTATCTTAATTGTCCACCCCAATTATGATTCATCTGACATATCCGATCCGAATCCTAGGCACCAGGAACAAGATCAATCTCTAACTAATCTCAATTTTAAGTACATTGACTAGTTTTTTGAGCTCAGCCAGCTTGAAGAGTGAATTATTTGACTTTGGACGGAGCAGTTGACAATAAACAGCTAGCAAAAATGAATACTTTTTGCTTACGGATGTTTGTCCATGGGTAAGCTCCATATTGGCAATATTCATAGGACAGCTAGCTAGACTAGTCATTGGACTCCAAATCTGAGCCCTAGTCAAGAGGAGGAGCAATGGTTGGCCAAGTCAGTGGACTGTTTGCACGTGACAATTAAGTTGTGGGTGCCAGAGATGCACGTGATGAGTTGTGGGGTGGCACAAATTGGTAGGGACCTAGGGACGACCGGGGCATCGTTTGCCCTGTATTTAGGGCTGTATGCTAGTGTGCAAGGGCCAAATCTGTGGGTCATACGGGTTCTATTTATATAGTTCCTTTGTTGTTAGTTTCAATTGTTTGGTTGTAGCATCTCACATGGATGATGGATGTAGGCATAAGAACTCATTTAATGCAAATTTAATATGTCGTGAATCATTGATAGGTATGTGCTTATTAAATGTTGTTGATTCAATACGGTAATTGATGAGTGCAATGTACACTTGTGCGAGGGTAGGAAGAGAGTAACAAATCCAGCATCTTCCTTTCTTTCTCCTCCTCCTCCTCCTCCTCCTCCTCCTCCTCCTCTTTATTTTGTTTTTTGTGATATGTAATGATGGATTTCTATAATTTTTATAGTTTGTGTCGCTTTAGAGGGGTCACCGGTGGGCTGTTCTAGGATTTTGGTTGGATGACGGTGGCCTTGTGGTGCTCAGAGTTGTAGCAATGGGCAGCAAAGATGGGACAGGAACATGGGGAAAGTAGCTTGGGAATCTTCTCTGCATAATATAGAAGTTGAAGCAATATGATTCACTGGCAGCAGAAATTTCAGTCTCGTTCTCATAGCCCCCCAGACTCAATTTGAACATAAAGCAGATATCGAGATGTAAGGAGATGATAAAGCCACGAGATTAGGACAAGTTGTGACAGATTGACAGCTACAAGGTATGGGAATATTGCGCTAGATAACTTGCTAAGGTGACTGTAAACAGTTAATTAGAATTTTTGAATTATCAACAATTATTAGGTACTTCCTACTTATTGTCACATTGGGCTGAGTCATGTGGCACCTAGCACTAGGCTTTAGGCCCCAAAAGCCCGGAACCAAAATAGGCCTCTTGCGGCGCCTTGAAGCAAGTATTAGAATAGCTACCGTTGTTACTCGGATGAATAAAAGCAAAAACAGTATCATAACTGCCTTCGACTTCGAGTCGGCTGCTACTGCAGTTACCAAGTATGACAGTACTAAGTTTGACCACAAACTTGTTATTTTATTAGATGGAATAAATAAGCATGTGATAGATCAGCCTACTATTGCCTAACTTGTTCATTTGTATCATAATAAAATTTGCAAGAACATGCTAAGAAGTTGGACCAAGATTGTCGCCAACATGCTCAAACTGGGCCGAACATGCAATCAACCTAATACCCTCTCGTCTTCTTAGAATTATCACGCGCTGAACCAAAATATCATAAAATCGACCAAATCATTTTCAGAAATTGCAGAACAACCTTGTTCAAAGTACAAACGATGCTGAAATATGATTAAAAAGTCTGACACCTATGACAATGCCACTGTTCTCGGGAAAAGTCATTATCTTTTTCATCGGTGAAATCATTCTACCTTGATGGGATTACAAATGAGTTTCAAATAAAAATCACCTTTTATAAGGCTTTTACAATGAAAAGGATAAAAATTACAACTTTCCTCCTTGTGAACAAGCGGGATCCGTTTATCGGATCCGCAACTGCGTGGGATTCTTTGCCTGTCTTGGGGATATGTTCCGTGGACCACCGCGATTCCTTTCCCAAGTGTTGATCGAGCGAGATGCGGATGCGGATCTAGATCTAAAAATCCCTCCTTTTTACGTGGGAATTCTTAGATCGATCGGATCGAGATCTAAGCGAATCTGGAGATTAATTCGCCAAGGAACTAATCAGCGTAGTAAACGAGATCGGCCAAGCGAACTTCGTTACTCTTCTTCGGATCAAGGCCAAGCTTGATCCAAAGGATGGTTTGTTGTTGTAGATCGGGATCGAAAACTTTGGATCTCGAATCGCAAATCCCCCCCTCGCAAGTCTAGATCTTGATCTCCTCTCCCTTTGGAAATTCTCTAACCCTAGGCACACACAAGAGTTTGGCGGATATCTCCTCTTTTTTATCTCTGCCGACCTCACGAAAATGAAACCCTAGCCGTCACCTTTATAGGTGCGGCGGATCTTGGTGGCGGGCAAAAGCCCATTCGGCCTTGGTGTCTCGGCGGTAGAACACTCTGGGTGTCTCGCTTCGGTGGGTGTCGCTCGGGCGAGACACCTCGGTGTCTCGGTTTTGACCGAAGCGTCCGCGTGCTCTCTTTGGTTTCAGAGCTTAATTTGAGGCTTCAAAGTTGGGTTTATCCTTCACTCGCACTCATGGCGCATCAGTTCACCAAGGTTCGGAATCGGTGGCGAGCAGAAAGGAGAGCTCTTTTCAAAAATTTCGGGCGCCGGACCCATAAGGGGCGGCCCCTTGACCCCGCCCATCTTAAGCTGGCGGGACCGAAAACTCGGCAGGCGTCTTGAGGAGAGCGTTTGCGTTGCGTTCACTTGTTGTGTCGTCAACGGTTTGCCATTACTTCATCGGATGACTTGTCGATTATTCGTCATCACGAGCTACGTTCGGGGACTTATAGGCAATTTTCAGCGCTCTGAGATACCCCCTCAAAGTGTTTGGTCTCGCTCTTTATAGAAGAAGCCAAATACTTTGATGTGATAGGCCCGGACCTTCGATCGGTGTAATAGGACACAGCGGCTTCAAATCTTGATCTCTCCGATTCTTCGGACTATCCGGTGCTTTGTAGGATAACTAAAAGTGTCGCGGTGCGCATTTATTGTCCGACCGCCAAATCTTGACTTCGATGGCCGATGAATGAATTTTCTTATTTTTAGCTCGTGGTGTGAGTTGTCGTCGAACTGTTCATCCAATTCTGTGAGACTTAGCTTTGAATCAGTGAAATCTCCACTGCATGGCTTGGCATAAGACTAAACCCCAGCGGGAGGATATTGAGGATTCATCCTTTGATTGGTGAACTCTTCTGCGATGCTCGTTGGGGACGACCACGTGGAGGGATTTTCTCGAGATGTGGCGTTGTCAGGCATCAAAAATTTTCTCTCGGAATTCAACCTCCAATTGGCGATTTTTCATCACAACGAATTGTCCGCCGTCGTAAGGCTGAACCCAGTGGAAGCAAATTGGGGATTGTCGAGTTATCCTTAAGAATATAAAACTATTCTCCAGGAACTTCTCGACAAAATAGGAAATAGTTTAGACTCGTATACCTAGTTGGAGTATCACGGTGGGAGAATCCTACTCCTTGTTGGAATAGAATTAGGTTATCCCGCAGAACTTTCCAATAAATTAGGGAACAGTTTATACTCATGTTCCTTATTGGAGTATTCAGGGGTTCGACCATCATGGGGATTTACTGATCCGGCTGGAAAGGGAACCCTTCATGGGTTGCATTCATTGTCCTGACGCAAGTTGATCCGTTGGTCAGGTGGTTGGAACTGCGGGTGACCATGAAGTAACTTGTCAGTTCCTTGTTCAAACTTCTAGAGGACAACACGGAGAGGCTGCAAATCGGCCTCTTTCCCCTTTGGAGATCAATATGCTGCTTGAGGAGATCAAGGCTCACTTGTATACTATCAGTGCCTCAGTGGGAGTTTTTCTTGCGGGGACCGCATTTAAAATCTCCTTTGAGGAGGTGCCTCGCGATAGGGCTCCCGTCACGAAATGAAAGAAGCCGGTGCATGGTGCGCCTGTGACCCTACCCTCTCCCAGGGGAGATCTGATGAATCCGACCACGTAGGAGTAATGATTGACCCTTGTGTACATCCCCGATTGACTCCATGCATCTAGGTTGACATATCCCATTTCTTGGTGCAATGAGGTCGGCTCTCTATGATAGCCCGCCTGGAACACTTGAGTCTTCATTCCGTTTAATTGAGGGACTAGTCTTGTTAGCTAGTTCATCCTCAATTTGGCGGTCTTGATGAATTCTTTTCTATGGGTAAGATGTTCCTCCAAAGCTAGGTATAGCGGTGGTTACTATGCCCAAAGGGCCTGCCGAGGGACCAACTGCGGAAGTCAGTGCGTCGACGGTAGTTCCATTGTTGTTGTGACTTGCGATTTGTCATTTTCACTGTCACAGCATTCATAGAATTCTTGGCAAACCCTCAGCCTTCAACGGATTTGATTTGCCTTTACCGATTACCGTTTGAACCGGGCTAGCATGCGGATTATCGAATCCCGTTCCGCATGTGACGTTGTGCTAAAAGAATGAAACTCTTTTAGACTTGGTGCTATGATTTTGAATACATAGACTTTGTCACTTTTCACGGATAAAAGACTAACCGGCGTGTTGGCGGTGACTTTGGGGTTATTGGCCAACCCCACCCTCAACGGATTTGATTGGCCTTTACCGATCACCGTTTGGACCGGCTAGCATGCGGATTATCGAATCCGTTCGCATGTGACGTTGTGCTAAAAGAATGAGACTCTCTTAGACTTAATGCTACGATGTTGAATCGTAGGCTTCGTACTCTTTACGGGCAAGAGACCACCCGCAGCGTGGTAAGCGTTGGCTTCATCCCTTCTTAGGCTTCGATAAAATGCCCCAAGATGAATCTTGGTGTCTTCTTTGTCCGGAGAATGATGAACCGGATCGAGCTGGTGAATGGAATTGATTGTGGGAAAGGAAGAATTTTATATTCGTTTCCGATGTCGGAGAGGAAGGATTTTATATCCTGTCTCCAAGTCTTTGGAAAGAAAGAATTTTATATTCTATTTCCGTGTCTCCTTTGTCCGGTAGAGACGAACCCCAAGTGAACATAAGAAAAGAAGGATTTTATATCCTGTTTCTTAGTCTTGGAGAGGAAGAATTTTATATTCTATCTCAGGAAGATGGAGAGGAAGGATTTTATATCCTGTCTCCAAGTCTTTGGAAGGAAAGAATTTTATATTCTATTTCCGTGTCTCCTTTGTCCGGTAGAGACGAACCCCAAGTGCACATAAGAAAAGAAGGATTTTATATCTGTTTCTTAGTCTTGGAGAGGAAGAATTTTATATTCTATCTCAGGAAGATGGAGAGGAAGGATTTTATATCCTATCTCCAAGAAAGGAAACTAAAAGTGGGATCTCCACTTGAGAATCTCTTAAGGTGAAACTAAGAGTGGGATCTCCACTCAGAAAATCGAAGAGATCTGGTAGTTTTCACTTTTATAGGATTCGCCACCGATCGAAGGTCGTTTATCGAGGCGTTCCAATTTAGTACTACCGCCATGGGAGGGTTGAAATGGAAATGATGGAGGCTTTCTGTTCATCAGAAAGTAATCTCCGAATTTGAAAGTGGACCTCTTGTTCATTGAAAGGAATCAAGAGGAGATTTTGATAGAGGATCAAAAGATTTTGTGGACCCCTTGCTTATTGAAAGAAGTCAAGGGGGAAATTTTGCTAGTGGAGGGACCAGAGAAAATTTTGTGGACCCACCGTCAATGAGTTTGATCGGTGGGGGAATTCTGGAGGAAAGGATTAGGGTTATCTCCGAGGAAAGTATTTCCCGAAGAACTTCCCTCCAAAATGGGTTATCCTGAAGGTACTAAGGATAGTACTTCTTCGGGAACTTCCCATGTCGGCATTAATTGCCTATCGCCTTCTGGTGATAAGGCGATATGCCATTGGAATAGACCGTTTCAATCACAAACGGCCCTTCCCACTTGGGTTCAAACTTACCCTTCCTTTTGGAGTCGAGAATTATCGGTCGTCGGCGGCGGGACCAAGTCTCCTCCTTGAAGCTCCTTTGTCGGACTTTCTTGTTGAAGGCCACGGACATCCTTGCTTGGTAAAACTCAATGTGCCGTTGAGCTTCCAAGCTTTTCATCTAGCATCTCGAGTTCTTGGCTTTTGATGTAGCTCCTCTGCGTCATCTCGGTTGCGAGCAATCGCGGAGAGATGGAATCGAACTTCAAGGCGGGTGCTTCACACCCATATACCGGAGAGTGCGGGTAGCCCGGTCGGTGTCGCGAATCGTCGTCGCGATCGCCCGAGTGCTTCTCGAGTTTATCATCGGTCGCGTTTGTTATTTTTCACCGGCTTCTTGAGAATTTTAATGATCGTTTTGTTGAAGGCCTCCGCCATCCGTTCTGTGAGTTATGCAGCGATTGAGGAGACGCCCCGGATCTTGAATTTCTCGCAAAATCGAATGAAGGCATTGCTAATGGTAGGTCCGTTATCATATACGATCCGCCTTGGTACACCGTGTCGATAGATGGCGTGGTGCTTGATGAACCGAATTACATTGCGGCTTTTACCTCCTTGAGGGGAATCGCCTCGCCCTTGGAGAAATGTCGGTATCGCCGGATAAACCGATCACCTTTGGCCGACAGAGGAAAGATTGGGCCTACCACATCTATGCCCCATGTCTCGAATGGCCAAGATGTGGCCGACGGTGAAGTTGCTCCGGCGGTTGATCACGGTAGTTGGCGTGTATTCGCGTGACACTAGAGCATATCGACCGCATCATTGACCATAGTAGGCGGTAGTACCCCATCCTCGATCCGATCATAGAGCTTAGGACTGGTAGTGCGCCGCATTCTTCTCCGTGTGCTTCTTGGAGAACTTCTTCGCCTCTTTGTTTGAAAGGCGTGAGTAGCAAACCGTTATACCCACGCCGATAGGCGTGCGGGTTTCCGTATTGTAGAAGAACCTTGGCTCTTCTACGGTGATTCAGCTCCTTCATATCTTCTGGCAGGATGCCGTGCAAGACGTAGTCAATAATAGGGAAGCGCCAATCTCGGGGCTCAAGTCCGACTTGGGTTGCATACACTTCCTTAGTGACTACCCTTTCGTCATTTTCTGCCCTGTCATAAATAGGAATGAATAACTGGTGGGTCCTCACCGTGACCATTTGCTCAGTCTCGGGAGGTTGCGCCAAAGACTGCTAATGCCGGCGCATATGCATCGCGATACGGAAGCGAATGTACTCGATGAAGAATCCTTCAAACGAGTCCGCTAACTCGATAGCGACGATGGTATGGGATTAAATCGGGTTCTGACCTCATAGTCCCTGCGATACGTTTGACAATGAGTTGGGAATCCCGAAGGCTTCGAGATATTCTACCCCGACTCTTTAGCGAAGCTAAGTCCAATGAGGAGCGTTGTACTCTGCGACATTGTTAGAGCAGGGCTCGGTCGATGAATAAGCGAGGCATGACATGCTTCCGGAAACTAAGACTACTCCGACTCCGTGATCTTAGAACATCGAGCTTCATACGTTAGTAGCTTCGGGGCGCTCCATCAAAATATAAATGCCACACTGTTGGTGCGAGTTGTGTTAACCTCGTGGGTCTCATCCGGTAGATCATCAAATAGTTCACCGTATCCTTTGTTGGGTTGGTCGCCAAAAGATCGCAGATGGCTTGTCCCTTAATTGACTTACGCTTGAAGTGCGAGTCATCTGGGACAAAAGTAAAGCCCATTTCGCCAGCGCCAATTCATAGAGGTTTGCGTCATGAACACCGGCGGGATTCGTTAGAAATGGCGTAGATCGTTTGCCCAACTAAGTAGTGTCGCATTTTCGAATCGCAAAGACCGGTGAGACACTCTTTCGGTCATTGGGTAGCGAGATTCCGCACCCACCAAGGTTCGGCTTAGATAATAAACCGCTGCATTGGCCGGTGGTGGTCGCTTGTGCAAGTAAAGCACTCAACGAATGGTTCGTCGCTTTGATATAAATCAAGAACGGTTTACGGACTTGATTCTGCTGATACGGAGGATTCGTCGGATACATTTTGATATCTTCGAATGCCTTCCGACGAGCGTCATCGGACAAAGGACACCCCTTTTGTTCAAATTTAGAGAATGGCTGACATTTTTCGGAGAGGTTGGAAATGAAGCGTCGGATGTACGCTAATCGCCCCTGTAATCCTCTGAGTTCCCTTAGATTCTTTGGGGGTTGCAATTCATTGATTGCCTTTATTTTGTCGGGGTCAATGTGGATACCTTTGTTGGTAACAACAAACCCGAGAATTTGCATTTGGACATTCAGGAAAGACTTGGTGGGGTTCATCTTTAATTGATGAGTCCGCATGAGGTCGAATACCGTCCTCAAGTCCTGGATATGGTCATCTTTGTCACGACTTTTCACAACCAAGTCATCGACGTAACATTCGACCGTCTTCCGAAGATGATCCTGAAAGATCTTTGTCATTGCGCGCTGGTAAGTGGCGCCAGCATTCTTCAGTCCGAATGGCATGACTGTGTAACAGAAGATGCCTAGAGGAGTTCTGAACGCCGTGTGCTTTGCGTCATCCGGATGCATCTTGATTTGGTTGTAACCCGAGAACCCATCCATGAAGGACATTCGCTCAAATCCACATGTATTATCGACGATCACATCGGTGATTGGAAGTGGGAAGTCGTCTTTTGGGCATGCGGCATTCAGATCTCTGTAGTCGACACAGATTCTGATCGTCCCGTTCTTTTTTAGCACCGGAACGATATTCGCCACCCAATCCGGATGTTGAACCTCCCGGATGAAACCCGAGGCTATGAGCTTCTTTACTTCCGCAACAATTGCCTCCATAATCTGTGGACGAAACCGTCTCTATTGCTGTTTGACAGGTTTGGCATCCACTTTAATGTCGAGGCGGTGCATTGCCACATTGGGGTCGAGCCCTGGCATGTCCTCGTAGCTCCAGGCGAAAACATCGATATACTCTCTGACAAGAGCGATCAACCTTTTCTTTTCCTCTCGGGGAAGACTGTTGCTAATATTTATAAGTTTAGGGTGTGCTTCATTACCCATGTTGATCTGGACTACCTCGTCTTCAGTCGGAGGCTCCCTCTGCTCAAACCGGTCCCCATACCGCATGTTGAGGTGATGGACCCATGGGTCTTCCCATGTTGGCAATTCTTCATCTTCTTCCAGTGTAGTGGGGTCCACTGTAGCCATGTTGGACATCAACCCCCTGAACATCTTCCGATCTTGACGCCGAGTCGAGTGCGAGAATCGGATGAGTACTCATCATCTAGGTTGGGTGGTTGGTTATTGATCAGCCAACAACACTCATCTTCTGAAGAGGATGCGATCTCAATCCCCTTTGAATCGTAATAATTATCGGGTTTCCCTTCGTACATATGACCTTGGGTGGAGCGGGAGATCCGCCAAAATAAAATCCTTCTCCCAACGCAGTCGCATTCCCACTTCTTCATGAGGTCTTTGCTTTGGGCTATATCCGGAAAGATGAAGTTTCGGTTTATCTTCATCGGAACGTCTGCGAGGAAGTAGTTGGGCGTGGGAGTCAACTCCCCTCTGCCATAGACTAAGTCCTTCTTGCGGCCTCCCTTCCTTGGACGACGAAAGTCGTCTTGGATGAGTCTCGAAGGTGCTTCTGTATTACACAGGATGACCGAATTGGCATATGCAATTCAGGGTCATTATACAACTTTTTCATTACATCATTCAAACACAACGAGTACTCTAAATCATCTTTTATTTCTTCTTGAGCGGCCAATTACAACTTTCATCGGAAGATCCTCTTCGTCAAGATTGACTACTAAGGGTACAATGTCATTCGAACAAAATCACCTTTATAGTCAAGCCCGTATCGGCGTCTCACATTTGTCCGGTACCATGGTAGATGATTGATGTCGGACTCATTCCGTAAAGGAGAGTCGGTGAAATAATTCTCCGATCCTTTAAGCGGTTGTTTGTCGCGACCACCGTCTTAACCTCGTTATTAGTGTCGACATATTTCGGACACTGATGGAGGGTAGAGGGGACTATAACATGGTTATGGATCCAAGGGCGACCCAACAACAAGTTATAGGAAGTCTCTGCGTCAATGACGTAGCAGGTGACTTCGGACTTTAAGTCCCCCATCTGACACTTAATGCGGATTTTACCAAGTGGTCGAGACCCACCGGTGTTAAATCCGTATATCACCGTCACCGATCGGCGAGCCTGGCGGCGAATCGTGCTATACATCAGCGCAAAGGCATGATGCTCGCGGAACGGATCAACTTGGATCCGGTTGACTATTTGGAACCAATGTACCACAATGAAGTAGAGTGGCTGTCATGCTTCGGCGTCTTCGTCGCATATCCTCCTTAGAGAACGTGATGCGGGGAATATGCTTGGAGGCCACATTGCATTCGGGTTGATGACTCGGCTCCTCCGGACTTGATTTAATGTGGGTTAGGAAGACCTGCGAGTGCATAGCGCTTCTTATGCTTGCCGGGTTTCCTTGGACAACCTCAATAGCTCGATAAAGTTATTCTTGCGGGATGTTGGCCAATTGTGCCATCACATCGGCGGTAGGAGAGCTTGTGTTCCCGGTCTATCCCTTCCAATCGGGCGATTAAACGGACGCCGGGGTTGCACCTCGGGATTTGCGTGTTGTTTCCCCCGTTCGGTGGCGTCCTCCTTAGGAGTGGCGGGAACCGTGGGATTGTTACTACCCCAAGCTCAGTTAATGTTTTAGCATTAAGGTTGGAGTCATCGGGGTATTTGTAAGTATCCGCCCACTACGGTGACAAAGGCTTCTGTTCCTCCTCCGACAAAGAACACGAGGAATTTGCTCGTCGTCGTCGAGTAGAACCGCGAGGTAGCATTGCAAGATTTGCCCTTTCCTCGGACTTCTTTTTAGATGAAGGCGCCGCATGATCGTCTTTAAGTAAGTCCGGTGGACCCATAGGAGTTCACCATTTGGGGTGTGTCGGCACTAACCCCTTCTCTCGCTTGTGGGGATCGTAATTCACCGCCTTCATTCCCACTTTGACCACGGTTTAGGAACCGGGTTGTAGGCAACGTCCCAAAGCTTATGGACGTCGCGTTTACGCGCCCGCCCTTTCCATTTGGTTTTGGAGTGATCACCCCACTTCAATCAAAGCTTGGATCTTGTCCTTCACCGGTAGCATGACTTGGTCGGGTGGTGTATCGCCATTATATGATGGTGGGGTCCGTCGTCCTTTGAGCTTCCTCTGGTTGACGATCGGTGGCGGTTGGATCTTGTTGTTGTCTAGCAAGTACTTAAAGATCCAGCGCCTCTTCGTCCCTAAAGAATCGTCTTGGGAAACACGGCGTGGGCGCCTCGGTTTAGGGTATTGTTCTTGCGATGGGGTCGGCTGCTGCTGTATTCTTTGTTGTGGCTGCGGTGGAAAGTTTGATCGCATCAACATTCTTCATTGGCGCCTTCCCTTGTTCGGGGACAAAATTTTGGTTCCGTGGGTTTGGCCTTTCGCGACCTCGCTCGCCTTCTCCCTTTTGAGGAAACGCCAGCCTCTTCCCTCGGACTTTCAAGTCTTTCCGGGTTCTAGACGGTCACGGTGCCCCATCCCACGATCCGTCAGTGAGGTTATCTTTGGCGGTCTTGAGGATGAATTCCTCGTGATTGGGTCACGGCAGTTCATCGCCTTGTTGCGAAACCGTTTGACAAAATTATCCGGTTTCTCCATCCTTCGCTTCGTCCCATAGCGCCGAGTGAAACCTCAGTAGTCGCCATCGAAGAAGTTCGCCAGAACATAGATTCCATGTCTTCCCGGTGATCTTTGGCTTTGAGAGGCGTGGTACCAATCGAAGCCCTCTGGGTGTGAAGCGAATGACCGAACCATCAAGGGCTCGTTCACGGAGATGACTCCTAAATGGCTCTTGAAGTAGATAAGATGTTGAGTGGGGACCCTCTCCCATCGACGGCGTGAAGTTTATTAAATTAAACTTCACGGATAGGGATTGACTCCCACTCTCTCGGGTAAGGAACACGGAATCCCGTCTTCTTCACTTCTTGGCCGAGATGGCGAGTTGACCTTGCTCTCGGATCCTTGATCTTGTCATTTTCACTTGCATTTCGTCCGGTGATTTTGAGGTGGGACCATGGTGTCATCATTGGCGTTACGCTCGATTGTTAAGGTCTTGTTCTTCATCCGGTGTCGCTATCCGTCAAATTGGCGTTGTTGCGACGGCCCTCACCACAGCGATTAATCATCGCTTGCATCTGCCGGTCATGCATTTCTCTCATCTGCATGGCCATGTCCATCTCGAGTTTGAAGTTGTCTTTCTGTTTTGCCAAGGCTTCTTCAAGTAGCTTAGCCACCTCAATTTGCACTAATCATGAGTGCTTCCGCGAGTATGACCTTCACTAGAGGCGGTGTTATCGGATGCCATGGCCGATCATCCGATACTTCATCTTCAGAAGGTACTCTTCGTTCTGGTTGTGCCTTGAAGGGATCCTCGTTGCGGTCGTGATAGTTAGGCCGTCACGATAGTGTAGGCCATAGCGAGTCACGTTGGGAGGGCTCGGAATGCCGCGTGGCGGCGTTGCCTTGTTGGTCATATTGATGGTGACCTCAAGTAGCTCATCCTTGCCTTGACAGAGTGCATGTCTTCTTCGGGAACGCTTTGACCGAGGTCTTGGTGGTTCGTTGGTGCTCGATCTTTGGAAGGCTGACACCCTTCCGGAGTTTTATGGCGGCATTTACACTCAGGAAACCGCCTTGATCAATTTAGTACAAATGCAAGAGGATGTGATTTGGAGAGCTCGTCTCTGAGACTTCTTCCGACTCCCGACGATAGTACAACTCATCGGCATGAGTGCCGGAGCAACCTACCGTCTTGGCGACACAATCTCGGGTATAGCGTCATCATCGGATGGCGGCGTCTCCATCGAGGTTGGGTCGGCGCCACGGTCCTTGAAAGTTACGCTTTAACGCGACGCTTTTGGGCGCAACCTCTTAGCGGGCTTTTGGACCTCGATCCGCAAACCGGTTGGTGGATTCTCCTACGGCTCTTTCGGGCGAGAGCTACCCAAAGATTGCGAAGTTGTCTGGATCTCTTCAACAAGCTTGCGGGAGTTGACCTTTCACCTTGATCCAACCAACGGACCTAGCGCCGAACACCGAACCCTTATCGAAAGGGGTGTGGTGTTGGTAGTCTTTAATGGAAGCGCCATCGCATCGAGGAAAAGCTCCCGGTCCGGGAGGTCGAGTTCGACTTGCTTCGGTGACTTCTTGGTCACCTCTGCTCCTTTAGGTCGTTGAGTAGCTGAACCAACGCGACGCACGCGACGTAGGCACCGCGCTTTTGGATCCGCCCGAGGGTGGAGCGATTCGCTGACGCGGATCCATTCTTCTGGCCGGGCGGTTTAGAGGAGTTACCACCTATCTTCGTCTTCGGGCTCGTGCCCCGTCCGGGACCGGATCCGGCTTGTATCGGACAGATCCATGGATTCTAACGCTTTGCGTATGCAGCGCAAAGGTGTTGTCGGCGCCGTTGGCGGGCTCTCTTTGAGAGAGTCAGCCGCGGACTTTTCCTCATCGGGCCGAGGAGGGAGATCAGATCTGGCCTTTGGATGGCGCTGGGAGTTATTGCCGTCATCGTTGTTGGCGGGCGAGCGTCGGCTTCGGTCGGTGGCCTTGTGAGTCCTCCTTGCGTGGAGGGCTTCTTCGCCTATGGGGAAAAGGAGTTGGATGAGGCGGAGATAGGCCTCAAACTTCTCTGGTCGGTCATTACTCGACCTCTTCGATCACCGGATCGAACCGTGTCTGCGACAACGATCTTGGATGCAAGACCGGTGGCTCCCACGTGGTCGCCAGGCTTGTTCTCGGGAAAAGTCATTATCTTTTCATCGGTGAAATCATTCTACCTTGATGGGATTACAAATGAGTTTCAAATAAAATCACCTTTTATAAGGCTTTTACAATGAAAAGGATAAAAATTACAACTTTCCTCCTTGTGAACAAGCGGGATCCGTTTATCGGATCCCGCTTGCGATGGGATTCTTTGCTGTCTTGGGATATGTTCCGTGGACCACGGCGATTCCTTTCCCAAGTGTTGATCGAGCGAGATCTGGATTTGGATCTAGATCTAAAATCCCTCCTTTTTCGTGGAATTCTTAGATCGTCGGATCGAGATCTAAACGAGATTAATTCGCCAAGGAACTAGTCAGCGTAGTAAACGAGATCGGCCAAGCGAACTTCGTTACTCTTCTTCGGATCAAGGCCAAGCTTGATCCAAAGGATGGTTTGTTGTTGTAGATCCGGATCTCGAAAACTTTGGATCTCGAATTGCAAATCCCCCGCCAAGTCTAGATCTTGATCTCCTCTCCCTTTGGAAATTCTCTAACCCTAGGCACACACAAGAGTTTGGCGGCTATCTCCTCTTTTTATCTCTGCCGACCTCGAAAATGAAACCCTAGCCGTCACCTTTATAGGTAAAGAAATGGATGCGGGCAAATCGGGCAAAAGCCCATTCGCCTCGTGTTCGGCAAGTGCCGACACCTTCGGTGTTCACGGGCGATTCTCGTTCGCTGAGACACCGGGTGTCTACCGGTTGACAACCTCGGTGTCTCTTGACCGAGCCTTTCTCTCTCATTGGCCGAGCTTAATTTGAGGCTTCAAAGTTGGGTTTATCCCTTCACTCGCACTCATGGCGCATCAGTTCACCAAGGTTCCGAATCGGTGACTGACTTCGAGAAGGAGAGCTCTTTTCAAAAATTCCGGCGTATCCCGACCGCCAGGGCATGCCCCCAGCTACTTAGCCGTGGCGGGACCGCCAAGCTTCTGCGTAGAGCGTCTTGAGGAGAGTGTTTGCGTTGCGTTCACTTGTTGTGTCGTCAACGGTTTGCCATTACTTCATCGGATGACTTGTCGATTATTCTCGTCATCACGAGCTACGTTCGGGGACTTATAGGCAATTTTCAACGCCTCTGACCACATAACCCGAATAGTTCTTAAAACAATATTTTAAGAAGTATGCTGTCCTAGTTCATTACAAATTACAAAACATTTAAGTACAGTTTCCTCAATTTATGTTTGAAATAGAAGCTTCAAAACTCTTGCCTACCAAAATCTGGAAGTAATCGAAGTTGCTACAAACATTAGATATGGATGATTGGACCGATCAATCGAACAAACTAAAGCCCATGTCCTGCAATAAAATAAATATAAAAGGGTCAGGTTAAATACTAAAACATATCAAGGCTGTGAAATAGAACCCCTCCTAAGTGTTTAAGATAATAAACAACTAAAAGTAAAACTGCTCCTTAGTTATAGCATGGAATTTGAAACAATAATTTCAATATGAGAGTCCTTACATCATCTGACTCTTCCTTCTCTTCAACTTTCTCCTCTTTCTTGGCCTCAGCTGCTGCAGGGGCCGCAGCAGCACCTCCAGCGGGGGCTGCTACTGCAACAGCAGCACCACCACCAGAAGGCACCGAGGCAAATTTTTCCCTTCCGTGAAATCATTCTACCTTGATGGGATTACAAATGAGTTTCAAATAAAAATCACCTTTTATAAGGCTTTTACAATGAAAAGGATAAAAATTACAACTTTCCTCCTTGTGAACAAGCGGGATCCGTTTATCGGATCCTCGCGATGGGATTCTTTGCCTGCGTCGGGATATGTTCCGTGGACCACGGCGATTCCTTTCCCAAGTGTTGATCGAACGAGATGCGGATTTGGATCTAGATCTAAAATCCCTCCTTTTACGTGGGAATTCTTAGATCGATCAGATCTGAGATCTAAACGAATACGGAGATTAATTCGCCAAGGAACTAGTCAACGTAGTAAACGAGATCGGCCAAGCGAACTCGTTACTCTTCTTCGGATCAAGGCCAAGCTTGATCCAAAGGATGGTTTGTTGTTGTAGATCTGGATCTGAAAACTTTGGATCTCGAATTGCAAATCCCCCCCGCGCAAGTCTAGATCTTGATCTCCTCTCCCTTTGGAAATTCTCTAACCCTAGGCACACACAAGAGTTTGGCGGCTATCTCCTCTTTTTTTATCTCTGCCGACCTCTGAAAATGAAACCCTAGCCGTCACCTTTATAGGTGCAAAGAATGATGCGCTAAATCGGGCAAAAGCCCATTCGCTCTTCGGCCAAAGCCGAGACACCTCTCGGTGTCTCGCTTCGGCGAGACACCTCTGGTGTTCGGGCGAGACACCTCTGGTGTTCGGGCGAGACACCTCTGGTGTCTTGCTGACCGAAGCGGCTTCTCTCTCACTGGTTTTCCGAGCTTAATTTGAGGCTTCAAAGTTGGGTTTATCCCTTCACTGCACTCATGGCGCATCAGTTCACCAAGGTTCCGAATCACCGACACCGTAAAGGAGAGAGCTCTTTTCGTAATTTCGGCGTCCCGGACTGCGGCCGCTCTTTAACCCCCGCTAACCGGCTTAGCGGGACCGCCGAAAACTTCTGCGTGAGGCGTCTTGAGGAGAGTGTTTGCGTTGCGTTCACTTGTTGTGTCGTCAACGGTTTGCCATTACTTCATCGGATGACTTGTCGATTATTCTCGTCATCACGAGCTACGTTCGGGGACTTATAGGCAATTTTCAACGCCTACAGCCACATAACCCTGAATAGTTCTTAAAACAATATTTTAAGAAGTATGCTGTCCTAGTTCATTACAAATTACAAAACATTTAAGTACAGTTTCCTCAATTTATGTTTGAAATAGAAGCTTCAAAACTCTTGCCTACCAAAATCTGGAAGTAATCGAAGTTGCTACAAACATTAGATATGGATGATTGGACCGATCAATCGAACAAACTAAAGCCCATGTCCTGCAATAAAATAAATATAAAAGGGTCAGGTTAAATACTAAAACATATCAAGGCTGTGAAATAGAACCCCCTCCTAAGTGTTTAAGATAATAAACAACTAAAAGTAAAACTGCTCCTTAGTTATAGCATGGAATTTGAAACAATAATTTCAATATGAGAGTCCTTACATCATCTGACTCTTCCTTCTCTTCAACTTTCTCCTCTTTCTTGGCCTCAGCTGCTGCAGGGGCCGCAGCAGCACCTCCAGCGGGGGCTGCTACTGCAACAGCAGCACCACCACCAGAAGGCACCGAGGCAAATTTTTCCCTTCCGGAAGCAATAAGTTCAGTTATGTCCAACTGCAATTCCATTTAATTTTTAAAACAAACATTCATCAGCTTACATAGTCTCAGCACCTTCAATAATACACTACCTGTTCTTGACAACCCTACTATGACAGTATTATCGTATCTCAAAAGATCTCACAACTTTAAGTAAGGGTAGCCTTTTCCATAATGCTTGGAAAAAATGAAAAAAGAAGATAACGTAAATTGCCGCTGTTAACCCATAAATGTAAAGCCCATTAAAACAACACCGCAGATTGATTCATTTACTTCCATAAAACATACAAACTATATATGATAGATCTGAGTTGCTCCACTTTACAGTACTTTCTTCACTACGTAGCAGATATATATAGATAAAGGAATATGCAACCAAGGAAATGTTAAGAAAAATGCTGAAATTAATCTCTTAATAAAAGGAAACCATAACAGCTCCTAAAAGGGAGGAAGCACGAAAACCTGTCCCTAGGATATCCTTCAAATTGTCAGAAGATGGACTAGTGTTTCCACCGAGCACCGCGAGCAAATAGCCAGCAACAAGCTTCATTCTGAGAAACATGAGTACAATGAGATCAGGGGACATCTCAAAAATCAATTCCAACTAAAATAATTATAGTTTTTTGCTGAGAGGTTTTCCATGAACTATAGAAAACAATGAAGCTTAACATTCTATGAGTAGAATGTCAATGTGTAAAGATAATGTCCGAGATTAAACAATAAAAAGATTAGGCGCTTTATAAACAGAGCCCTGTCAACCATCGAGTTCCGAATTGTGAAAAATAGACATAATACATTCAGGTTAAAAGCAGAGAGAATTGGAGATCTAGTAGAACAACAAGAATGTTCAAATGAGAAGGGGAATAAATTTTCATTGTGCAAAATTCCCATTCCTAATTTTATTAGACATGCCCTTGCATATCAAGGTTTGATTACTAAGAATTTCAGTTCAGCAGCTTATTGCCTGAATTCCTAATGATAAATATCATAGGTGCAATAATGGCTAAGTTACTGATAATGGCAAGATTACATGTTGTAGTAGAAGGATTGACTTGTAATAACAGAAATTATTATAGGTTTAGGCAATCGACAGATTGAAGGCTTAAAAATTCTTCAATAGTGAATGCGTTGAACATTATTTAACTGACCCGCGTGTTCGTTCCACTACATTGTCCTTTTAACAAATAAATGTTCGCTTGTCGATGTCATAAAATTACAGTTATACAGCATTAGAAATCTTACAAGAGTGCATCAGAATCACTGCACCAATGTATCTGTTATCTTTAGTAATTTACGTGATTATCGTGTAACATGACATCATATGGAGCACACATCTAATTGGTGTTAAATACTACCATGGTTTCTCATTTGGGTGACAATATGTCAATAACGCCAACAACGACAGTTATATGGTGGTCAAATGTTAGATAGTGAGACAGAAAGACATACACAGAACTCAACTCATTTACAACACAACTATGTTATCAATAAACACTCCATTAAACTGTAACTTTCACATCAGAAACCAAAAGATCACTGCAATTCCCAAACTATTTCGTCGAATAAGCGACCATTGAATCTAACATTTTGCATTGGATACGTGAATACTAAGCTTGAACGCAGAACAAAGAATAATAACTAACTACTGTGAATATGAAATGGTTGGAAAAGGAAATGAGCATGAATCAAAGGAAGACTACGAAGCCATTACTTGTTCGAGAGTTGAAAACTGAGGGATGAGCTGGGCCGCCGAAGGGAGTCTCTATGGAGTCTAGGGTTTGTGCGAAGGGGTCAGTGGAGGCGGGCCGCGGATTATTATAAGGTTGGATAATTTAGGGTGGGCTGGGAGCGGGCCGGATCGGGTTAAATTCGTTAAATATTCAATTCTTTATGCAGGATGATAAAATTACAAAAAAGGGTAAATATAATTTACAACTATATGCCTTCGCTTGTATTTGGCAGCATTCATATACCCTGAATTTTCTAAAATTGCACTTGAATATCCTTTATTGTGCAAATGTTATGATTTTACCTTAACTTTTTTTTTTCTCATGGGACACTCACAAGCTAATTTTATAGTTTTAAATTCTTAAAATTTGTTTTTACTGTTAAATCCACCATAATTTTATTTTGATTATATAATTAGAGTACGTTTAAAATAAAATCAGAGTAGGTTTAACAGTGTATTCAACAAGCATTGATTGTAATAAAAAAATGTGAGAATATACAAGAGCAAAACCGAAATGAGAGAAACTAGGAGATAATTTAAGTGATATTTAGACTTACGAAAAAACTAGCTTCAAGTGAGGAGAACAATTAGATAACCAAATCGTTTTGGTTTTATTTTGATTTTTTAAAATGAATGAAGAATCCCTCACACGAAAAACAAACTAAACATAAATAAAATCGTCATCAAACGCCATTTCTTGTGTGAAATGTCTTGATCAATGAGTTGGTAAATTCCAATATGAAATCCTCCCGTGAACTCTATGCCCAACATCTCAGTGATCCTCGACTTTGTGAGAATGTCTACCGCTTGATTTGCTTCTCTATATACATTATTTTTTTAATATTACATCTATTGTTGTTTTTGATATTTTTATAAAATGACGAAGATGAGTTATTTGTTTGGAACATTTTTGTAGCATAAAATAATAGACCTAAATATGTCTTTGGTGAGTTTTAAAGGGGAAAAATAGAAGCGGACTGTTTTCTTTGATTAAATATTAAAATTCTATCAACTTATTTAAAAATCATTATATAAATTTCATCCCTCCATTTAACAAAAGCCTTTTTTCCATTTTTGACACCCTGAAGTTCATCTTTTTTTTTTTTTTCACTTTCATGTTATAAAACCTTTATAACACATTGACATGCTAAAGTTGTAATCCCACTTTACGTTGTTGGCCCCTATTTAGACTTCAGTTTTCTCTTGCATTAATATGCGCGCTTAGCATGTGACGCTCTTATTCTATTACTATTGAGAAACTATTGTTGTTTAGATTATTCCAGCTATGTAAAATGGCATTAAATGTAAAAATAGAATTTAACAGAAAATCAAATGAAACGAAGACGGGGCATGACAGTGAAATGAAAATGACATTCCGGAGCATCAAAGTGCTGAAAGAATACTTTGGTTATCATTGTGTAAAATTAAGTAATTTGGGGCACCAGAGTAAAAATAAGGCCTTAACAAATTATAAAAAAATCAAGGTCATTTTCGTCGCCGGAGTCATACAATGCGCGGGAAAAATGCTTCGAGCGCCAAAATAGAGCTAGGGTTCCATCCGACATTTTGAGAATCCGATCTAGGGTCCTTCAATCTCTCCTACCAATCTTCCAATCACTAGATCAAAGCCCTCTATCTCTCTCTCTCTCTCTCTAGCTATCTGATTAAAGCCCTAAGAAACGGATCGAGATTTTCTACCATGAACGGAGATCGGAGGCGAAGGGATCAGTTCAATTCCAGAAGAAATCAATCGAAGCAGAAGCTTCTGCTCAACGCTGAAGAAGTTCTCGAAGCAAAACTAGGTTACGATCTTTTCACCGAAGGCGAGAAGAAGCTCGGATGGCTGCTTACACTGGCTCCTGTAAGCAATTTGTGTTCCCATTTCATTTCCCCCCAATTTTATGCTGCATTCTCTCAATTCGCCCAAATCAATTAAGTGCTGCTGAAGAAATTCGATAACTTCAATCTATTTTCTGCTGATTCGCAGTCGTCTTGGGAAGACCAGGAGACGAACAAGATTTATAGTTGCGTGGATCTGTATTTTGTTTCGCAGGTGATAATTTCATACTTGATTCCTGTAATTAGGAGAAATACGAATTTGGGGCAAAAGAATTACTTTTTATTTCATGAATGCGGAGGAGAGGAACAGTTTGCTTGCATTCAGTATGAAAACAGCATCTATGATGATGCATCTGGGGTTAAACTATAGGACGCAGATCACAGGCTTCTCGCCATAAAAAAAGAGTTTTCCGTCTGCTCGAAGTTTGTATGTCGTCTGTTGGCTTTTACTTATATTTCTTTTATACGTCTTATTTAGGATGTGTCCACATTCAAAGTTAAGTACAAGTTTCCGCCTTATTTTTATGCTGCCACCAAGGTGAGTTTGTGGAGCATGATCTTTACTTGATGGCTACTTACAATTTGATGACGAATGCATGGGATATAACACAGATTTACACCAGTTATGTTTTTTAACATAATGTTTCAGGACAAAACTCATCTTGAAGTCGAGGCATATCTTAGACGCAGATATGAAGGACAAATTGCGGAAATAGAGATAGTAGATAAAGAGGATTTGGACCTAGTAAGTTATTGTTGCATGTTACTTAGTAAATGTTATATCACTAAATTGCACCATTCTATTCAACTGTTACATTCATCCGGCCATCTTAAAAGATTTTGCTTTGCTGGCTTTTAGCATGGTATAATATAATGAATTTCCTCTGTACCATTCTTAACATTGTCTCTTTACCCTGTAGAGGAATCATCTTTCTGGTTTGCGTAGAACATACTTAAAGATCAGCTTTGATACTGTTCAACAATTGATGTCTGTAAAGAGTGATCTGGTGCATGTGGTGGAGAGGAACCAAGCAAAGATGGATGCTGCGGAAGCAATTGAAAATGTATACAACAATAATAGGTAATGTTGTTGCGTAAGTTAGTAACTGTACGCATTCTTGTTGTTGATTCCTCATTTTCACTACATATCCACCCCCCAACCCCTTAAAAAAAAAAAAAAAAAAAAAAGAAGCAAAGAATGTTTTATTTTCAGTTTCTAATAAATAAATAAAATAAAATCAACAATGTTTTCAGCTGTCTTTGACGTGCATACCATTATTTTTGCATCATTTGCAGCAAAGAAAGACCGCAAGATTATATAGATCATATCTTTGATCTTCGTGAATATGATGTTCCATACCATGTGCGGTTTGCGATTGATAATGGTAGGTTCATTTCTTGATGCGCTTTGCAGTTCGCTTCCAGCAAAATGTTCATATCCACATCACAATCAAGATAATATCTTTTTTATATGATTATATTCTGCTTCATACTTCCAGATATTAGATGCGGACAATGGTACGATGTCATTGTATCTGGTAGCAGTATATTGCTAGATAAGAGAACAGATCTTCTTCAACGTGCTGAAGTTCATGTCTGTGCATTTGATATTGAGACAACCAAACTTCCTCTGAAATTTCCCGATGCTGAGTATGATCTGATAATGATGATATCATACATGATAGATGGACAAGGCTACTTGATCATTAATAGAGAGGTGATATAGATAATATAGCTTTTCTTCTTTCAATATTTGTTTCAATTAGGTTTTCTAGATTATTTATGTTCTTGATTTTTTGCTGCAAAATAATTTTATGCAGTGGTAAATCGTTTATTTGATCAAGTTAATTTATTTTTCTGCCCATACATTAGGGATATTTGGTATGAAATGCAGACTATTTTATTGAAGAAGGTGAAATTAAGAGCAGATGGCCATTCATGATCAGCACAACATGGAAAAAACTGCAAGAAGTGCTATCTGTGGAAAATTATTAACTCCTCTCTTATTCAAATGGCCATCCCTTTTACCACTGATTCCTTTGAAACTGTTGACCACTTGACCTAGACATAAACTAAAACTATCAGGCTACAATTTCGAAATTGTATAATCCACTGTACTTATATTATTCAATGTCATATCTTATATATATTATGTCATGGCCTTATGTAACATACCACAACTTGTATCGGATTGTTATTCAATATGTTCCTTTTGTTTCAGAGGTACTTTTTTTGCTAGTCATTGCTAGGTTGCCACAACAAGCCATAGCTGCCAAGGTTTTAACTACCCACTTCCTGTCATAAGAATTCTATATATTCCTAATACTTTCAACGATTAAAATGGTTCTCTTTAATTTTGTAACATATCTCCATTATTTATTTAGAACTGTTGTTTACCTTTCTCTCAAAACTCCAAATTAGTAGCCCACGCTCTGAGTGATCTCCTATTAAGTTTTTCATTGTGCTCCTCTTTCAAATCCCTTAATTTTTCTATAAGCTTTCAACCTGAATCCTTATTGCATTGTGCATTTCCTTTAAAATTTCGCATATAATTTTTCTATTTCTCTTTCCATTTCCATTCAAAACAGACGGTATATACATTACAATCTGCATCGTACTAATGTACATGCATTGACCCTAAACATTTTCTGAATTTAAAATTTTGTCCGTTAACTTGTTAAACAACTCTTTCCAGTGTTAGTGGTGTATGGACTAGGAGTTTTTATGATACTATCATATTTGTTGTCTTCCTATCTATGTTGCATGGGTACGGGTGTGAGTACGGCTGCGTGAGTCGTGGCATAGAAAATTTGTAAAAGGTAGGGTACGGGGGCACGGCTATATAAATATTTATATAGACATATACATATTACATATTGGAATTAATAATTTACATTAGATCAATATTATTTTCATTCACGTGTTATGAGAATTAAAATCCCTATAACATTTCATAACAATTTTATGTTTCTTTTATTATGTGGATTATGAATTGGAAAATCGATAGTTTTTGAACTAGACATCTAAATGACCCTTTAAAAATATAGTTTGGAACCTAACCTATGTCCAACGAGTTTCAAGAAGTGGACGTGAACTGTAGGATATATGTTCAAAAAATGTATGTCAAGTGTTTTAAATTAAAACATGTATCGTATAATTGAGTAGATGCCCAAATAAATGTATGCATGTATGCAAGGAGTGTCCAAAGAGTTTGGATACAGAGTACGGGTATGTGTCGGGTGCGGGTACGGTACTCAGATAGAAGTACCCAGGTAACATAGCTTCCTATTGATGTCAACAACGACAATTATTTGCAGCGTAAGGCATTCATGATGATCAACATAATTATCGAGACTACTTAAAGAAGCAGATGTTTGCAAAGTACAAAACTTGTGTACTGAGATCTTCCCACTGAAGCAGTAATCACTCATAAATAAATGAATAATCAGGCAGTGTCTTACTAAGTTCCAAAGCAACTTCCAGACTAATCTGTAAGTATGATGAAGCTTTTTCTGTAGATCATTCATACTAGACAAGCATAGTATGGTAAGCCTATGCTTTCTAGAGCTAGAATTCCATTTTTTCCGCTATTGAATTCAATGTACTTTATGATGGTGTGCTTTCAATTTAACATAATAATAATAGATATATTTGGCAAGCTTTTGTCAGTACCCAAATGATCTTTTTCAGAACATTAAAAAAAAATCTAGTTGGAGTTGGATATCCGGTATTGAGAAGCTTTTCCAACATTACCAAAAGAAATGTGCTTACTGAAATATATTCGCTTCTGTCTAATTATGTAGGATTTTACTCAGGAATGTGCCATGACCTTCAAAATCTATGAAGGACAGCCCTATTAATTAAAAGAGAGGGAGGGAGGGGGGAGGGGGTGGGGGGCAGAGGGAGGGTGGGAGATATATGTTTATGCTATGTCTATTAATGAATTCTACTTATCATGAGTTTTATTCCTTAATGTGCTTTTTTCATTATTTATCATGTTTTATAATTGTAGTGTGTAGGAGAGGATATTGAAGATTTGGAATATACACCTAAGCCAGAATTTGAGGGTTATTTCAAAGTAACAAATGTGAAGAATGAGGTATGATATCCCATAGTTTCTTAAGCATGTTTTTGCGAATGCTCTCTGCCCTTTCTATTGCTTACATCATTTTTTTCTTCTTCCTTGCATTACATCATCACTGTCACAGGAAGAGCTTCTCAAATTATGGTTTGCACACATGCAAGAGGTGAAACCTGGCATATATGTTACTTATAATGGTGATTTCTTTGACTGGCCATTCTTGGAGAAAAGAGCTGCACATTATGGGGTTAAAATGAGTGAGGTTTGGTTCTTATTTTTCCTGATGAGCAGTTTCAATTACTTTTTGGCGCTTGCTGCATGTGTAAATTTCATATCATCTTGAGGTAATCATATTCTAAGATACGGTAATTAGAGTGGGAGGTAGGCAGTGAGTTATGCCTGTTTTCAGTGGGTGGAGCATTGTTTTAAAAAGCACCGCCTAGGCTTCCTTCTAGGCCTAGGTGGTACCTAGGCTGCCTAGGCTTCGCCTGCCTAGGTCTTGAGAGCACCTAGGGGAGCACAGACCGCTTACGCGGACTGCACTGCTAGATCTTGGTCGTGATTTCCTCTGTTGCTACCTCCTTGTCCTCTAACCTCCGCTGGCCTCCTCCACTGACTACGAACACCTCCTTTGCTTTAGCAAAACTTCCTCTGCCACCAGTTAAACAAAAACAGAAATCCTTCTAGGCCTACCGCCCAGGTGCTAGGCCCCAGTTTGGCGCCTAGCGGCACCCATCGCTTTCGATAACATTGATTGCAATTAAAAAAAGAAAAAAGGAAAACACCTAGGTCCCACCTAGGCTCCTCCCAAGGAGCTGGGTCCGACGTGTAGGCAGCCTAGTGCTTTCTGTAACCTCGGGGGTGGAGTTTGAGTCTTTTCAATGGGTACAATTTATGATCAATGCACACTGCTGCATCCGAAATGTAGAACACAGATGCATAAACTTGGGGTAAAAATAAAACAGTACAGCTTCAGATGAAAGTTAATTAAAACTGTAAGGAACAAAAGCAAAATTTGCATTGAGTGCTTTAGCCATTGTGTTTCAGAATCTTTTACTAGCCAGCTTTTTCCTAATAGCCTCTTGCCAGTTCTATCCGAATTGTGTTTCAAAATTCTGCTGTGCTTGCAGGAAATAGGTTTCCAGTGTGATGACAATCAAGGGGAATGCCGTGCAAAGTTTTCTTGTCATCTTGATTGTTTTGCTTGGGTTAAACGAGACAGCTATCTCCCTCAAGGAAGCCATGGTCTAAAGGTGCAAATACTTATTTGAAACTTTTTTTAAGTCTACCATTGTGCTGTTCTTGTCAAAGTAATTTTTTATTCATATTAACTATTGCTTTCAACGTTACAATAGATTCAACACTTCTTAACTGTAGAGGGGGGGTGGGGTGGGGTGGGTGGGTGGGTGGGTGTCTTGCATTTGATACTCTACTGCTACTGAAATTTGATAATTTTGCAATTCAGTACGTCATCTCAGGTCATGATAAGCCTGATACTAGCACATATTTATGCTATTCTTTTGTGAAAATCCTGGTTTGCATGCAACTTAGTAGGTCTCTCTATATTGTTAGGAAGTAAGTTGTGTTATCTACAATGATTTCATCTTATCTTAGTTTACTATCTATCTTAATTTTTGCGCTAATAACACTTTAAGTGACAACTCAACTATGTAAATCAATATGCCTTCTTTCATATATTTTGGTAGGATGATAAATGTTCTCTAACCAGCCAAAGTATAGCTTTTATCCTTTTCACATTTTATTTTAAGCTTTATACTACTATATTTCATTCTTGTATATTTTGTTTCAATGTCCTTACAGGCTGTTACAAAGGCAAAACTGGGCTATGATCCATTGGAGGTGAACCCTGAAGACATGGTTCGCTTTGCCATGGAACAACCCCAGGTACATGCAATTGGAAGGTGCATATCTTTCTAATAACT
Organism: Asparagus setaceus; assembly: GCA_012295165.1. Lineage (NCBI taxonomy): Eukaryota > Viridiplantae > Streptophyta > Magnoliopsida > Asparagales > Asparagaceae > Asparagus > Asparagus setaceus. The sequence continues at coordinate 567,323 of CM022710.1, forward strand.
AGGTCGCTGGCAAGATACAAAATGATGATTGAACATTTGAAGAGATCGTATCCAATTGCTGTACATGTAACACATAGGCGATAATCAGCAACTTAAGAAAAGCACTCTTTAACTGTTTATGTTTGATGCTTTAATCATGCATCAGATCATTTTATGCAACTTTTCAACGTTCCTCGTCTTTTATCTCACCATTATTCCCATACAGATCTCTGAAATGGTTTTCTTTTTGAACCTGGTTCTCTTTCAGACAATGGCTTCTTATTCTGTGTCAGATGCTGTTGCAACTTACTACCTATACATGACATATGTTCATCCATTTATTTTCTCCCTTGCAACTATTATACCCATGCCACCTGATGAGGTCTTGCGTAAAGGAAGTGGAACACTTTGTGAAATGCTTCTCATGGTCCAGGTTGGTTGTCCATATTTTTCTTTCAATAGATATAATATCTGGAATACTTTCTTTTATACATCCATAAGTCTGTTTCCTTTACATTTAAATTTGTTTAGCTGTAACTGCCAAATTCATCTTGCTGTTATGTTTAAATTTGTCTAACTGCCAACCACATAGCAAATGCAAGAGGTACGGCATTGCGGTGATAATGATATGTACTGCAATAAGCATGGGTGTAGACATCATGGTTCCAAACCTGAAACTTGCGCTGCCATCAAAGCTAATGCTGCTTATCACCAGAATTCGTGAACTTTTTTGACTGAAAGAAGATATTATTTTGTCATGCTAATCTGTTCATTGTCATGTAGTCAATCTTCTGGATACCAAATGAAGTTACTTTGCCTTCAGATTTCCATCCAAAATAATCTTTGCAACACCTGTTCTTTTGGCAAACTGCCACTTAGTGAGTTATAATTTCTCTTGAGGTGTTTTGATAACGCTGGATAATAAACATCATCAGAAGTCCTTCATGCCTTTCAGTCGGTCCTGTCAAGCTAAAAGATTATTTCCGATCTGTACAAACTATGATTGGTTAGATTCTGTTGGTTTGTATCAAATTATACTAGCACACTTTTAAAACCAAAATGATGATTTTCTTAGATTACAGATAGAAATTTATGACCTTGAGAAACAAATCCATGCCGATTTACCTACCTTTGCTCATGTTGATGGGTAAAATTTGAAGTTCACAAAGAAATATGTTTGAATTTTAGTTTTTTTTATTTGACGCTTCTTAAACATAGATGGTGGATGAGACAAGGTCATAGCTGCTGGGATGTGCTCTTCTTTTTTTTTTTTTAATTATGTTTTTCTTTGTTTTGTTTTGTTTTTTTGGTTTTTTTTGGGGGTTGTGACAAGGAGTAGAAGAGGGATTGATGACGGAGTAGCAGAACATGGAATTGTCACATGCTTCAGTTGGTCAGACTCTGCTGGTTTGTAACCTTGTGCATGTCCAACCCACCTTCTATCTGTGTGTGCCAGCATGCATGCCCGTGAATGTGTGCATGCACATGTTTGTGATCTCTCCAACTCTCCCACCTCTACTTGTTGCACCAAATCTAGACAGAACTCTGTGACACCCAACCAAAATCTCTGTAGTATTTAAAGTTTAGTTTTTATTGTAATGATATGTCGCATGAGAAAATATATGAATATACAGTTCATTCATTCTTGCATTTACAGTCTAAAATTATTATTTTTTAAGCTCTGGACCTCTGCAATTTCCATTACAAACCAAGGATTAAGCTTCCAAAGTGATTAATTGAATAAATTATCCAATATGGGTATAAGATTGGGTATATCTTATGTTTGATTTCAAGATACACCATAGACTAACCTCATGATTCATTTTAGAAAAGAGTTAAGCTACTGGTTCTGGTGGATCTTTGGATTATTCTAATTATAGTTTATTTTCCTATATATCGAAAGTTAGAATGACAAAACAATAACGTATACTAGTTGTTTTCTAATTTCTGTTGTCTCTTAGGATGTGAGGTGAAATGCTTCTTGCTTTTCCCAGTATTTGTTTGATTAATTGGGTTCCCTGCAGCAGATCAGTATAGATATTTGCTCTAGTTATAGGTATTTCACTTGAATATGATTTTAACTTTTTAGGCAAATTACTGTTAACCCATTATGGTAGATTATGAAGCTTCAATTTTTCACAAGGAACTTTTACTGATTTCTTTATAAATAAACACATTCATGGCTTACACTGTCAATTTGTGATGTTTTGTTTAGCTCCAATTTTGCTCAACTTGTTTCTGCTCTTTTAATTCATTCTGTATGGATTGGGTTACTCTCTTTACAGGCATTTAGGGCCAATGTTGTCTGTCCTAACAAACACCAAGAGGATCCAGAGAAGTTCTATAACAACCGCCTTCTGGAAAGTGAGACATATATAGGAGGGCATGTTGAGTGCCTGGAAAGCGGTGTCTTCAGATCTGATCTTCCTACAAAATTTCAACTGGATCCATCTGCATATGAGGTTCATCCACTATTATTCTTCCTTACAGATATTGACTTACTATTAGGTGCTCTCAGAAAATGAAACAACTTTATAGAAAGAAGTTCTAACTAGTTTTTTTCCACACAATTCATAGTCATGCTTAGATAATATTTTTTCACTCAATTCTTAGTCATGTTACTCCTGAATCATTTGTCAATTTATTCATGATAAGAAAAATTCCTATCTGAATGATTGTCGCCAGTATTAATGATTTTTGGTCTTCTTCCTGTTCTTGTTTTCATGTGTACTATCTCTCATGTACACTTGTTTTTTCTTTGCTTGTTACATTTTCAGCCACAAAGGAACCCTTATGTTAAATTGAAATTTAATGAACCTTATGTACTAGGACACTCCTGAAAACAATAGGCAGGTAAATATTGATGAAGATCTCTCATCAACTGCCACCATAAAGCTTTTCCTTTTCAGTTAATCGTCACGATGAATCCTCATTGTCAGCAAGCATGGTTGTTGTTCGATATGTTTATCCCATTTTTTCCCACACTTAGGTTTTTATGCTAATATCTTATGTTCTGATACCCCTAGATGTTCACTCAGCATGGTGTTTGTCTTACTTAAATTATTTGACCTCTATATCATTCTAGGCATTTCTTTTGTATGTAGTATGTATGCACGTGTTTTGTGTGTCTTTGCTGGCTATGTTTGTTTCATACATATCCAAACTTCTACAAACACTAAATACCAACACCATGTTAACTAGATCTGAGTGTACTCCATCAATTGCAAAGAAACTTAATCCTTGTGCTCTTGCTGCCTTTGTTTTTTGACAATTCTTCTACAGGCTGGCATGGAAGTAATATCCTCATGTTCAAGTGCTTTGATCTTGGTGTCCTGGATTTCTTAGTTGGGAAAAATCTGAAATCTTGTTTCTTTAGAATGCGCTGGTGATTGGTTCTTGTTCTTGTTTTTCATAATACAGAAGTTACTCTAAGATTCATTTCTTAGTCATTTCTGATGCATTGGGTCTTATAAACAGTGGTTTTATACATGCAGCTGTGCATCTGGTCTTTCCTTCCATTATTTTGGTAATAATTGGTAATATGAGACCTTGTCCCATTATTTTATTTGAATTCGGATTGTTGGCTGTTATGTGTTAACTTCGGGCAACATGCGTCAAGACAAACCTTTGCTTGCTTTATGTCCTCAAGGAGCATCTAAATCTATGTTTTCATTGGTTAATCTACCTTTTGCAGGTGTGATTGTTATATATTTGGCATGTTGGTCTAGATCATTTTTTATATGCCTATTTGCATTAGAACTCTGCACTACATTTGTATATATGCTATTGCTGACATTCAAATCCAATCATTCTCAGCAATTAATTGGGAATCTTGATCGCGATTTACATTATGCTATACAAGTAGAAGGAAAAATGGACCTCGATTCAATTACTAACTATGAAGATGTGAAGAAAGCTATTATGGACAAGGTATTTTGGTTGATTAGTTTGCAATTTTGTCCTTATCTAATTTCTTCACCTTTTCCTGGTGGCTTCTCATCACAATCTTTTTTTAGTAAGCTAGTGTTACTGTGTTGAATTTTCATGATTCTAACTCTGTTTTATAAATCCTGCATTCATCTTAACTAGTTCTGAAATACTTTTTTATATGTACGGACATTAATTTATTTCAAGCAATGCTACATTCTTGTGAAAATTTTTCATTTTGCAAAAACTTGGTATCACATATATGGACTTGCACATGCGCATACATGCACAAAAGCACTTGCACATGTGAGCACTCATGTCGTTCCAAATGTGTTTCTTGTGTTCAGTTCCTTAATATCAATGATTATGCATTTTCCTTCTAAAAATTGCTTCTCCATTTTCCAGCTTATTTTGTTGCGAGATCATCCAATACGTGAGGAGTGGCCTCTAATATACCATCTGGATGTTGCTGCTATGTACCCAAACATTATTTTGACAAATAGGCTTCAGGTATGGTTATTGGATCCATTTACAAGCTTCAGTGGGTGATTTCTGCTTTGTAATACGTTTGCAGTTTGTAATATAATTGGCAGCTTTTTGCTGAATTTATCATGGAAAGAAGTCACTTCGTAAACCTTTTCGCAACAATTATTATCATTGAAAACGCCTGATGCTATTCGGCAAATATATAAAGAAGAAAATGTGTATTGATGGAAAAGCTTTTGTAACTATTAAATGGGAAGCTACCATACACCATGGTTTTGACATGTTAGACTCTTGTACTTTATTGCAGCCGCCATCAATAGTTTCAGATGTGGTATGCACTGCATGTGATTTCAATCGTCCAGGAAAAAATTGTCTTCGGAAGCTTGAATGGGTTTGGCGAGGTGAAACCTATATGGCAAAAAGAAGGTTTGTCTGATCGCTTTTCTCTGTTGTGGTTATTTAAGCTGCTATATCTGAATGAACGATTGATATTGGAACCTTACTACTTCTACAGTGATTATTATCATATAAAGAAGCAAATTGAGTCTGAGCTGGTTGAATATGGTGGTGATCAGTCGTCGAAACCTTTTATTGACCTGCCAAAAGCAGAGCAAAAGTTGAAGCTAAAAGAGCGTTTGAAGAAGTACTGCCAGAAGGTAGTTCAGACTATACATAGGTTGTTCATTTTACAGAGTTTGTAATAATGTACTGGTGAATTGCAACAGGCGTATAAAAGGGTTCTTGACAAGCCCTTAACTGAGCTTAGAGAAGCTGGGATATGCATGCGTGAAAATCCTTTCTATGTGGATACTGTGCGAAGGTCTGTAGATTCATTAATTCTCCAAGTAATGGACTTCCAACCTCTAGGATGATTTCTAGTACTTAACATATTTTCCAATTTTCTATATGTAAATATACAACTTTCTTATTCCTGGGGCAACTTACTGCACACTGTTGTGTACTCCTGCTGATTGCATTCAATTTTAGTTTTCGAGACAGGAGGTACGAGTACAAGGGGCTTAATAAAGTATGGAAGGGAAAACTAGCAGATGCGAAAATAAGTGGAAATCCAATGAAGGTTCAGGAAGCACAGGTGAGTCTTGTTCATTGATATAGAACGTGAAATCGACAAACATGTAGTTATTCAAGTTGACACTTGGTTTGACATTGCAGGATATGGTTGTTCTCTATGATTCTTTACAGCTCGCTCATAAATGCATTCTTAATTCATTTTATGGATATGTTATGCGCAAGTGAGTAGTAATAAAATTTTGACACAGCAATTTCAATTGAAACAGTTGCAATTATGCTTTCTTGACTTCAGTTGGATTGAATTCACTTTAACATTTTGTAATGTGCATCTTAAAGGGGTGCTAGATGGTACTCAATGGAAATGGCTGGCGTTGTCACCTATACTGGTGCCAAAATCATTCAAAATGCTCGTTTACTTGTGGAAAAAATTGGAAGGCCTCTGGAACTGGATACTGATGGCATCTGGTGTGCTCTTCCTGGATCTTTCCCTGAAAACTTCACATTCAAAACAAAGTAAGCAATTAATATGCTCTTTGTTTTCTTGCACTTTTGCAAATATGGAAACGTGTTATGCTTTATATTATTTCTATTCTTTCATGATAGAACAAATTTTCAAACGTGCCTTCATTTATCTCGTTAATCCTTCCTCATTAGTCTCATTTTTTTTTCATGTAACATTGATAAAATTATGTCTTCATAAATTGTTCATGCTTCTACATTTATCCGAACAGGATAATGCTTGTATTGTTAGTAATATACTTTCAAGGCCCATTCATTGGAGTTAGCCAATCCTTTCTGAGCCTGACTCTAGATCATTACTTTTAGCAGGGCAGAGAATTTTAGATTTGTTAAGTTTGTTACTTGTTTGGATGATATAATTTTAGTCCCATATACTTTCATATAGCATGAGAAATATTGTTCATATTTTTGGTTCCTAGTACATATTTATTTAGTTTCTCTTCTTCGCGACTACTTTATCATCAAGAAATTATTTCTATCAACCTTCCTTATGTGTGAATGTTTATTTGTTTTTGTCCTTATCATGGTTGAAAATTGGGTCAATGTGTTTGATTCTCTTATTTGAATTATGTTTTCTTGGTGGTGAGATCAAGAGGAGTCCATAAATGAAAATAGGATGTTTGAATTGGAGTACTGCTTTCAGAGTAGTCTCATCATACCATACCCATGAACTTAACTAGCAGCCAAGCTGCGGAATTCAACGAACCAAATTATTCAGCATAGTTGTGTTGCACTGAGTCTAACCTGTCTGAGTTCAACCTGACAAGGGTATGGAAACAGGTTGGTTGGGTCAACCTGATTATGTGCCGTAGCCATTTCTATCTACCAGAACCCAGTAACTTTTTTTGGGCTGGTTAGTCGGATCAAACTGCCAACCCTCGGATGAGAGCCTGTGGTAAAATTCTGCATCCATCAAACCTTGGGCATCATATCTGACACTCATTTGACAGGCAAAGACTTAAAACTTATTTGATGTTGGTTGTGATTTCTTTTATAGTTTTATATGTTCCTTATTCATCTAGTGCTTTCAAACATAGGGTCAGAATCCTAGACACTCTTTGACCTCAACTATGTTGCTACCTTGCCAACCTCTCACTTGGAAATATGTTGGTATTATGATTTTATGCTTCTTGGTTTGTGTTATACTGTCATTAACTGATAATTGCTGACATGTATTCTAGAGATGCAAAGAGAAAGCTCACAATATCATACCCCTGTGTCATGCTTAACGTTGATGTGGCAAGAAACAACACTAATGACCAATATCAGGCAAGCAGCAAAAGCTTCTTTGTTTCCCAACTTTTCTATTCGATCAATGCGCATAAACTGGAATTTGTTACCTTTAGTTACATAAAACCTGATGGATTAATATTTTAGCAATTCTTTCTCTTTGTCAGACACTGCAAGATCCTATCACTAAGGCATATACTACACACAGTGAATGCTCCATTGAATTTGAAGTGGATGGACCATACAAGGTAAAATTACTGTAAGTCATTTCTGTTCATCAGAATTATTAGTCTTTATTCTAAACCCATAATTCTATTTCTTTTATTTTTAACAGGCTATGATTCTTCCAGCTTCAAAGGAGGAGGGAATTTTAATTAAGAAGAGGTATGCTGTATTTAATGATGATGGGAGCTTAGCAGAACTAAAAGGTTTTGAAATCAAGAGAAGAGGTGAGCTGAAGCTCATAAAAGTTTTCCAGGTATGCTAGTGTGTATTTACTGAGTCCATGCAATCAAGTTTACTTTCATTCGTCATATAAAACCTGTGCAAATTACTTATCTTATTTCACATCAATAAGTTATTGTTTGGTGATAATTGATTTGTCCTTCATTAAAGAAAACGTCCATCATTTTATTTTCCATCAGCCATTGCATATATAAATGAATCTATGAAACTTATTTGCATCCTTCATTATTTAGTCAGCTGGATGTTAGCACAGAAAACCTTACATATAGAAGCACAATTCTTTTTAATCAGTAAAAGTTGAGCTGGATACTGAACTGTTGATACCTTCCCAGGGGCATTCTTCCTTCAGTTCCCATTACATTCAACTCATTCAATTTCGCATAAGATACTCTCTAATGCATACTTTATCAAAATAAATTATTTTCCATTTTATAGGCAGAGGTTTTTGACAAGTTCCTGCACGGGTCAACATTAGAGGAATGCTATGCAGCAGTTGCTGCAGTTGCAAACCGATGGCTAGATCTTCTGGATGTAAGTTGTTACAACTAAACTATTTTAAAGTTTGTTAGCTTTAAGGTCGTATAATCTTTTCACTGTGTCATTTTAGTAACAACTGGTTTTCTATAATATCATATTAGCAACAATTGGTGAATTATGACTGGTTTAGTAATATGCTGAAAGTGATCATCTCTCTATCAGAATGAAGGAATTGATATTGCTGATAGTGAGTTGCTTGACTACATATCAGAATCAAGCACTATGAGTAAATCCTTAGTTGAGTATGGAGAACAAAAGTCCTGTGCTGTGACTACTGCAAGACGACTTGCTGATTTTCTTGGGGATACAATGGTTAAAGACAAAGGACTAAGATGTCAATATATTGTTGCACGTGAACCACAGGTAAATCATCTTCCCAGTTTATTAACTTTTGTGCCAGTACATGCAATCTTTGCATTTATTTTTGCAAACTAAAATGTTATAATTAAGTCCGTCCTGTAAGATATCGTGTAAATAATTGTTCGACTTTGACTGTATTCTATCACCAATTTAAATCAAAATTTGAAAAGTATTCATTGTTTGTCACTTATCTTTCCTTTTAAAACCTCAAATCCTTCTGATGTGAGGCATTCCTATATTCTTCCTGCTTACACAAATTGGCGCATGTTCTCAACCAATTCCACCAAAAATATATTTAGATAGAAATGTTTCCGACAAATTTCTTAACAGCATGGGCCCTGGTTCTCTTGAGTCTTGTCAATGAAAGCATAAAATATGTGGGCATCACTAAGGTAGAACTACATTTTATATGTGCCTGTAGCAAATTTTGTATCTTTTTAGAATATGGTTCATTAATTTTCATTTTTTTAAACTAATTTTCTGATATTTTATCAGGGCACTCCAGTGAGTGAGCGCGCCATTCCTGTTGCCATCTTTGAAACAGATACAGGTGCAATCATCTGCTCTTTTTACCGAATATAGATATCCATATGTATTGTTTTGCAGAAACTGTGAATCTTTTTCTATGGACGATTCCAAGTTTTTACGCCATGAAACTTAAGGTGCTGTCAGTTTATTCATCCCATAAGATTTCATTTTGTAGAAATTGGTAAATTCTACCTACGCAAATGGTGCAAAATTTCTGCTGACGCAGCCATTCGGTCAATTGTTGACTGGTCTTATTACAAGCAACGTCTTTGTTCCGCCATTCAAAAGATCATTACCATTCCTGCTGCAATGCAGAAGGTAAATCTTTCTCCATTTTGTATTCCAAGCAAATGCTTCTTGTTTCCCTTAATTTAAATCTGACCCGTTATTTGCAGGTTTCTAATCCTGTTCCTAGAGTTCTTCATCCTGACTGGCTGCACAAAAAGGTTCGGGAGAAGAAAGATAGATTTCGCCAGCGGAAACTGGTTGATATCTTCCGTACAATGAGTAAAGATGCGGGTGATCCAAATTGTGGGGATCTAGAAGACTTTGCCAACAAACAATCTTCTTCTAAGAGTGGGCCTAGGCCTATAGTTCGTAGCTTTGAAATTAACAAGGAAAATTATTTCTCCAGGCCAGCCTGTCCCGTATCCGAAATGCCTGCAAATAACCAGCAGGACAATGCAGCTGCCATTAGGTTCCCCCAACCTCTCATGCCTTCACATCAAAATGGCTCCACGAGTCAAAGTATTGACAGAGATACTGATTATCAAGGATGGCTTCAACTCAAGAAGAGAAAATGGAGAGAAATTCGCGAGGAAAGGAAGAGGCGTAGGTAAGAGAGATTTCTCATTCTATATCTATAGTTTATTGAACTACTCAAATTTTGAGCTGTTCTTCATATCAATAAGATTCAACACTACAACCCTCTTAATCAGAAGAAATCCAAGTGTTCTGGAAGTTGTATTTGCTGCTGCTGGCTTTTTTGACCTTCCCAGCATAGAGGCACCCTTCAAACTTTGCAAGCTCCTACTGACACCCTGACAAGGCTTATACTGAATTTGATGTCCTGTTCGGATTGCACTCCTTTTGTTGCATGGCCTTATGGCTAAATTGAGTTACAATGCCAGTGATTAAAAATACTTACGATTTAATTAATTAAAAGATTTATTTTTACACTTTATTAAATGCTCGTGACTTATCTGAAATCTATGTTTTTAGTTAATTAATAATTTATGAGATGCATTTCCAGAAGTAGACCCCTGTTTTTATTTAGGGTTAACTGTGGATACACCTGTAGTATTGCTGTTTTGAACTTACTACTCTCTAGTTTTGTTTTTGCAGACAGACCACCTGAATGAATATTTTTGACTCTTTTACCACCAAAGAAAGAAAACCTGTTTTTGACAAATAGACCGGATGTCTATCTACAAAATTCACTCAGGAGGTCTATCTGCAAAAATAAAACTAGAGGGGGTAGTAAGTTCAAAACAAATATACTACAGGGGGTCTATCTGCAATTAACCTTCTCATGCTTCAGAGTCAAAGCTTTTCAAAATTCACCCAGGAGGTCTATCTGCAAAAATAAAACTAGAGGGGGTCGTAAGTTCAAAACAAATATACTACAGGGGGTCTATCTGCAATTAACCTTCTCATGCTTCAGAGTCAAAGCTTTTTAATTGAAAAGGTTTTGCATTGGAGGTGAAGGACACTGGATGTAGGAGGTTTTACGTAATTAATTCATTAAAAGTGTCAAGGTTCCTTCCATTGCAGTAAAACTTCGAAGTTTTGGTTAGGGCTGAGGTTATAATTTTATATTTTAACATGCCCTGCTAGGTTAAGCGCCCTTTCCATGAGCTGAAACTTGTACTTACACAGCAATATCTTTTTTTTTCTTACTAAATCCACATTAAATTCATGGCCAATAGGATTTGAATCTGGGTTAGTCTGATTCCATATCGGATGTCCCCTCCATTATACGCGAACTCCAAAATTGTGTGAGGGTTGAAAGTTAAAATTTTTATATTCTAAGCATCACATTCTCCTTCCTTGTTAAGTTCTAACTCATCTTTCAGCTGGCTTTGAATGTTTATGACCATGGAACCATCAATGTCAGGTGAACAATGAAAATATTGTATATAATGGTGGGACAAACCAATAGCTTATAGAGCAATCAGTATCAGGTTATCTTGTACATGCTACACGTATTTTTATTCAAGTGTGGATTTAGGTGGGAAAAATCCAGCAGTGTTTCCTCATTTATCATCAGTAACAGATGTGAATTCGTCATAATTGCTAAATGTCGTGCTGGAAACAGATACTTGGTTTCTATGTGTTTTATCATATAGCTATAAAAAGAAATGAGATTGCATTTTTATTCAATATTCTCTTGTTTAGATTGTAAAGCATCAAGTAAGCAGCTATTTTTCTTGAGAGAACTTTGAAGTTGGAGACATGCAATGGATTCTTCTTCAATTATCATTGTACTTACCCTTTTGAATTTGTTCTATGGCCTTCAGATTAGGAAACAGGGGAAAACCATCTCACTCTGTTGGTCCAACTAAATTACCTCGATCTGTGTCTAGCTGTAGGCGAGATCAAGATAAGAACGGAGTTAGTTCATTCTTCAGAAAACATGAGTTTTCTCTTATCAGGTCACACTGGCAGGTATTCCACTAGACAAACTCATAAATAAACCCCTGTTTATCTTCTTTCCTCATGCTTTTATCCTTTTCCCTTATTGTAATTTATCTGCTTACAATGAATTGCTTAACTTCTTATGAATCAGATAATACAGCTTGTTGCAAGCGCACATCCTGGGCGCTTTTTCGCTTGGGTCATTGCTGATGGAATAATGAACAAAATCCCCATAACTGTTCCTAGAGTGTTTTATCTCAATTCTAAAGCGCCTGTTACTGAAGAATTTCCAGGAAGGCGTGTTAATAAGATTCTTCCTCATAGCAGACCAGTTTTCAATCTAATCGAGGTATCAAGTTCAGAAATTCCTGGTATAGCATATATTTTGTTGATTTCTTTATAAATTCTTTATTCTATGCTTCTAAACAGGTTTGCATAGGTGAAGATCAATTCAGAGCGGAAAGCAGAAAACTTGCTATTCACCTAGCCGATCCAGAAGTCGAGGTTTTTCTTTCCCTCTTTTTATCACATTAATAGCAATGATGGAATGTATACTAGACTTTTGTTGCTGGACTGCTTGGTTTACAGCCAATATACTCTGTTCCCTTTGGATATGGAGGCTATTGCTGTCTCCTTAGGGTGTGTTTGGCAACTCCGAAGAACTAGTTTTAGTGGATACAAGTGTGGTCCAAAAAGTTGCTTTTAGTTTGGCAAAACTTGGGCCAAATTTGAACTACTTTTTTCTAGTTCAAATTCTAGCACCTAAAGTAGTTCTTTTTTGGACCAACCTCTACATGGATAAACTCTAGTCTAGTTAAGCAAAAACTAGTCCAAACTCAATCCAATTTTGGATTTGCCAAACACACCCTTATGGTCACAAATTTAAGGGCAATGATTAAGATGGTATTCCAACCTGGGAAGGTTTAGTTTACCTTGTATTCTTCCAGTTGTTTTGGGGTGGGGAGGGTTATAGAAGGTTGTCAGTCAATGTATCCATAAAGTGTTGGATGTTGTAATTAAAAAAAAACCTATCTCTCTGCATGGTATCTGAGCACCAGGAGTAAAAGTTTCATGTTTCAAGTCCTTGTGGAAGATGTTGGATGTTTACGGCAGGGCTTGAACACAGATGGGTAAGTGGTCACCGGACTCACAGTGCTAGAGGTATAAGCAATAGTTGGCTGTTACTCGATAGCTAGAACGTTCGGTTAAAGTTGCAACTGATACTGGCAACACATATGAGGAGAAAATATTTCTTTAGTGCTTACAACAGCTTAACACAGAATCTGTGACTCCCAGGCTAAGATACCCTGTGGATAGGCACCTTATGAAAAAGCTCAATCCAATGAGTTATGGGCCATCAAATTTTTTAATACCATAACATCCAATCTAGACAGGTTTCTAAACCTGTTTCAGATTTTGTACTTTTCTGTTAGGGCAGTGACTGCTCCTTGACCTGCTGCCAGACAGTTCCTCACTTTTGAGGCAATCATCTTCTTCAATACCTATTCTTCCAGAGGTCACTTTAATGCTTTTTTTCTTCTTCCTATTTTTTCTTGGTATCAAGCATGTGTTACATACACAAATAACATCATTACATTGATGAATTTGATTCCATTTGTTGCCCATGAATTCCTATTCTGCTCTATCACGTCTAATTTAAATTTATCTTAGTGATATCTGAGGACATGAAAGTTTTAGTGGGATCTGAAATTTCTCTTCAAATTTTGGTGGGTGCTGTTTAATTCAAATATTTTTTCTTCAACTTCAAGGGATACATTTGGAATTTTCATGCTTAATACTAGTCTTTATTTTTTAGTTCTGATCATTAAATTTGTGATACTGAGTTACCACTGTATGCCCATTTTCCTACTGAACGTGATATCCTTCTTTGTTCAGGGGATATATGAAACTAAGGTTCCATTAGAATTTAATGCAATCCTCCAGATTGGTTGTGTTTGCAAGGTGGACAAAACCGCAAGGGTTCCTAATGCCCAGGATGGTTGGAATATGAGCGAGTTACAGATGAAGACTACAGCTGAATGCTCTTATTTGGAGCAAGGAATTT